>KK116877.1:791361-826019 GCA_000611955.2 Stegodyphus mimosarum | reverse complement strand
GATTTTTTTAATGTCACTTAAAATCATTTTAAAATATGAAAACAAAATTACATACCTTCAAGCTTCGAATAGTCATTCAATTGATAATCCAGCTAGTTAATTATGGCGTTCTATATCAGCATCAATGTAGATTTTCAATAATTGCTTGAAGCATTCCTTAATCCCACTTCTGATAAATTGTGGAGTAATACCTTTTTTAAAAAGACATCTAAGAAACTTATTGAAAGGACAGCACATTTAATTACATTTAAAGTATTTACATTTCTTACAAATAAGTTTATGTAAATTTAGTTCGCTTCTATGATACACTTTTGTTTACGTCTTTAAATCTAGCGTCGTTATTCAATCAATACGTCTCGAGGCCAACTGCCACATTAGATGGAATTCCGTTCCCTCGTCCAAGTCAGCGCCATCTGTCGTTCAACATAGGCACCACATATATATATTATGTTTGAACGTTTAGAACGATATGGGGCCATTTAAATGCCAAGAGTATTCTTTTAAATGTTCGATCTGATAACCTTTGTTCTAGACTATAAGTCTCATCATGATTTCTACGATGGAAAGGCTTTTCATAGAATTTCCAAGGCTACTGTTTCCAATTCCTTTTGCATTACTTCCAGAGTCCATCAATCGTGGTAGGTTTGCACTTAGGAAAAACTCTTTTCAAGAGACCAAAGGCACAATAGTTCATAGGTGAAACGTCAGATGATTTCGGAGGAATGCGTTGAAAATGCGTAGTTTTAATAACCTGTTTCAGTCTTCATCTTTTTCAAGGCATGCAGTGATACTTTTCAGGTGAGATTTGTTGCTTTGTATTGATGAAATGTCTCTCTTTGTAAGTCACTGGGATATAGAAATAGAATTTCTGTAGTAAATATCGAATGTAAAATATTCTCTTGATAGTATGTTAAGTTGATTTTATCATTTTCCCTCACTCTTAGTATTTTAAATTTCCCATTGTAAACAATCCTTTAATCCACAGCTTGTTTACATGCGACATTTTGAAAGAAGATTAAATTTAAGAGTTGCAGACGATATCTCGCATGTCAAATATTAAGCTGTTGTCAGAAATTATTCGAAAACATTTGCTTTTTTAAATTTCTTTATCTAAATGGTTCTAAAAATAGGTGAACAACCTCCGTATAATCAAACACCGCTATAATGAACCTGGTTTAGCCCCGGATAAAACGAACGAACATTTTTGTCACATCAAATTTCCTGTGCTCTTAATGTTATTTTGTGCAGCTATAGCGAATCTCCAAGCTTGGAAAAGTCGGGTATAATGAACTTTATGAATGTCTCCGACTGGTACTTTTTTTGTGTTGTTTATAATTTTATTTGGAGTATCTGTAAAGTGGAAATCATTTTTAAGTTACTGATTTTTTTTCCTTTACACTGAGCTTTCTCAGTGTTCTAAGAAAAGGCTTTCTTAGTGTTTTACGTCACAAAATATTCATAATTATTTAATAATTGTACGTAATCGGATTTCAAAATCTTTAAAAGTTAGACTTATTATTGATTTATTTTGGTAAATGTAAAAGTCCGAATCAGTTTCTTTCTGAAATTTTACTCCTGCTTCCTGTCGTGTGTGTGAAAAAATCCATTTTTGTTATCCGATCGAATTATAGCGAACCGAACGTTTGATCCCTTGAAGTTCATAATAGCGAAGTTTGACTCCATTTTCAAATTACAATGAAACTGCGGATCAAGAACACTTCTCATCATGAACAAATTTTTTTAACTTACATCTGTCTCATGTGACAAGCCGTGTCTCGAGTAACCAGCGTTCAAACCAGCAAAAAGTAATTTTCGTTAGTGTTTCCACGTTAACATTCAAAGACTTCTGGAAACAATCTTTTAATATTCTGTGTTGCTTAACTATTAGTCCCAATCTAGTAATGTGGAATTCGGCCTGAAGTAAATTATACCATATTGTGTAGCAGAAGGAGATTTTGAGGGCTTTGACACCGCGCAAGTTTTTAATTTCTTTGATATTCATCATAGGTGAAACTGTAACGTTGAAAATTACGAATGAAGAGGTAGATGAGTTACTAGAGGACCACAAAAATGAATTTAGCATGGAAGAATTGGAACAGCTTCAGAAATAACCCCAAAAGGCGATTATTGTGAAAATATATCCACAGGAAGAAGATAGAAGGGAAAAGGATTTTAGTTCTTTGATTCTGAAAATTAAAAAAAAAAAAAAAAAAAAAAAAAAAAAAAAAAACAGGATAGCGTGCAACATTTCATGGAACGATATCACTGTGAAAAGCAATATCTTTAACAGCAGTACGTAAGTTGCAGCATAAAAATTTTCAGCGACAGTGCAGTATCTCATTTTAAAGTATTTTAAAACGTTGACAACAGCAAATCATGTTGGATAATTTTTAAGGAAATAGAGAGGCTCAATTATTCTCAGGCACATTTCGATAGTGCAAAGAGACAAGGAAAAGAAAGAAAGAATTCCTAAAAAGACGTAACTTGATGTTTTTGTGGAAGGAGACTCCGCATCTTAACGACAGCTGTTTCCTTACGAACTTCTATTTATGCCGTCAACTCTTCATCCTTCTTACAGGTACAATGAAATGAAATTTTCTCCTATTTTATCTGTTGAGTAACTTTTTTTAAAATGATTTCCATTTTTTCCCATTGATTTTGTGTTATGAATTTTTGAACGAAGTGTTAATGCAAAAATTTAAGTAAACAGAACGCCGCCGGAGTAGGTCCTTGCTCTGCCGTTGGCTGTACAAGGAAGTTTCAATAAGCAAACATTTGTGGTCAAGGAACGGATTAATCCATTGTACATTGCAGTGGAACCTCCGTTTACGAATGTAATTTGTTCCTGAAGGTCATTAATCAGCCGAAACGTTGAAACCGAATTTTTTTCTGTGAGAATTAGTATAAAATGGATTTATCCGTTCCTAACCAGAGATGATTGCTTATTTAAAATTTTTCAAAAGCATATTGTACGCAAGTTCATGACACAAAACCAATCGAAATCATTAAATCTAAGACAAAAAAAGATAAATGCAATATTTAGTAGGTAAAATAAATGAGAATCAAAATTTATTGTATTCTGTGTGTATGAAGGAGAATGGGAAGAGATGCTATACATTCTGCACAAATTTCGCTGATCAAAAAACAATATTGTTTTCCTTCCTCTTTCTCTGGAGGCATATATTACAAGAAGTTATCGCAATGTCCCTGTGTGTGCCATCCTGTTGTAACTGGTAGACGTTCGGTTAACAGTAGGAGATCCATGATTCGAATTCCGACGAGGATATTGCTGATTTTTTAGGTTTCTGCCTCCTAATAACCGAGCAGATTGAATTTCCTCTAAAATAGCCTTTTTTTGTTGCATCTGAAATTTGTAGTTCTCTCTCTTGTCGAGTTCTTGTTTTTATGGCCTTCGTTAACTCCTTCATCTCTTCATTGTTAACTTCCAAGCCCATGGTTTTAACTTCCAAACCCATGGTTTTGCCAAAAGTCACGATAAAAAAAACATAGACTAGAACCTTCCTAAGTGTTAATTCCAAGCATAGCTTACCACATAAGACCTTTTAAAACGCTTTATTGAGGACTTGAGTATTCGTAACTCGTGACACCATTTGAAACACGAGGCCTTTTTTGTTCAGATAATTTGTTGGTGAACCGAACTGCTCGTGATTACAGGCGTTCGTGATCCGAGGTTGGAAAGTAATTACTTTGGGTAAAATTGTTTCCGTTTAAGAATATGGGGTACGATTGGCCTTGTAGAAGAGGAATTCTATTTGCGAAATAAGGTTTCATTGTATTAAGTGCTTAAAATTTCGTTATGAATATCTTAAGAGAATTCTTTTAGCCGCATTCATAGTAATGAATGCTATAGTAGTGCACATCTGGATTTGGATCGAGGACAGATTATAGAAATCATCGATCAACCTTTTTTTCTCTTCTCGTACCAACTTTTATGAATTGCTTCTTCTTTTCGAAGAATTACCCCCAGCTCGCGAGCAAGCAGAATAGAAAACAAATTTGCTTTCAAGCAAATCGAACGCAGTCAATTTCCCTACTGGGCGCTGTGGTAGTTTTTTTGTGTTGGGTGACATCTCCCTCTACCTATTAACCTACTAGGATCTCGTTCCATCAATTTTTCATTGCCGTAAAGAAATATCTAATGCGTCACGCCATGCATATCCAATATGTTGTTGTCATAGAAACCAAATCAACTTTATTGTCACATGTCATAAACAATTCATGCATAACATTGAGGAGTACGTAGTAAAAGTTCAGTTATATGTGTATACAAGTCTTTCAGATATTTGAAGTAAACAATTGTATTTATTGTAGCCAACGAAAACATTTTAGAATTTTAAGCAGTAATAATTGGACACGTTCTTGATATTTTCTGCTTATGGGTTTAGAAACTGTGATCTCATTATCAATTAGATTAGTTTGTATGAAAATTGAGAATTTTTTAAAATACTTATACGTAATAACAATATTAAGCAATTTATTTATTATGAAAAATATACCATAAATTATAAATATATGCTATAGTAGTATGTATAACTACTATAGCATATATAAATTATAAATATATGCTATAGTAGTTATACATGAACATCTGTTAAGGGTGTAAAACAGTATGGACCGAAAAAAAAATTAAGGGTGTAAAACAGGATTGATCGAAGAAAACAAATTTTTTTACTCTAGTTATTTATTTATTTTATTTTTCTATCGCTATACCCCGAAAAAGTTACCTATTACCTAGGTATGCAAAATGGAAAAGAAAAATTTTCGTATGAAAATATATCTTCCATTCGCGCATTGAATTCAGTAGTTTGAAAAATAGCGAAATTTTGCTACTTTTCGTCAATTTTTTATAATTGCTAAAACATTACTATCGAATTATTAATAATTACAATTCTTCCTAATGCAATTTTTGAGGCGTGATTAACACGAAAAAAGTTTAAAATCTGTAATTTCAAATTATTTATTGTTAAGTGCAAACAGCTAAAAAATAAAAAAACCTTTTCTTTGTTGTAAAAACAGCAATATTTCAGAATTTTTTTTATAATTTTACTTTTTCATTTTTAGTAAACAAACAGTAAATTTACGAGTATTTATTATTTTTAATTTTGTTTTTCAAAAGCTTGCACCTTAAGAGTTAGTTTTTGGAAAATTCTGGCATCATGTATCTTGATAGGAGGGTCGTCTTAATCAAGCCGTCGTCTCTTGCGTGAACGCCATATTTCTTTGTAGATGCTTCGGTCACAAATTTGATACACTGTTCTACAGTCTGGGACAAGCGAAGCTTTTTAAATCCATTTGCAGTCTTTAAGGGAAGCTTTTGAAATCATTTGCGTCAGTCTTTATTAATAGATGCTTAAGCCCCTCATTTGTAGTTGTTGCTTATGCTCAATTGTCTGACGCAGTCAGCCCAAACCCAGAAATTCCTCGGCGCTAGATTAGGCTTGTCGTTGGGAAAACAGGTGACAGTGCGATTTGGCGCCCCCATTTGGATAGAGGAGCGGGTCAGAGGGTCTCCCACCCCTGTCCCCTTCCACCAAACCGCACGAGAGGACTTTCGACTAGCCGCATATTTGGAGTGCCGCCATGCCGCATAGACACTACACATTTACAAACATCCATGCCTTCTCCGGGATTCGAGCCCGGCCCTTCCGCATGGCAGTCAGCGACGCTAACCACTATACCGGTTGGGCGGCCTTAATGGGTAGTATTCCGTGTAAATGGAAAAGAAGAGATATTTCACCTGTCCCAGCAAATAGTGTTGACGTAGTCTGTTGCTTCGAAGTTGAGTTTTGGTGTGGTGAAGTTTCGAATAATCTTTCTCTTGAAAAGCTACCGATCTTTTAATAATCGGCGCAATCCTAGTTCTCTGGTATGTCTTTTTTCATCCACAGTCATTGCAAGGATCAAATTTTCGGAATGAGCAATGAAAGAATTTTGCTAAATTAGTCGATTGGTAACTTGCAATGAATTTTGAGCTAGGTATCGTGATGATATGATGACTTAAAAAATTATCTTTGGACCGTGAATGAAATTTTTATTGGTTTTGATTTTGAATCAGAGGAGCATGTAAAAATTTAAAATGAAATGTATCAATTGCCGAATTTCATCTGTAGGTTTTCCTAACATCAGGTATAGCCTGAGAACTCGATTTGCTATCGTCAACGATATTGAATATGAAAGTGGACCAGGATCTTGAGCTGCTAAATCTTCTAAAATTGTATCTGATTTTATGGCAGCAGAAACATCAAGTAAGTGTAATGATCCTTAGAACTTTTCTGTCAACTTGGGGAATGGTTATTCACCACTCTCAAAGTAATTGTAATTGATCCCTGCTTAGAACTTTTCTGTCAACTTGAGGAATGGGTTATTCATCACTTTCAAAACAAACCAGTGGAAGTTTTTCACATCCATCGAGTTTTTTTTTTGATCGGTCCACTGAAGAATTTGGGCCCACCCAAGTGATGAGATAAGTGACGGAACTGCAGTACATTGAAGTGTAGGAGACATATAGTCTATCACAGTTTGATAACACCATTTTTTAAATGGGAGACGTACGATCCAGTCAAACTACTCGCGAAGCTCTTCCCACTGGTTCTACATAATATTTTGATAATTTTAACCACCGTTTAAAAAGGTTCGTAGCAAAAATTACGAAATATTGCTATTTGTACAAAAATTGTATTTTTTTTTTAACTTTTTGCATGAACAATAAATAATTTGAAATTACGAGTTTTTCTATCTTATTTTGCGTATGCCTGTGTTCTTCATGTCTCAAACTTCACATTAAATCTGTAGCAAATTAAATGTAAAATTCGATAGTAGTGAGTGTAGTAACTATAAAAAATTGACGAAAAAAGTTAAAAGTTTTACCATTTTCCAAAACTTTGAGGCCGGTGCGCGAATGGAAGATTAGCGCGGCGACAGGCAATTTTTCTAGGGTTTAGCGATGGGGGAAGTATTTTTTTTTGCCCACCCTAGTATAGAATAATGAAAAAAATAAATTGCTTTACTTATTTAGTTAGTTGCTTAAGAAATGTATTATATTGTTCAAGAAGAATATTTTTGCTGTTTATGGGAAAATGTCTAGTCATTAATATTTTTGGGTAGCCATTAATTTGATTAGTCTGCATCTCACTTATGTTAAGCAAAGATATAAAAAGTGCAAAGAGGTAAAACATTTCAATGCATTCATTAACACTATGAAGTATTGCTATGTTTTGATTTTTGGAATAAAGAATGATTTATTTGCTAACTAATCTGTTTTTTGGTAATAGTAAGAGAGGTGTTTCATTTTGTTCATAAGAATTAAGACAGCTGTCCTGGTTTGTCATTCAGAAAGAGTGGCAAACCTAATCCTGGATGCTTGTCTACCGTTGCATCTCATAGCCTTCTCGTTGATAAATCAGTCGTAGAAAAAAGTGAGTATGGATCATGGTGTTTACGTATAGCTTGCTGTATAGCTTGTGACATGGTATGGCTTTCTTGTCTGTGACAGTTCTAAGTACCGTATGTTATATTGAGGTTATTAACCTAAACTGGTTGAAACACATCTTGATGTACTCAGTGAATGTCATCTAAATATAGAACGTTTCAAGTTTTAACCGATTCAGCAACTGGGCCTATTACTTAATGTTTCATCTATTTTGTTTTAGTATTTGTTGTGTTATTTGTGTACTCATTTTACCTTCTTTTAGGTTCGCCATTTTGTTTTTGATTTTTTAGAACGTCTTGCCAACTCATCGTGTTGTCTTAGATGAGTTGTCTGGCATACGTTCCACCGTCTCAAACTCAACCACGCGCTTACTCATCGACCTTTCACTTTTTATCCTGACACTCTGTCTGGATCTTGAGTCTATGAAAGCTTCGAAAACTTTTATACTCGCGATCCACATACATATATACTATATTGCGAAAACCTTAGGCGTCCTTTTACTATTGCAAGTAATAGTCTTAAATAATGCAAATATTCATAGTTTGCCATTTTTAAATTAAAAAATCAAATTCTATCAAAGGTATGAAATCTGTATTTTTGTACGGTTCCGAGGTCCTTTTGTGGTTATATTTAGTAAATGTTTATAATCTATCTAAAACATGAGACACAAAATGTGACTTGTTGTCATAGGACAAAAATTGATCGAGATATTTCAAGTCTGAGTTCATATTTTCTAAAAATTCAGAGGTTGTACACCAATTAAAGAACGAAATACTTGAATTTTAATGTAGCTGCAAGTGAAATACCAATTAAATAAATGCTGCTGTTAATAGATTAAGTGATGATAATTAGTTTACAGACGATTATAAAAAGTACTGATCAACACAAACTTTTTCAGGAAGGAAGTTTAATTCTTGCTCTAAAAGACCAGGGTTCAAATATTGCACGCAGCCGGTTCGTAACATTATATACGTAATTAAATGGTAAAATTATTTCTAATCCAACGAATTTTTTTTTGTATGACTATTAGATTTCGTTTATAAAGTAATAAAACTGTGTGCGAATATTATTAACGTATTTTTAGCATTTAAAAATTTATAAATTACTTGAGGGAAAATGCTTTTGGCATACCAAATGTAACAAAGTTGTAAATTTGCAGTCTTGTAATTCATAAATAAACCATGAATCATCCAAAATTTTTTTTAACCTAATCTAGTTTTTAAATGTGCCAGTCTTTAGGGTTTTTTGCTGTACGGAAGTCAATGCTTCATTTATTTGTTTTTAAAAATAAACATAAATATTTCCTAGATATGGATTTATAAACCGTTTAAAAATATCATCTGAACATTAGCGTCATTCGACTCTTTTGGTCTCAGACAACCTCTAATTACAAAAGCAATTTAAATGACGCTAATGTTCAGATGATATTTTTGAGTAGCTATTTTATGATTATAATTTACTGATTAATCAAGAATTATAAATGAATATTCATAATTACATAACAAAACAAGAACTTCCCGTCGCTTACTGTTTGAGAACCAATGAATTATACTGTGTTGGTATTTGTTTTCTTTAAAATGTAAATGAACAGCAGATTTCAGATTCTGCAGCTGTTGTGAATACACGCCAAATTCCAATTCTAAATAAATATAGAATTTAAAAATAGAAAAATAAAGATTACAGGACAGTACAGGTCAATTGCAGGTATCAACACTAAAAGAATATTCAAACTCAAAAGTGATTTCCATTTGCGTAGTTATTTTTATGACCATATGAAATACAGCAAGTAATTTCTAAAAAAATATTAGCTGATGGAATATGAAACAGGAATCTCAACCATCCACACCGTATTCAGTGAAGAAGTACTGAAAGAGAATAGGCAAATGAAATTTATTGGATGAAGTATATAATTAAAACTCTTGAGTCTTGAGTTATATTTGCGTAATATAATTTAAAAAAAAATTGAATAACAGCTGAAATTTTTTGCACTTTTCCAGAATCTCTTTGAAACAAAGTAAATGTATAGGTGGGAGGTTTATATTGAAAATTAGCATAGATAATCATGAAGCATGAAACACTAAATTCTCCTCAGAAAATTAAGAGCGGCACTCAGTGCTGCCATGAGGGGTAACGTTACTCGTCAAGTTGCAAATCAATTAAAACTGCAGCATCGCGTTTTTTTTATTTATTTTATTTTTTTAAATAAAAGCTTCTACTAGGCTTCGATAAAAGTAATCGTTTTAAAATTTTGAGACTCTTAGGTTAGGTTTCTAAAGATTAGAATGATTAATAGTAATAATAATGATAATGTGAAGATTCGTATCTTTTTCAAAATTCACGGGGGGAGGATTCGAGTATGTAAACATAACGTATGCAAAGTACATAAGCGCATATGTACATCGCATGTACTGCTCAGAAATGAGTCTTGCCTTTATCATTTTTATACTTATTTGACACGTGCCAATTTAGTAGTTTTGCCCTCAGTTTACTCGTGGTAATAAGGTAGTAATATTATTAAAAGCAAATATAAATTGTGAATTATTGCGAAATATGTTTAATGACATAATCTGAGCAATATAAAAGATTAGGTTAGGTAAGTCAGTTAATCAAAGCTTGCCGAGGACCTACCGGGAGAGATGCTTTCGTTGAGGATTTTTAAGAAAAACTGCTTTGCATTTACAAACGGGAATACACACGAAAACACTCTGCAGCCAGCCTACTCATTGCCGCTTGAACCCGCCTTGAACTACCAGCATTCAGGGACTTAACATTCGGGCCCTGGCGAGCCGAGTTGTTTAGAAGATGGTATTTAATTTGGTGAGAAATTTCCAATTATCGCTAAAATAAAGGAAGTTCTTTGATTAAAATAAAGAGTGTGTAAGATTATTTTCAGAAGCACCGTGAGTATGGTTAAGTGACCTTTAGCGTAACAGGTCAAGCAAGTATTAATGCATTTAAAATAACGTGCAAAATAAGAATGTTGAAATGTTTTAATTCTGACATTAAGATTTTAGATTTTATATTATACCCAAAGAGGTTCTTTTTTCTTCCTTGTACGAAGCAAAAAGGAAGTATTGTAATCGCAAAAAATTTCGAGTATCATATTTCAACGAAAATATCCATTTTGACCGCTATCGAATACAATTTAACGATGTTTTTTCGTAACATCCGTACTAAGGACAGAATAAAGGACTCTTCCCCCCAATACAATTATAAAACTGATTTAAAATGGATTCTGAAGAGATTTTTTCGAGGCATCTGTGCGTACGTATGTATTTATGTATCTCGCAAAACTCAAAAACGAGTTGCCTTAAAACATTGAAATTTTGGATATAGGGATGCTATAACATTTAGATGTGCACTTGCTATTTTGGTTGCAGTAGGCGGCACCAAAAGTATATAAATATATGTATATATATATATAATTTTCTTTAAAAAGTTAATACTTGAACGATAGCATTTCATGGTTTTTAATGGCATATATTTTTTAGTTATTTTTTATTGTTGATTTTGAAGTTTTAATTGTGTTTAATATGTAACCTTGGCACTAACGTGCTTCGTCGAATAGGATTCAGAGGGTTTCGGGTGTGCTATAGCTTTTGCATTCTTACTTGTTAATTATAGTATATATATATATTCACTCTGTTACTCGGCTCAGTTTTTTATTCTTATATGTTGGTAAACTGCGCATTTTTTGCTTTAAAAATGATTGAATTATGTTGTTCTTCTCTTCCGGTTAAAGTTTTTATGCCTTTAGTAAATCTGCATGCACGATTTGTAGAATTATCAACAATTTAAAAGTTGTTTAAGTGCGGCTAAGAAAAATCATTTTTTCCCGTGGAAGCCATATTTGTTTACATTTGAAACTTAGCAGAATAGTGGATTTGTTGCCAATCTAGAGAAACTAAGCTTCGGAACAACAAAGATAACGCCTTCTTTTATTATTGCGAATTATAAATCATGCTTAATCCATTCTGAAATTTATTCGATGAAAAAAGTGTTTTAAGATTTGCTTCGTAATTTTTAATATAGATATTTTGCGTTTTTATGTATTTTTACCTTGTCGCGAAGTGAGAACTGAATTAATTGAATTAGAAATACTGAATTGTCTGTGAGAAACTGCTTTTTTTTAACGCATCGTTTTGTTTGTTTAATTTCTTTTACGCATCGTTTTAGATTTATTATAGTATTTAAATAGAACATGTGGTAATTCTTCAGATGATATACATAATTTTTGTACATTCTGAGTTATAAAATGAATGAGATGTAACGCTGTTAAGTGAACGTAGCTCTAGAGTGTCGCAGTGGTAAACAAGTATAGTGAATTTTAAAGAGTGCACTTATTTCTATTGTGGTTTGTGCTCTATCGGCGAAGCGTATAATTTAACATTCCGTTCAAGGAAGTCATGTGGTGTTCAAATCAGATTTTTTTATTTAAACACACATACACGTTTCGAGAGCATTTGGGCTAAAAATATGTAGAAACAACATATCTTAAGGATTTCCGATAGACAGTCTCGCGCGCTGGAGATAAAAAAAATTTTTTTTTTTGTACAATGTTGTCATCGCTCGCTTTGAAATCGTTGAGTTTGTTAGTAAAAAAATCGTTAAAGTTTTACAAAATATGAAATAGACAATTAAGCAAATTCCAAATTCGGGCTTTTGGGTGCGCATATTCGGGTGGTGGCCTGCGTTATTCAAAATTTAATTGCTCTTGGTAGTGCTGTTTTTTTCACAGTGCGAGAAACATACATGCATTCATGCAGATTCTTCATTATTTAATTTCTTTAAATATAATATAGGGCGATAATATTTGGTGGCAACAATTTGAAAAGTGAAACGGACCTTTATAATGAACCGACGCGAAATGCCGTTTCGAGACTAGCCCTTCTGGGCTAACAATTTTATTTCTAAGTAAAATCTTTCGAAAGTATGTGTCTGTATGTTTCTAGTATATAAATTAAATTGGACTGATATATTTTAAACATACGCTAGAAACTAAAGCCTCTCCTGAAGAATCATAATTATTTGGTTTTTATAAAAGAAATGATTTTATTCCATATTAGGACAGAAATTTCATTAGGACTCTAAAAATTGTATTTCATATCTATTTATGCGTATACTTAAAATTTATGTTTTTCGATTATTTGGATTTTATTATTTATTTCTTGATTTATATTTTCACGCAATATTTTCATCATTTTTTACTACATTAACGTTTTTTTTCTCTAAAAAGGCTCTCTTTGGTTAACCTTTTTCGTTTAAAGAGGGGGGGGGGTTGTTCAGATACTAACTTCTTATAATAAATCGCCCTAAACTGGATTATTTCAAAATTTATTTCCCCCGCACGATACTTACATAACGCTAATGATATTATAGACTAAACTTTTATCTTGGATATTTGGCTTTCGCTGTCTGTTTCTCTGTCTAGTTAGACTGTTCTCGCTGCTTTTCAACATCTTTAAAATATAAAATTGGTTAAAGAACAGGGCACGCCAAGTTAACTGTGTGTCTGAATGACAAATGCCTCATCAAGAATTAAAAGTGTCAAGTCCGCCGCGATTGTATCAAATTCTCAACGAATCAGCTGCTTATTGAGAATTACGCCGTCAGCATCTAAATTATTTCACATATATTCTGTTATATTCATGTTTATATTGCATATTGTCAATACAAGGAGCTTGCAGTGCCACATTCTGCGTGCGCCCTCTACAGAATTTATTTTTTTTGTTTAGTAATACTGCGAAGTACAGCTTTTAAATTAGTATTGCATAACTATTTATGGGACAAAGTTCGAATTACTATCTTATGTTTTTATTTCTTTTTTATGGTATCCTCAGTTATGACATCATCCCAATCCAAACTGGCAGACAGACTATTTAAGACTCAGTTTCTTAGTAGAGATGAATGAAAAAGTTGCCCCCTTCTCACCCCCCACAGGTCATTGCGTCAAGTGACGTTGAGTCTTGATAAAGTGGTGGAGTCGAGTACATTTCCCATCGCAGTTTTTTTGTACGGTGTCAGAGGTTAACGATAATGCTATGGGGTTGTGGCTCTCCGTCTGCGCACTTTTTCTCTTCAGTGGTTTATTCGCAAGCAAACAGAAACACTTAATATCATGTACGTTCCATTCCTTCTCTTCGTGTTCATATCGCTTCGTTTCTTGTAAACAGATTAATGAGATATTTTCGCATGTATTTTACATCTCTTTTCTGATAAGACAAATTATAAGTACCCGATTGAATTGAAAAACCTTTTTTTTAAAACAAAAAAGGAGAAAGAAAACAGAATGTTTTAGCAAATCAAAGCATTTAATTTAAAATGCAAATCTATTTAATTGCAAAATGGAAATTTTTGTAGTAGTCCGTCCTTCGTTTTGTGTTAATTTTAAATCTTGTTCGAAACAAGATATAAATGTTACTGATTTGATTCCTTTGGCTGATTCTTGCTGCAATACACCTTGAAGGGAATTAATTCAGTGGATGGATGACTTTTGTTCTTGGAATATGGCTGTTTGGAGTGTGACTTAATTCTTTTGGTTGTTTTTTGTTTTCCTTCCCTTTGTAGTATGGCCAGATTTGGTCTGAAGATGCCCTGTTTTGTGGATGGTATTTAAAAGCGAATTTCTTTTATGGATGGCATCTTGGAGTGTTGCCGCTCAGCAAGTATTCGGGCTTTTGAACAGACGACTGAAATTAAACTGGATACAAAATCTGATCATTAAGTCTTCTGAAGTAATCAAAGATACAGATCATCGCATTTGAGTACATTTGCTCTGTATGCCTTTTGCTCTATCTATTCCAACAAGTAGTGAAATATATGTGTAGTAGACATTTCTAAGTACTTCGACCTGAATTGAAATCCTTGCGGAAAACCTGGCTGCATTAGCATTTTTGTGAATTTTCCCATGTGTAACGTAGATGCGAGCCAGTTCCCGTTAGAGAGTTCTCCATGAAGGCATTCAAATACTGTTCTGTTCGGGACCGGGTTCAAAAATGTATGTATGTACGCATGTATGTATCTATGGATGGATGCATGTGTTCATGTATGCATGTATGTATGTACGTACGTATGTGTGTATACATGCATATATGCACATACATACATACATACATACATACACAAATGCATATATACATTCACTTCTGATTCCGGCTGTGATAACAGAAGAGTACCGGCATCTCTTTCCTTAAGCAGATAGCCCCGCGTGCTTTAATCAAATGAAATAAACCAAGCTAAACGCATAGAAAACATAAAACCTGATAAAAAGCAGAATACGACTCAGTAATGTCTTAATGCAAGGATCATTTCGCCACTTATCCATCGCATATCACCACAAGAACAATATTTATCTTATCGGAGGTGTTCCTAACATCAACATGGATAGCGTAAATTTGTGAAAATTATTTCGAACACTTCTAAAAATTTCATCCGTAAAGAAAATTTGGTCACTTTTGATTGCTTCCCTTCTTACTTGAAAACGATAAAATTTCGGCTATTTTTAAATGAAATAACAAGTAGCGAAAATCGTTATCCGTTTCTAAATATTCATTTAGAATTTCTAAAATCTTCCATATAAGTAGCTTCTAGAGCGCATCTTTCGGCATTTTGCCTAGAATAAATAGTATAGAGCAGTTTTCATGTTTGAAAACTTTGACATATTAGTTAATACGTCTTGATTGTAGAGATTTCCTACTTCTGCTCTGTAAATTTGGAAAGGTAGGAATCATTATATTTGAGTTTATTTGAATGAAACAGTCCACCAGTGCATGCGTAGAAGAAGAGATCAAACATAATTAAAAGCAAAAGGCGACTCATTTAGTATAGCAAAATTTCGTCTCTTATTTAGTACATAGAATGTACTTTTGAAAGTTTTGACAACTAAATATTTCTTAAACGACTGGCTGTACACCTAGTTTAAGAAATGATGAAATATTAGCAGCAATTTTACATGACGGAAGTATTCTGCTTGCTCCGGCTGAGGTGATATCCATCAGTTGAGAATTTGTTGGTGCGTCTAGCAGCGTTGCTAAAGATAGCTATGTATTTTAAGACTTCAAATGTTTACAAGAAAGGTGCGTTTTACGTTAGAAAGCATTAATGTAAATACGCAAATTTCAAATTCTCATTTGTAGGAATGTTAAATTTTTAAATTTTGTGTCCAATAAAATTCAAATTTTATGTTACTTCTAAATCGACTTTCTTATTTTGCTTTTCATCAGCTAAAAATTAGTTAAAGTCATATAATTTGTCAGATCACTCCGCGCATCAGCTTTGCATATTAAAAAACTTCCGTTTCTCAATAAACTTTTATTAGTTGAAGGTCTGGTTAATACGGTCTGGGGATCTCTGTTAAAACGTTCTTCTAACGATTGCCATTGTGGTGAACCTTCTTTGCGTGTATGAGGTAAAATTAAGAACATGAGGAATAACAATGATTTTGCGACATCCTACTGTTTAGAGCCCTAAGATCGAGCCTTGTGTGCTTAGGCTGTAATCAGACGATGGCATAAGGAACAATTTATTCAGGATCTCTTTTTCAAAGAACCAGAGTTTAAATGTGGGGGTGCTTTTACTTAAAGCGATCATGAGACTAAAATTCCCACAATGCGAAAATTTACCGTACTTAATTCATATTTGAAACTGAATCGTGGTTCTTTAATCAATTTTTCAATAGATGTCATTCGCGCAATGTTTTTGAAGTATGGTAGTATGTACAGAAAAAGCACAGACAGAGCAGCAGTCTTCGAATTAATCTTCAGTTTAAATCATTCTCTCAAATTTAAATTTAATCATTAGAAACTTTTTTTTCTTCTCTTTTATTATTGCTTTATCTTTGTTGTCTCCGTTTTTATAAATAAACATGATAAATAAATAATAAAGTTAAAAATATTAAAAATTTTGGTATTTTTTGTACTTGTGAACTTTCCATAAGAAGCAAAATGAGTGAGTGACAAGTAAGTGCGGGGAAGTTCACCGATTCCTAGACATACTGACAATGACTGTATGAATTCAAAAAACCATTTTTTTGCTTACATATTTGGAAATTAGACAATTTTTGAGAAACAAGGAAAGAACTGGAATAATATATGCTTTGAGTAGCGTTCAGACAAATTTGTTTGTGAAAAAATAGTAAAGCTATGGAATATTGTTTACATTAGAGACGAACTAAATCCTAAATTTTCTCGAATTCTATGTATAAGGATAGATAAATATACTAAGATTTTTTTTTCTTTTACTTAACGTTAAAAGCTTTTACTTAAAGAAAATTAGAAATTTATGTGTAATGAAAAACAAGATTAAGAAAACAGTTTTTAAAACACAGCTATTTGTATTAAAATCTATTAATTCAATTTATATTTAAGAAAATTATTTTAATTTAGTAAAATAAAAAAAAAAACTGTAGAAGAGCATGCGGAAAGCTTTTAGAAGAACTAGAACTTCTTCCTAACAGGGAGAACAAGAACTCCTAACAGGACGATGCAACAGTGAAAGACTGCTGTGTTTAAATTAATTTTTCATTCGGAATGTAGTGTATGAAAATTTTTTATTTCATTAGTGCTGGCATTTATTGCTTCAGCTTAACAACTCAGAAGATTGGGAAACACATTTTGTCTAAAAGCAAGCAAAAGAGGAGAGGGGATAAGAGAAGTGTTTTAGTGATTTAAACATATGAAAGAGACGGATTTGCCGTTGGCAGCTTATTTTCAGAGATGTCATAAAAACAGACATTTTCTCGACTTTATATTTCCTGAAAGTTTCGAGCTACGTTTTTGTTTCTTGAACTTTCTTCTTTCTTTAAATCAGAATGGTTTCGAGTTTAGTGCATTGTTCCACTTATTGAATTAAATGGAACTTAAAAACTGAGTTTTGTTATGCAGTGCGAAATGAAGATTACAAAATCTGAATTGGAAATGATAGTTAATAATACAAATTCTTACTTAATTATCAAATTTTATTCCTGCATTATTGATTCGTTGTTTGGTAAACGGCGAGAATTTCTTTCCATTTTCCACCCGACAACTAAATATTACGAGACATTAATTACATTGTAGAGACATTAGGTTATTTCGAAACAGGAAAGATGGAAAATGAGGAATGTCCTCGCCGGGGCTCGAACCACGGACCTCTCGAATACGCGCCGAGCGTGGTGACCACTACACCACAAAGGCTTGCTAAGAAGGCGAGAGAAATATCTTATATACTTCCCCGGTGTGAAATAGTAAATTTTAAATAATGCTGATTTTTTGCTGCGAACTTAAATGCTCAGAAACTAAAGATTTTCATAGTCTCTGTTTCTGTTTTTCGCTGTTCAGTTAGATTTCTGTTTGTAATCTCGCATTTTGAATAAATAGTTTTTGTGTCTTAGTTGTTCAGCAGTATAAGTGAAATTATGCTTTATATTGTGAAAGGAAAAAAAATAAACATTTCTCTCCTCGTTCTGATGTGATCAGTTTATTAGTACGTCTTGTAAAGTATACCTATGTCCTTATTTACTTATAAATTTTTTACATTTCCATGTAAGCTTTGAATTAACGTTTTCTGTGAGCTTCAAAAGTTATGCTTCATAAACAGTACGCAAAGTTCAGCAGAAGTTTTATTTTAATTTCATTGGTGATCTAAAAAGAAAGATGTTTGGCTTGTTCATGGGTGTTCAATTTTGGCTGAATTATTAAAGCAAAATATTACTTTTGTATATACAGATCGGCTTATGTTCGGAAGTATAATTACGCTAATATTTTTGGACTTTTTGTATGCATCCTCCCCTTGTATTTAAGAAAAAAATATGGATTGCATTAAAAACATTAAAGAAGAATAGAGGGAGACCGAAAAAAAAGAGATTAAAGAAAGATCAACGAAAAAAGATATGCATATCTGATACTAAGTAAATTATCCGAATCATAACAACATCAGCACTTTTTTCCTTAGTCTTCAGAAGGTTAAAAAAAGTGATAAATGCTACTTAATAGAATCTGGTAAACGTGATTTCTCGTGTGGCTGCATCCTAACGCTGAATATATGTTGTATTAATTTACACAACATTAAAAAAATGTATCTCCTACTAACTGCATGCAGTATTTCATACTCGAGGCCATCTATCTGACATTTTGCAAGTGCAGCTCAAAATAACCGTTTGGTAATGGCTCGGAAAACATTAAAATAAATCGAAAAATCGATCACTTTCAGAAAGAAGCCGAAAGTCATCAAATCGCCATGACATTTAGAGTTAAAAAAAGTGAAATGAACTTTTTTCTCTGTCTGTGTGTACGCATATGCTTCATTAAAATGTCTCAAAAAGAATCCAGAAATCACTTTATCTCCTAACTACCTCGTCAGCTAGTTTTTTACCATCTTAATTTAGATCGTCATAAAATTAGAACGTTATTTAATGGCGAGAAGTTGCCGAATATTTTATCTTGTTTTCTTTTCCCTTCACCTTTTAAATGATTTTTGGAAAAATATTACCACATTCAGTTGATAGTTTGTGCTATTCCTTTTTCAATTATAGTTTTTGCCAGGTGCATACTTATAGAAGTAAGTTTCCAAGTTGTAACACCTTTCTCAAGAGATATTTAAAGCTCAGTAACTGAAGCACTATGAAATTTGATTTGTGACTTTAGGAACCAAGCATTTTTCTATGCGAAGATTAATTGAATTTTAATATGACTAGCGAATTAGAGCGCGGTGTATATATTCATTAGAAGACCAGAAAACTTATTATACTTCAATATGTGGTTGGCAGTTAGCAAAGCAAATACTGAAACTGCAGTTCCAACTGCTTAATATAAAAAAATTATATCATGCTACGCAGCGTTTTTAAGTTAGGATTCCTCAAGAGTCTGTAAGGGTTTGTCACAGATGTTGTACTTAGTCTGCCTGTTGAAAAATGTAACTGAACTTTAGTTAATATACTTTAGTTTCAGCAAGGTAATGGCTACGGGTAAATTTTTTGAATGTACAAAAAACATCAAAGTTTAATCCTGCAGGAACTAGGTAAAGAATTTTACATCTGTTCTACGAATTAAATCCTGTTGCGGGAGAAGGACGGACATAAATCTCGAGAAAAAGTTACCTTACGTCGTAAGCTGGCCATCTTAACTTCTAATGAAGAAGGTAAAATGACCTCGAAGGACTTCATAGTCTCAAAATACTTATGGATCCAGTCACTGCAATAATTTGCATAGAAGAATGTTGACAGGAACTGGACACACTTTTAGAATGCATAGCCAGCTACCGAAGCCTTCCTACTGCTAATGGATATCTACGCAAGGACTACATACAAGGGAGTTCCTTCGAGAGAATATGAATTTATTGATCTCCGGTCGACTAAGGCATCCATACTCGCATTATGTCGAGATGCACCAACACCTTATCAAACTCTGAAAGGAGTTTAGTGGATTGAGGAAGCGTAAGGCTTGGTTAAGAAAACCAGAGATTTGGGTGGAAGAGGAAATTAAAAAATTCTAAAACTTTAACACGGAATCGCTTTAAAGCGAATATTTTCCATGAAGTGGAAGCTTTCCCGGGAGGCCAAGCTTAAGCCACATAAGTAACTGCACTGAGTGCCGAATTTCGCAGGTCGCCACGTTTTCTTAAAAACGATAGCCAAGTAAACGCTTTTTTACTTTGACTATTCGCCGCCCAGACGGTATAGTGGTCAGAGAAGCCAACTGCGATACCGATAGGCCTCAGTTCCTGGAGAAAGCATGGATGTAAAATTGCCTGTCCTCTCATAGGAGGTAACGGTGGCCGCCTATTAGATGCCTCCATAATACTTAAATTACCACCACTTCTCCCCTTAGCAGTGGCGAAAGCCTAAAAATGGCTAGTGCCTGCCATAAAGAAAACGAACAGACTTTTAGTTGCGGAATTAAACTAATTAAAAAAATTTTCTGGCTTTGAAACAACATTAGCAATCAATTTTGAACTACTGAATCTACAATTAAGTAATAACTGATCAAAAAAGGCTGAGCGGAGAACGTTGCGTCACAAAAAAATTGAAATTCATTAGTACAGCAAAACTTTCAATTACTTTGCGCATTACATTTAAATTATAAAAAAAGCGATATTTACATTTGTGTTTCTGTGAAATCAGCTAATATTATATGTTACATTTGTATTTCTGTGAAATCAGGTAATATTATATGTTAAAAATGCTTATTTTTTAAACTAAAAAAAAAAGGAAAATTGTATTCTTTCGCATTTAATTCTTATAAAGTTGTTTAAAGTATACAAAAATTGGCTGTAACTATGTCTTAGATAGGGAAATTTTCGGCTATTCGATACGTGCTTTTAGTAAGTAATTCTATCTGAATGAAATGCAGTTTTACAAAGCACTTCTGTTAGATTGATTTCTTAAGAGAAAGTTTAAAAGCCGCACGAATAGAAATTCGTTAAATTTAGAGTGCTTACTATTAGGAAGGTCAAAATTAAATTCAAACGTGCTGCGAATACGACCACAGTCTCATCCATTAACTGAAAACTTGGCTGCATCCACTTTCATTGAGATTTATTTTTTTTACTCTGAACCTTCCTTTTTACGTCTTTTCAGTAGACTACTAAAAACTACCTTGTAATCCATTGTCATTGCTTTTCTTTGCCATTCCTGTTTTAAAAATATCTGATATAGACACCACAAGGCTTCCCTGTACAGCCTATTAAATTATACACATTTTTTGCTGAGCTTAACTTATTTCTTCGAATTATTCTAACTTAACTGATCGCTCAAGGCAATTTGAAAATGACATCAAAAACTGCAAATTTTGAAATTAAATGACCCGGTTAATTTTTGTCATACAGGCCACAAACACTTCTAATTTTATTTTTTTCATAACGAGTATAAAACTTTCCCATATTTTAATACAGAAACCGGGATACTGCATTAAAAGTTAGATTTCGTCATTTGTCAAAATTAATTTTTTTTAAATTTGACATTGCCGAAGCATGAGTATTTTCGTCATTTAAAACACTACTGTAACTGGAAGTATGACTACGGTCAACGACTTCGAAAATACTGCGACTGCTAAGAACTTTTAAGCCGGATAAGAGGTGTGTGTATGTATATATATATATATTAGTAGATTATTAAATTTAAATTTAAAATATGCTAATGAATAAATTCATTTCAATAGAATCCTAACTACTTTTTTCAAAGGAGATAATATATTCAATAATCTACTAGGAA
This sequence comes from Stegodyphus mimosarum, assembly GCA_000611955.2. Taxonomy (NCBI): domain Eukaryota; kingdom Metazoa; phylum Arthropoda; class Arachnida; order Araneae; family Eresidae; genus Stegodyphus; species Stegodyphus mimosarum. The sequence goes on along the minus strand of KK116877.1, from coordinate 804,384 downwards.
ACAAATAATTTTTTAATTATTTTGTAGCTTTAAAAAAGTATTAGGCAATTTCTTATTTATAATTAACTTGTTTACTTATATATACGTTTGGTTCTGCCAATTGCAATTAAAAAAAAGAAGCTGCACAACTAGATGATATAGCAGTCCCGTATACGAAATTATTTCAACGTTCTACGGCTAGTCGTTTTTGAGTTATGCGAGACACATACCTATGTACATACATGCGATATAAGTTTGTGCGACCGTATGTACAGACATCAAGAAAAAATCCCTTTTGAATCCACTTTAAATCCATCTTGCATGCGACATGCGACATGCGACGGAGGACGTGGGCACCACCCCTCCACCGTAGGTTAATTGGTATAGCACCACGTCCACCTTTATCTAAAACAACCCCTGAAGTCACACGTGGGCCACACACCTGGCACCCAAACCCAGCGCCTAATTCACCCCGGTAGCGGTCCTACTGACCAAAACTGCCCCCGGGAGTTCACTCCATCCTACCGCCCGGGCCCAGTATTTATTAAATCATAGAAATAATATATTGATGGCCTTACAAGGGCTTCTCATTTGATTACATGCATTTGCTGGTTTTACATACAGATTTTGCTTTCTGGCACATTATATTGCTTTCCAGTACATTATAATTCTGTTTGTTACATTGTTATTCGAGTATTACATATGATTGTCTGTAATTACTGAAACATATAATACAGTCAATTACTGAAACATATAATACAGTCATTAGATTTCTGTTCATTAGTTCGGTTCATTGGTAGTAGTTCATATGTTATAAGCTTTGAGACATTCATAGTGTCGTCCATCCTCGGGTTCCTGCTAAACTTATTTGCTACAGTTTATATTCACATCCCTTATTTGCTGCAGTTTTATATTCATATCCTGTTGTGAACGTTTGCTTTGCACCTGTAATAGAGACTTATTTACATTGTTACACCATTACATAACTTTCTTTCCACATTGGGGCAACACTTGTAATGTTGCTTGCTAGACTGAGGAGGCTTAATTACATATTTGCACTATTTATGCTGAAATTAGTTTGCGACGCACTTTTACATCAATCATATTTACATATTTACATACACGGAGCATATTACATATTACAAGCGATGCTTATGAGATCTATTTAAATATTTACATTCTTGAGTATTCTTTTAAATACTAGATCTATAATCTTTACTGATACCATTGGGTCTTATGATTGCATAAGATTTCTTATATTAAGGATGGCCTATATGCACATTTTCGAGTATACATTGCACATTTTCGGATACATATGTGATGATGCTGTGTGCCAGTAAATTGGAGTATACTTGGAAACACACTTGATTAACACACTTGCTTGATAAACACATTTGCATTGAGCATATTTACATATTTACATGTATATAGCGTTGCACTTTGAGGGGGATGTACTGTACATTGCTTGCTTGCACCACTCGACATTTCTGTTTGCATTGCTTGTTGAAGGTATGATTCATGCACATTTATATAGTATTACCCGCGAGCCTATTATATTTATTTACATATTTGCTTTCTTAATACTCTCATTGATTCTGGGTCTATAATGTATACTGCTGAGATTAGATCTTATAGTTGCATAGGGTATCTTATTTTGAGGATAACATGCGCTTTATGTTATGGAGCTAAATTTGGCATAGATCCAGATTAAGTTCCGCTAATTTGTCCATTAGCTGCACAATCTTTTTAATTAGGTGCCGTTGCTTAATCAGATATTTACAGAACGGCTGTCTGTTATTGGCTGGTAGTCGAATGTGGAGACCCTCAGTCAGCGGGCATGTCTCCAAGTAATGCTCTGGCGAGCCCGGTCCTCCACATGCGCATTGATTTGTATTGCAGAAACCACGTTTGTAGAAATAGTCAGGAAAGGGACCGTGCCCTGAGATGAACCTTGCGAGCTGCGTGTTTGCTATATTTCTGTTTGTGTCCACATAACCACAGAAGTAATGGGTCCTCCTCCCTGTGTTGCTCTCGTCCCATTCACATTGCCACTTCCCCATGGCTTTCAATCTCAGCGTACGCTTGAAGTAAGAACGTGGCCATGGTATAACTGCCTCTGCTATTGCTGTTTCTGCGGTGGCCTCCTTGGCAAGCTGATCTGCCATTTCATTCCCTTCATGGCCCGCGTGTGCTTTTATCCATTCTAATGTGATCTTAAAATTTGGATTATTTCTAAGGGCCTTCTGTATCTCTTGAATAATTTCAGAGGGATGGTCGGGGTTCCAAATCGCATGTAATGTTGACAAGCTGTCAGTTTTTACTGTGGCATGCAACCCGTTTAGGAAAAAACAATCCTTTATTCTATCCGTACATGGAGATGTCACGCAAAAAAATCATCCAGATGGATTTGAGAACGGCCAAAATGGATATCCCTTTTGAAATCTTCGTATAAGGAGGTAAAAAGGGGTGGCGGGTAGGGAGAGAAAGGAATTTTACAGTGCTTGTTTTTAAATCAGTATTTTCTTGACTTGTTTTGAATAAAACAGTTCTGTTATAGAATGGAAGACACTCTGGAGAACAGATGTAAGGGTCTCCTACCCTTCTTATCACCAAGCTCTTGAAATGTCCTCCGGCTGGATAATGTTTTCAGTGTCCCTATGCCGCAAAGACACTGTATGTTTACAAAATCTTTGCTTTTTCTAGGGCTTCGATCCCGGCCCCAGTACTGCAGCAGACGGCTTCTTTACTATCTTGCAGAACTGGGTGGCATCTGTCTTTGTTTATGTACCACATTTTTTCGTTAAATTTTCCTCCACTGTGCATCTAGCCTGTACCTTATTAGAATCGTGTTGAAATTCTTATGTTTTTCCTATTTGATTGGAAAACAAATTATTTTACTTCCAAGATGCTTTGAAACAGTATATTTTGATGTATAAAACGATTTTTTTTAACTTCCTCTTTCTCTTTTATGGATTAGACTAAAATAGCAGTAATCTTTACTTTCGAAAGTATGCTTTTGAAAAGGAGTATTTACGTTGTAATAGTGTATAATATATTTTTGAATAACTTTTTAAGTATTATAGTATATAATGCATTGTAGTATGCAGTGTTATTATTATTTTGCTTAACGTTGATAATGTCTTAACAATACATAAATTATGAATTAAACTTGAGCGTATTTATATTAGTTGCACGTGTGTCCTGTTTTGTGCAGTATACACGAACCTCTGATACATCTTTGACTTTTATGTTAACGGGGGTAAGAGGGGCATTATTGTACACGTAATTATTATCATATTTTAAGAATGAAAACTCCAAACCATGTGCTTTCGCACGTGTGTGTGTGGGGGGGGGGAGGCGTATATTACCCTGTTGAAAGCGAGTAAAAAAATATGTTTTGTATTGATCAGGGCTGTGGAGTCGGAGTCGGAATCGGAGTTAGGCAGATTTTTGGGTAAAAGGAGTCTGAGCCGGAATCTCTGAAAACACGTCGACTCCAACTTCGACTTTAGATTTTGTTGGACAGTTTCAATCTGAAATGAATGCGGAGGATTCAGTTCAAGACAGATGGATTGCAGACATTGCAATTGAGTCTCTATCATCCTCTTCCAAAGATGAATTAGATTTTGAGAAATATTTGGATAATATTGAAAAGACTAAGGAAAGCGAATGAAGAACCAATAGACTTTAGATATAAAAATGAAAAAATACAAACAAGATTTCTACTCAGCCCTTGAAGAAATAGAGAAATATGATCGTTCTTGCAAGAGAACTCTTTTAGAACTTATGTGAGCTGAGCCATTTCAGATAGAAAAGTTAAAAGAAGTAGCCCTAACAGTAACACTTCTTCCTTCTGAAGTTAATGTGGAAAGACTATTCTCAGCTCTGAAGTTTATCAAATCGGATCTACGGTCCTTTATCAAGGAAGGTCTTGCCGAAGCTATGCTGTTTCTTAGAAATTACTAATGCCAGTTTTTCCTTTTCATAATAAATGCTAATTCATAATAGAATTTCATAATAAATATTAATAATCTGCTATGCCATCAATTTGTTTTTTTATATTGTATCTATTGCTTCTTTTATATTAAAAAAAACAAGCTGTTTACACATGTGTATATGCCTACATATACTATTTGACGGTGTTGGAGTCGGTCATTTTCCCTATCGACTCCACAGCTCTGGTATTGATTCATGTTAAGTATATGCATAGTGCATGTGTTTTTTACTGATGCAATACTGTCAAAATTCAATTAATGCTATTATTTGTCACCAGTTCTTCGAAACTTTTCTGTGGATATCCGTATCTAGTATGTTATGAAAAGTTAATTTCAGTGATTAGAAATCATTTTATGTTACGCCTGTTGGACAGAAAAAAATCGGTATGAAGGAATAAAAGAAAATTATTCAGCATTGACAATAAATTGTTTCAGAAATTGTAAAATAGATTGCATCATTTTGCAAAAGGGTATTTGTAGTCTGAAGATGATGTGGGTAATTGGGATTCTAACCTTTGTTTCACTCTTGCATATTTTCATTAGCTAATATCTTAATTAGAAACATTTTGTTGGGTTTTTATATGCTCATAAAAATCACTATATAAATATTTGAAATTTATTTTCAAAGTTAAATATTCTTTTTAGTGCTGTAATCGTCTTCTTTGTAAAACACAGATATTGTTTATAGTTGAAAAGCTTCGTATTATATTAAGTATTCCAGTACTCTTCACGGCGAAACCTGATTAACCTCACGTACAATTAGTCCTAAATTAAAAAAATTTCGGACTTGGTGACCGTATGTATACGTCTGGTTCTCATCGTTAAGTGATGTTAACGAAACAAATATATGCAGTCACTCACGAGCGTTTGAGTTTTTTTTCCAAAACAACTATCACGTCACATGCTTTTGCTGCTTACGTCACTAAGCCAGTGGCAGTAAAGGAATTGGAGAAGAAAGAAGTCTGTATGTCCTCATATCAATCGCGAGTTTATCCTCCACTGGAGCTGGATGGAACTCCTTTCGTCTTCCTCTGTAGTCAGAAAATGAGACTGCGTTGCAACTATTTTTGGATCGGTCTCCAGTGGTCCGAACGGAATAAGTCGAGTTTAGAAGGATAAGCTGATGTAGGAAAGGCCAATTATTCCGAGTTTCGCAAAGCTTAGGAAAAAACTTCTTGAGTTCTACTTGAAGTTGTATATTTTTTTGTAAATTCATATCCGATATTATATGTCTCCAGCATGTTTCGTTGAAGAATTGGTAGTGGTTAGATTTAAAGAAGGGGAGGAACTCCTGGTGTATGTATGCGGGAGAGAAAGTGGAAGTTCTTGATTTTATACTACGCGCGGTAGGAGACAGATCTCCCGATTACCGTGATACTCTTGGTAGATACCCGGATCTCTCTGTTTTTAATTTGTAGACTTTCCTAAGGAAAGTATTTTTAGAAAACAATGAAATTTATTAAATTAAGGCAACTTAAATTGTGCAAATTTCCTTCTATATACAAAATAGTTTGACAGCGTAGGTGACAACATACTTTTTTTAATGAAATTTTATTTGATTTGAATTTTCTTATCAAGTCTAGGCATTTGTAGAACTTTTTACGATGATTCAACTAATGTTTAATCAGTTAATATTTGTTTTTAATTTTAATTTTTAATTTTAGTTTTCTTATACGTAAAAATACATTGATCAGTAAAGTCTTTTCTTCCCCACTCAGGATTTTCTCAGCATAAAAATGTAAGAAAATTGCAAAATCAATTTAGGCAAAGAATGTAAAATTTAGAATAGTTAACTAATTGTGAATGCAGATATTTTACATCAGAATTACATTATGAATAGTTTAGTAATTTGCGTTATGTAGCCACGTTAGAATCAGTTTAAAATTCTTTTGAAATGGTACCGCTGTGCAGCGCGAAAACCTTCTAGAAATTCCAAGGTTTTTTGACGCGAAAATCTTCCGGTTTTTCATATTTCAAATTCGATAGCTATGGTATGGGCTTATATTTTCGTTTTTCCTTAAAGAATCGCAAAATTTAACTGCATATTACAGCAGTCTTTAACTGTGTGCTAATTTTATCTAGTTCTTCGTTAGACAATAATGAAAAATTACTATGATATGTAAAATACCTATATCAGGAAACAATAAGTAAATGAATTGCAAAGTAAATCAGTTCCGCGGGGACAAATTGTTAATGCATTTATTTGGAATCAGGGCCGGCGAAATTTTTAGCATTTAGAAAAGTACCAAGCAGCAAAATTTGGGGGTGGCAAAGTTTATAAAACTTACGGAGGCACTGGGCAACACAGTTTACGGGGGGCTAAATTTTTGGCCTCTAGGGAAGTAATGGGCAACAGAAAATTGAAAGTTTACACCGACCGCTGAAACACCAGGCTGTTTATTGTTTGGTATAGCGGAGTTTTTATATTTTTAAAATAAAATTTTGTGTGAAACTCTTGATAGAATCATCGTCTGACACATTATTGTCGACCATGATTAGTGTGCTCATAGTTGTTAAAATTTTGGCTGCAGAAAGTGTTATATTTTTATTTGAAAAATTCCGTACGCTTGAAAAATAAATATATGAATTCTATCTGATTACTTCAGATTACAATATAGCATTTTAAAGAAGAGTTTACTGTTAAAAATTTCAGAAGAGTTAAAAAAATATTTACAAAATTTAAAAAGTCAAAAACGATTATAAGTAAATAATAATAATAATAATAATAACAATAATAAAAAGATTTCCTATATGTTTTTTTACGTAGCATGCTCAGTTAAAAAGATCATTTATTCGTTAAAATTCTGAGTTGTATGTATTAAGAATTATATGTGTTTTAAGTTATATGAATTAGACACAGAACTAAAAATATAAAATAATGATTTAAATTGGGAAAATGTTTATTACTCTTCAAGCGCTGATTATATCGAGCAATAACAAAGTAATTAAAACTGAGAGGTAAATCAAAAATATTTTTCATTTTCCAATAACAACTTTTCAGAAACGGCAATACGCGAGGGCGCATGAAACAGATATTAAAGTACTTGTGTTTCGCATAGTGGCAACTAGACTCTTTCTAGTGTCACCATTCATCGATTTTGTCTGGGCAGAATTTTATATCGAAGCAAAAGAGAAGACACTAAACTGAAACTTAAAATTGGGCAAAACAGCAGTTTATTTTGGTGTAGATTTTAAATAAAACAATCAATTTCGAGGGAAATCAGACTGATCGCCTTCGTAATGGATAGAGTTTTATTTTTAAAGTCTACGCCATAATAAAGTTAAAGAGATTTGTGTCTGATCGCTCTAGAAATCCAAAGAGCTTTATTTAAAATTTGCGTCAAAATAAGATGCTGTTTTGCCTAATTTTAAGTAATTTTATATAGTAAGTGAAAGTGTTATAGTAAGTGTAAACCAAGCGAGTTGAAACTTCAGTTGACTGAAAAAAATACTCGGTGTTTAATCATCTCTTAACTTGTTATATAAATGCTTAAAAAAGGTTGCGTAACTAATAAATATCTCTTGATTTAAGAACTGAATCAAATGAGATAGAACTATAAAAATTTTGGTTACCTAATATATTTTATGTGATTCATTTTGGGCAAAACAATAAGTTCAGAGATCTCGAGTAAAGATTATATGTGCGATTTATTATTATTGTTGATTGGAAAGCAATAATTCACCCGTAGTGTTTTCCTGGGAGACAGACAGTGAATTCCATATTTTATAAAGACTTATTCCTGAAGAGAATTCAGCACATTAAACCTGAGAATGTTTTAATAGAATAACTTGTTTCTAGTTCCCATTCAAGGCAGCATCATAGTACTATCCAGAGGCTTTTCCTTTTATTCGCTAGATTTGTCACCTGAAGATAACTTATCTTTTCTAACATGAAGTCGTCCCATCAGCGACCGAGCGGTAAAGTTGCTGGACACTGGTAGTTCGGTGCGAGGCTCGAATCTCGCGAACGGGCTGTTCGAATCTCGCGCATGGCCGTTTTCGTGGTTTTTCACATGTGCAAAAGCCAATTTCCCTTAGTCCTTTACGAAGGCGTCTCTCCCCTTAGGCATATAGCCCTCGAGGCTTTGCTATAATCACATAAACCAAACTAACTCAAATGAAGTCTGCGGTCAAAAGGTCGTTATGAAGAAATTCATGAAACCATGAACAGAAACCTAAACATTACTCCAAAAGATGAGTTCTACAAATGAATCAAGTAGCCTGTGTGAACGTTGCGTTGATTTACAAGGTTCGTATATTGATAGCGGAGAAGTAAGGATGTTGTTTTCTCCAAACTATGTATTTTGTACGAAATTAGTCTTAAAGCTTTGTGGACATAAAATATAGTATTTAGAAGTTATTTTATTAACTTTTTATAGAAATCTTTACAACTTAAAATTCAATTTAAAGGAAGTTGTTCGTTCAAAAAGCTGTATCAAGCCATTTCCTTTCTTCGATTATTAATTCTTATCAAAATTTTGTAACTAAGTTTCTTTCGTACTTGAATTACTTCTGAATGTGATAATTCTTGTAAATGTGCAATTGCTTAACTCATTTCTTATGTATAACTTCAGAGTAATGTAACAAGTTGCAAGAAAACTTAACGTGCTTAATGAATGAGTAATCAAGTTAGCTTGCACTTCCGACGGTTTTGAAATGTTTGCGGAAGTCTGCGTTTGAATTTCAACGGATGCAATTACTTGTCTACAGTACAGCCGTGAAAAAAGGAAGAGTAATTCATGCCCACAGACGATGGTTGTTAATTAATGCCCTGATGGGCTTCCTAATTAGGTTTATTCTTTTATGTAGAGTCTGATGGTAAGATTCCTAAAGGAAGTCTTGCCTAATTGTAGCAGAGAGTTGTTCTTTAGTATGTAAAAAATATAACTATGCCTAAGATAATCATTTATTAAGTGCATATTTGCTTTTAATTATGATGCGGTGCTTAAATATCGCATTTTTATTTTCTGGACAGACGAGATGAGATTTAATATACATATGTTGAATTTTGATATTTCGCTAATCTTGTTGTAGGATTATATATTTATTGTGTCAGTTGCACGGCTATGCATCCTGTTATTAGAAATATCTAAAAAAGGAAAAAAAAATCTGAACGTTTTCAGATTTTACGTTACCCCCAAAAGGGCGTTTTTTAACGCTTTCTGTGTTACCTTTATTTATTAAGTATCATGTTCTTTGCACTTAAACCATAAAATTCAATTCAACATCAATATCGCAAAATAATTTTAAGATGGGCATATGTTTAGAATTTCCGATGCACAATCTCGAGCCTGCAGATAAAAAGTGTTAGTTTGTAAGTGTTACAAAATATGAAATCGATAAATTCCAAATTTAGGCTTCGAGATGCTCATTCGGAGGAGGATTATGTTATTCAAAATTTGATGACTCTAGGCTGCGTTTTGCCTCTTTGACGGATTTTGTATGCTGCAATTTATATAAATAGCATCGCAAAACATGACATTGTAAATTCTAGAAATATGTATTCTGTTATCCGGAAAAACCTTTTATCAAGAAATGGTGAAGTCTCGTTGCTGCCAGTTAAGAGGAATTCTACTGTATGTGATTCTTGAAATAATCCTAAAAGATTTAAAAAGATTCTGTAAAAATGGAAACATTTTGAGCGCATGTTTTACTATTTATCAAATTGTGGTGGGAAAATGAACTCCAGTGTTAAGAAGTTTCAGTTCTGTATTTCTCTTATTAAGTTTCATTAATATTGTCTTAATAAATTCAGGTGTATTTTAAAAATTCTTTCTTAAATTCGTTAGATTTGAAAGGTATTTTAATTAAAAGTATTTAACGTTAAGTAAAGGTTTGTCATTAATATCATTATCGTGTGAAAGGTTCAAGAAGCTTTTAGAATTCGAATTGTGATGTGAGGAAATTTGAGATTCGCTCCACTTCAAGAGCGTTCAATAAAATATGCTTTCGCTTCTTAAATACTATATGGTGTATGATAAATATGCTTTTTAGCAATAAAATATGCTTTTTAGCTTTAACGGAAGCAAAATGAAAAATGACGAATATTTCAAACCCCACACTAAGCTTATAAAACTATGCAAAAAATTTAAAAAATCTAAATATAGGAAAAAGTGTGATTTGCTTCTAAACACTGCAGAATAAATTTGAAAGTAAGGCTCACCCGTTCCTCAATGGTAAAGGTGCTGAATACAGGTTGTTAAATTTGGGTTTTATTCCAGGTAAACGGGCCCATAAGCCGAGCGGGAAAGTCGCTGAACTCTGGTAGTTGGTCGGGGTTCGAATCCCGGTTGCATCCCGGTTCGTGGTTTTCTCATGTTTCGTGGTTTCCTCACGTGCAAAGTGTATACAAGCGAGTTTCCCTTAGAAAATCCTTCACGAAGGCAAGCCTTCCCATAGGCAGATAGACCTTACGTGCTTGGGCCATATTAAATAAATCAAACCAAACCATCCAGGTGAACGGGTTGGTTGAAAGGGCGGTTTCGTGGTTTCTCCCATGTGTAACATAGATACAATCCGATTTTTCTTAGAAAATCCTCCACGGAGGCATTTCTCTCTTTAGGCAGGTAGACCTAAAGCTTTGCCATAATCAAATAAACTAGGTTGATCTAGAATGGTAGGTTTTTTTTTAAATTTTAAATTTCGTTTTAAAATTTTTGTCCACTTGTATTTATTTACAAAACAATTTTATTGCGCGTTTCTAATAAAGGTAAAATATTTATTTGTTTCTGTACTGTAATGCATTTCTTTTCTCTTTTGAATATAAAAGAAAATAGATCCATTTGTTTTCAGAAATACCTTGGTAAAAATATTTGTAAATTCAAGTGTTCGTGGAATTTTCATTCACTGGAGAATATGAGCGTTCTCTCGATCTTTGATATCCAAGACATCATTCACCGGCGACATTTCTATTTCGAAATGGAAATACCGTTGCCATTTTTGAAGTGTAAAAAATTTTTTCTTTTTACGTAGCAGAGGTACTGCTATAGCTCACGCTGTTGCTTTCACTGTATCTAGTGTCGTAACACTGACTGTGTGAGCTAAGTGTATGAAATGAATTAATTGACTACCATCTACAAAAATCTAAATTCGTTTTAGAATGAACTTACGCTGTTATACTGGTATCTGAGATTGCAAAAGAGTTTTATAAATATGTATGATGTTTCCGTGATTTGAAACGTAGCATTATAAATTTGACTCTTTCCAACTTCTTTTTTTCGTTGTAATAAAGTGAATGAGAGATGATGTGATACTTGTGCACATGGCAGCTCAGCACAAGTGGCTTATGCGCACATCAACCTCGCGGGAATACGAAACTTTTCTAACACGTTATGGACAACAAGTAACACTTTCCGCACAGCCTGCCAGAAGTAAATCAATCAATCTTATAATCCACTTAATTAATTTTTGTTGCGTATTATTAGCATTTTGTGATTTCCTAATTAAACATTTAAATAAAATGAATTTCACCCTTTTTTAAAAACATTTCAAGGAAAACCATGCGTAATCTCTAACCACTATCAATATCAGCAGTTTCATGTGAAATGCAAATTTTGAAGCGGCAAGGTAAACATGTGCTAAGAGTAAAACCGAAAGATGCAAAGGATGGATGATGACGCAAAATGAAGAAGTTTTAAAAAGTGATGAACATATTTGTTTGGCATGGCAGAAGCAGAAGTTAAAATTTCATTTGTCAAATGGATGTAAACGAGCAAGAGAAGATGGTTCGATATCAAAAATTTTTAATGATGAAATCAATGCACTGTTTCGCAAAGGTTATGACAATGTACCACTACTTCAAAGTTTCAAGAGATCTTTTTTTTATAAGATAGTAAAGACATAGAGAGTTCCCATTTGTAGTTCTAAAAAGAGAATACAGGTTTTGAAACATAGCACAAATGTTTTCATGGATGGAACATTCCAAAGCTGTTGCAAACAGTTTTCTTAGTGTATTTCTTGCATGCAGATTTGAGTAGTTCAATAGACGAACATGCAGTGGTGACTGTAACATATGCTCTGATGTCCCGGTAGAAAGAAGGAACTTTATTGTAAAAATTTTCAAGTGATAAGAAAGATGCTGGGTGGAATTCAAAATACATTATAATGGATTTTGAGCAGGCAGCAATGAATGCCATAAGATTGTAAGGTATTTCTCGCGCCTTCTTATCATGCTTTCGTGGTGTAGTGGACAACCCGCTGAGCGCGTATTCGTGGTTCGAGTCCCGGCGATGGCATTTCTCATTTTTCTCATCTCCTGCTTCCAAATAATCAAAATGTCTTTGCAGTGGTGCCCGAACTAAAGAAAGTGGTGGATGATGATTCTTCACCCCCAGGATTTGTCGATTGGGTCCCCTAATCCCCACTCGCCCTTTAAAAGGGGGAGTAAATAAGGTATTTCTTCCGCCTTCTTAGCATGCCATCATTCAAGTAGCTTATCAAAACACGCAAGATTCAAAATAGAAGAACTGTCAAATCAATTGTACAGATTTGAAATTTTCTGGAAAGAAAAAGGGAAAAAATACATTCAAGTTTACAAGATGATCGAAGATGCCTTAATTAACTCGGAGGCAACGAATGTTATCAAAAAGCGCATAAAAGCTCTGTTCATCTCAAAACTGGAGTAGATTTAAGAATATGCAATAATGTCTTCTTTGTTTTCTTTGAAAGAAACGGGAAAATAGTAAGAGCGTAAAGTGCTCTAATTGATTTTACAATAAGATATAATTTAATTATACAGATATAACCGAATCATTGCATTTAAATTGTTTATCAATTCAGTAACCAATGATATGCACGAAATGCAGAATTAAAAATTTCATTTTTTTCCAAATATGGAAAAATATTTGTACGCCCTGACCATCTTCATTAATTTTGGAATTGTTTAAAAAATCATGTAGTTTCAATTATCCTAAATTATAATTTAATGATCCATAATTTTAAATGAAAAATGTATTGTTTTGTTCTGTATTTCTCAGTAATTTCAAATTCCCAGTGTCTGAGTTTTGAAGAAAAGCATAAAAAATTAAAATTCAACGTTTGACATTTCCTT
>KK116877.1:772003-791317 GCA_000611955.2 Stegodyphus mimosarum | reverse complement strand
TCCTGAATATATTTTTAAAATATAAAATTGAAAAAGAAATGCATAATTATTTTACATATTTTAAATAATGTAGGAAAATTTGGAGGTCTTCATAAAAGTGCCTTGTCTGCCTCTGTTTGAAATGAGGCTGTGACTCTGGTTTAAAAAAAAATGTTTGAAATTTTTGTTTCAACGACGAAGAGCAAAATCCCTTGAGAATTTTGAAATATACCAGTATTTTGCTGCTAGTTCGAAACTTAGATAAAGTGAGAAGCTTGAAGGACATAATTAAGGGGTTATGTGCATTTAAATGGACTAATTGTTACTAACACCTAAATTTGTTTTCATGTTTTTATATTAAAATTTGATATCTTACAAGCAAAGCATTTGTAAAACAAGGCCCATGCAAAATATGCTCAACAAACAAAGTTACATTAAAAAAAGAGCTTCTAAACTTTTGAGATTTAAAAAGCAAGGCGATTTGTTTATATTTGCATTTCATATATTTTAATTGCATGCCTCATATTAAATCTCGTACTATATATATAAAATGCTTCTATATGTAATTTTATACAAATTATACATGATAGGAAAATCATCTTATCAGCATATCTGTCAACATATTTATTAATTTTAAGAAAGCGATTTTAAGTACACGATTTTAAGGTACATTTTCCAGTTTAAAATTTCACAAAAATGGGATTTTCTTGTTGCTCGCATAATTTCACTGAATTGGCTGATTAGAATTTCGAGAAATTTTGACTAATTTTGTAAACGCTGTACCTGTATAATATGTCCAGTTAGTTATGCATTTTACCTAAAATGTTTTAGAACTATGATAAAATTTGAAATCGGGAATTTCGGCGCCTCACATTTCGATGTCTCAAGTAAAAGTGATGATACTTATGTATGCAAGATTACTTTAAGATATAATTATGCATACATACAAACTTTAATTTATAAGCAGAAGAAAATAATATGCATTTACAGGATTTTAAGGTAACATCTTTAAGTTTTCTAATAACGATAATTTTCATTCTTTCATGCACGATTGGTTGGTGGGGGAATTGTGTATTTGAATTTAAACAAATTCCAAATTTCAAATTTGGGCTTCCAGATGCCCATATTCGCAGCAGCATTACGTCATTCAAAATTCGATGGCTCTGGGTACCGTCGTTTTATCATAATGCGGAAAACATACGTAGATTTATGCACATTCTTCATTGTTTAATTTCTTTAAATATAATACAGAGCTGCAATATTTGGTGGCAACAGTTTGAAAGGTGAACCGACATTTAATGTTTCTGACTCAAAATTGCAAAACAAAAAGAATAGTCCCTCAGTGATAAAGCCGTTTTGGATTAATAAATATATTTATATAAATATATTTGCAGGTATTTTTTAGATAAAATGCGAAATTACAGGTATTTTTTGTATGAAATGGGGAAAAAGAATGGTAACTTTAATATTATCTTAAATTTTTTTCAGAATTAACATGTTGTTCTAAAACTATATATGGTAACTTTAATATTATCTTACATTTTTTTCAGAATTAACATGTTGTTCTAAAACTATAATTTCTATGGGCTGTTAAATAACTTGCGTTTCTTTTATTTTTATGTAACATATGCTTGTTTTGTTTACACCATCGAATGAACAACTGTCCTATTTATTAACCCTTGATTGCAAGCAAAATTTCGGTGAGAAGCTGAAACGATAGTTAGGAAAAGAAGCTCAAACGATAGTTACTGATTACTGAAAAAAGTAGCTTAAGTAAAACTGCAAACAATTGCGCTTTTGTTTTCCATCTGATATGCTATGATAATTTTAAATATTGCATGGTAATTTATAGTATTGCGAAAGGGATGCAACGCGAAGTTTTGCAAAGAGGAAAATACCTGTATCTTCCAAACTGATGAAAATTATGAATTCCAGTGCAGTACACTTCAATTGCATTAGATATCTAAAAAAAATATTTTCCCTGCTATTCTTATTTTTGGCTCCTAATCTCACCGGAAAGACTCTCTTTAACCGGAAGTCCACATCTTGGTCTTCTAGTTTGTTCTGCCTCCTTTCGCATTAGAATTCGTTTTCCGGGGTTCCCTTATATGGGTGGCCTTGTGACTTCTTCATGAGTTTTTTTACATGATGGGCAGTTTGTGTGATTAGACATACACTAGAACATCATTAGGAAATACGTTTCCAAATCTGTGAAATAATTCTCTGTGAATTAACAAACTCTCGAGTAATAAAAGAAAACTCAAAAGAAATAAGAAAAGTGATTAAAAATGAGTTCAGTGACATTTTCTTTCAGATTCGCATTGAAGTTTGAAAACTCGGAAAATACACTAAATCAGTGTCATTCAAATCGTTTGACCAACAGTCGTTCGATATCTTCATATATTTAGTTAACTTCCTTTTTCCCAGTAAAAGTCAGGTACCAGATAGTATAGTCCTTGATTTGAACTACATCCGGGGTTGCGTAATGGAAGGAAAACGATCGGGGATTTTTTAAATAAGTGGCTATAAAATTTGAAGAAGTTATTATGAATTTTAAAAAGAAAGGAGGGGAGAATTCCAAGAAAATTTAGTAATGTTTTTATTTGAAGGCAAGTACGTAAAACCGAATGAGGTTTTTCTGGATTTTGATGCATAATTTCATTAACAAGTTTTTGCATGAAATACAGCCTTCGTAACAGGCTTGCTGCAGAATATACGCAATGTAGATCTCAATATTCAGTTGGGGGGATTTCTTGTATATTATCATTTCATTTCTTCATGCCGACTTTGACATCTAGAGAATAAGGGCGTATAATTTAGAAGTCATAGGCGTCTCTAACAGTGAATTAACTTTTCATAAATTGTCTTCTATTGTCTATCAAAAAATATGATAATCCTAGAAATACAGATATTCCTAGTAGCAAAGAGAATAGACACTTTTAAGGATTTATTCATTTTTATCTAATCAGTTATTTTAAGTAGCTTCACCCTTTTCGTTTTCCTGCCAGAATATAATTTTTAGTTCCGCGTATTCAAATGAGGTAGAAAGAGAGTTTAAAAGACGGTTTTACATTACTTAATCAGAGGGTGTTGCGCCTGCTGAAGGCCACGCTACTAGTTGCAGTTCTTCGATAGCAGTCCGCTTTCGGCGTTGCCTTAAGCTGCGTTCAGGCGACGGAACAAAGACATAAGTGACTTAAGTCGAGCTGCGTTGCTAGGCAACCAGTCTGTGCTACGTCACAAAATCTCATTTAGGGCTCTTGGCATAAAGTTTGAAGTTTTCATCTTTATGCAGACTTGGGATAAGCGTCGACCAGTAAGAGCGAAGGCGCGAAATCTGAATGGGAAAACCTGAGCGGGAAAGCTGTAGATACATCCACGCTTGCGCAAATTTAGCTTCTCTAAGTGGGTGCCGCTTAGATCCTGTGTAGCTGGTGTAAACGGAATTCCCGCATTTTATGTTTTGTGACTATGCCTCTGTGACATTTACGTCGCCGTCTGAACGCAGCCTTATTCTTGCCAATAATGCTTGTCACGCTGGTATGGGTTTCATCTCACTTCCGCGTTAATCATTTCTGCATAGCCTTTAGCTAACATAGTTTAGTTTTAATTTGAATTCATTACTTTTGAGTTACGCCATAACTGCTGGCTGGTTTGTAAGCACAAGAAGTATCTTGTATTAAATTATTTTGAGTTCTGAATAAAAGGGCCTTATACACCCTTCTTAAATTCTGTTTCATCTTAGTCACAGCGATAAGTCACTTGCACATGTATTCAAGGATTTGCCCCACAAGTTACACTTAGTTACATGTAGAACCCCTACATATTTTTAAGAGCCATTGTAAAGCTAGAAAATATCCAAAAGTTCCATTTCTTAATTACACTTGATGTTTGATATTTTGATTAAAGGACATTTCATCAATTTGTGATCGTGAAGTATCTGGAAATTTTGTCCAGTTTTAATTTTTATATATTTTGGATGTTTCATTCATTTTATTCTTCATATTTAAAATTCAGAGTTCTCTTTCATGATACATCGTTTTTACGAATGCCCGAAACTGTGGAAAGAGGATATAGATTAAAATTTCAAAACACTATTTACTGAAGTATCAAAATGTTGTTCTTATTCTGCAATTGCGTAAATTGACTGTGGCTTGACTCTGAAAGAATGCTTGATGTAGTTGTGTTGTCAACCTTATCTGTGAAGTGCATGTCAAAGTAAAGTGACAGAGCTTGATAGATGGTCAGCCTCCATGACCTTTTGCACCATATTCAACTTGATATCTTAGTCTTCTAAAAAATATATATAGAGATGAAAAACAGTTGTTTAAATTTCTTCATTCTTTCCTCACTCCGAGAGTGAAATTTTAACTCTCGCAGTTGTATGTGAATCTGATGTAGTTTTTAATATTCCCCCCCCCCCGGGAGAAAGAGTGAAGTTTTTAATTTTCATTTCCGAGGGAAATGTTACAAAACTTCACCAACGAAAAAAAAAAAAGAAAGAAAAGCTTCAGATTTTAAATTACGTTCAAAGAGGCTTTTTTTAACGTTTTGTGTGTTACATTCTGTGTGCTACCTTTATTTATTAAATATCATGTTCTTCGCACTTAAACCATAAAATTCAGTTCAACAACAATATCGCAAAATAATTTAAAAATGAGTATAACTTTAGAATTTCTGATACACAGTTCCTCGCGCTTTAGATAAAAAGGTTTTTTTCTTCCCGTAGAGTATTGCCATTGCTCGCTTTTAAATCGTTTGAGTTTGTTCATCAAAAATTCGTTAAAATTTTACAAAATGGGAAATAGATAATAAAACAAATTCCAAATTCGGGCTTCCAGATTCGCATATTCGGGTGGGAACGTACATTATTCAAAACTGTATGACTTTAGGTACCGTTGTTTTACAACATTTAGAGAAATGTATACATACATTTATGCTGATTCTTCATTATTTAATGTCTTTAATACAAGGCTGCAATATTTTGTGGCAACAGTTTGAAAAGTGATTCAGACTTTTAATGTTTTCGACGCAAAATCGCAAAACGAAAACAATAGTCCTTCAGGGACAAAGCCCCTTTGGACTAAAAAAAATCTGAATGCTTTCGGATTTTATATTATGCCTAAAGGGGCGTTTTAAACGTTCTATGTGTTAGCCTTATTTATGAAATATCATGTTCTTCGCACTTAAACCATAAAATTAGATTCAACAGCAATGTAACAAAGTAATTTAAAAAGAGCATATCTTTAGAATTTCCGATACACAGTCTGGCGCGCTTTAGATAAAAATGTTTTTCTTTCTTTTCTTTTCATTACATTGTTGCCATTGCTCTCTTTGAAAACTTTGTTAATCAAAAATTCTTTAAAGGTTTACAAAATATGAGATAGGTAATAAAACAAATTCCAAATTCGAGCTTCCAGATGCGCATATTCGAGTCGAGGACTACGTTATTCAAAATTTCATGTCTCTAGGTATCATTATTTTTTCACAGTGCGAGAAACATACATATTCATGCAGATTCTTTGTTATTTAATTTCTTTAAGCGTAATGCAGGGTCCTAGTATTTGGTGGCGACAATTTGAAAAGTGAAACGCTGTTTATAGTAAACCAACTCAAAATGCCAAAACGAAATATAAACCCTTCCGGGCTAACGCCGTTTGGGCTATTAAGAAAAAAATTGCAGTATTTTTTTAACACGTAAGAAAGTAAACGTAAAAGCACATGAATCGAAAATGAACTATGTTATGAATGAATTATGAATATGTGTCTGATTTTGAAAGGAATGTCCAGACATGAAAAAATTATTGAAAAAACAGTTATAGTTATTTGAAAAGAGGCGTTTACTAGCCGCGGAAAATGTTTAAACAACTCCTTATTAACTGGGATAATGTCGGGAATGACGTTCTCGATTAACTTCAGTTTTCGGTTAATCCGAGAGCAATTAAAAAAAAAAGTATCTGGAAAGAGGAATAACCCGTATTATTTTGTTACATATGGTTTTATTTTAAAGATCAATCCAAATATATCAAAGAGCTCAAGTATCACTCAAGAACAATGATATACAATTAAAAAAACATTTAAAGTAAGAACAGAAGAAATGAACATGGGAAACCCATATTATAATTAACAGAATAAATAGTACTATCAATTTACCTACATTTTTAAGCAGCTTATTTTAGAGATTGACTGCTGCAGTTGGTTACATAAATTAAACCTCTATTCATAACTAAAAAGAATATAGTGTTAAACAACAAAACATGAAGCATCATTAGAAATGAAGAAATAAGTTATAAATGGCATGTAATGACTAATATTTACGAGAAAACATAAGAAATGTCATTGAATTCATACTCGCAGAAAAGAGTGTTAGAACTTTTTGTTTTTATTGTATAATATTTATTTATTTCGTATTATATGTAATTAAATCTCTTACTTTGTGAGTATAAACAAGTACCAAATCCTATAACATAATTTTCTGGCTTTGTAGTTATTCTGTGCATTTCTCTTTTCCTTTTTGTTATTTCCATAGACAGTTTCGTTTTACGCTGATGATTTTTAAGAATAATTTCTTCATCGTATCGCAATTAATTTAACTGTTTTGTCGACAGGACATGGTTAATCCTCAGCCCTGTCACGACTCTTAGTCGTCAGGAGTTAACTGTATTACTATTCGACAAAATGTGCGATCTTTATCTTTCTAGTGTAATCAATCTGTAATTGCTTAACAGATGAAGTGATTTAAAAGCAAGTGACGTATTTCTTAACAGTTTAAACCATCGTTTTGTTTTTACTAATGTAGTTAATTGATATAAATTAAAAACACATTACAATTAAAATATTTCCATCACACCGTCTATCACATTTTGCTGCAGAATCGTTTGGTTCTTTTTTTCTGAAGCGAAACCGTGTATGATTAACATTCTTTATTTTGAACTTTGATTTTTCACTATCCTACAAATTTATGTGTCTAGAAAGCAGGACCGGCGCAACTGATGCAGGACAAAATTCAGGGACAACAAAAGTTTTTTTTTTTATTATTTAGAGAAACACCCAGCAGCAAAGTTTTTAGAATTTAATAGAAGTACTGGATAGCATAATTTACGGGAGGCAAAATTTTAGCATTTGCAGTGACACAGGGCAACATAATTGAGGGCTAGCACAGATTCCCCTACGCGGCAAAATGCCTAAAGCCAGCCCTTATTGAAAGCAATATTACAAGAAATAATAAAATATAAAGCAGTGCTAGAATTTTCACAGAATTCCTTAATGCAAAGGAAAGGGAATTTTTTGTTCTGTTTGTATGAAACGTTGAACTCTTCAATTCGCCATAATCGGAGTTCTAAGCTCAGTAATATTTTCAAGTCATTGGTACTTTTGAGAGGTGTTTTACTTTGCCAGTAAGGTAGGAAAGGAAAAAAAAAGTTACTGCTTCTTCGATTAAATAAAATAAAAATTTAACAAGATGAGAAAATTATGGCGATGTTGAAAGTTGAGCTCAGAGCGAAAATGTTGTAGCTGCTCTTAAGCGCATTACACAGATTAGCATAGCAAATCTTATTATTTTCTTTTCTTCGTGTGGTTGAAAAACTTAACGTTCAATAAATTGGCTTTTTTTTAGTTTGTTTCTCTGTTTTTCTTTTTTAACAAAATTTTTAATGTATGCTGTTGGCCCTATGAAGAAGAACTATCTGGTGAAAATGTCAGAAAGTTTTAGGACTTCAGGTAATTGGAATATTAATTTAAAGCGAAAAAAGTATTTTCACTGGAAGAAGTAAATGATTATTAAAACCTAGTGAATTTTCAGTACAAAGAAGAGTATTTAAAAAAAATGGCAATTATAGTGTGTTTAGAGAAGTTTTGATTTTGGATTATTATAAAGACCGTTAGAAAAAAGTGTGTGCTAATATTAAAAAAAATCGGGCATTATTGACAAAATTACTCATTAAACCTTAAATGGTAAAACCTATTATCTAATGAAAAAAGAAATTTTTAAACTTATTGTATTTTATTTTTGTGGAATATTGATTACCGGCTAGACTTGTTGCAATCGATTTTGGTAATAAGTCTAGCTATCGATTTTCTTATATTGTGTGTAGTACCTCCAGAAAGAGAATGCTTTCTGGATATTAATCTTTTAAACCATCTTTATTTCTTTGGAGCAGTATTTATGAAAAACATACTTTGGTTTAAGTTACAAAGCTGAAAAAAAATATTGTTTTCTGCTTTACAGCCTCTTGTGTAATTAGTATATTTTAAAGTGAACTTATCGTGTATAGTAACTTGATGGTGGCACCACAATATATGAATGTTTTTTGTTATTCTTAACCAGAAGTCTCCAATGCGGATTGGTTAATAAATAATTATAATTGGAAAGGTTGTATATATTGTTGTTCGTAAACCTTAGCTCAGTGATGGCGTAACTTTTGACTTCGGCGTGTCAAATTCGTAAAAACCCTAGCTTAATTCTGGTGCCGTGTCACATTTAGAATAATTCGTCTTTCAAGAATACGAAGGTTGCTATTTATATTTCTGGCCTTGGCAATAGTAAGTGTTGCTAAACGACCGCAGACGATTCCAATCGAAAGTTTGATATTTTTAACCATAACTTCTTCAGAACATTTTGCCATTTTAGCGTGATTTGGGTTTACAGTAAACAGTAAAATTCATCTCATGTAAAAAGTAGAATTGACTCGTGAACGTTTTCGTTCGATTATTTTTCATAACTTTCGACGTGGATTATCAAGACAAGAGTGCTTCGATGAACTTAATTCCTTATACAGTGATAAAACACCATCCTACTGTAAAAGAACTGGTATAACGTATTCAATCTTGGTCGACGTTTGCTCCAGAATTCCGAGAAGGTCGCCAAAATCGGTTGTTGTACCAGAAAGTATCGATGCTGCGCTTGAAGTGATAAAGCGAGATCGTTATGTGACATTTTTTGGTATTAATATGACAAGCATCAATAAAATATTACTGGAACATCTGGCAGTAAAAAAAAAATATTTGTTCGCTTTGGATCCCGCATAATCTGACAAGTGCTCGGAAGAAGCAAATGGTTGCCTGTTTCTTCGGCATTTCGTGGCGACAGTGGTGTTAACAACAACGCAGGAAGGTCAATTCCAAATGGTACACGACCGTTTATTTGCCAGAAGTTGAAAAATGCAAAAGAAATGCAGATTCGAAAATAGAAATTCGAAAAATGCAGAAGAGGCGAATAAATCTTCATCATGACAATGCGAGTTCTCACGCATCAGCTCAAACAAAAGAATTTTTGACGGGCCAAAACATCGAATTGATGGATCATCCGCTGTACAGCCCTGATTTGGCACCAAGTGACGTTTTGTTATTCTCATACATCAAAAATAAATTACCTGGTCAGCGATTTGCGACACCCGAAGAAGCGGTTGATGCATTCAAACGCATGTTTTGAAGTTATCTCAACTGGAGTGGAAAACGTGCTTCGAAAATTGGTTCAAACACATGCAAAAGTGTATTGATCTTCATGAAGAATATCTGGGAAAACAATAAAACCAATTTCGATCATAAACATTTGTTTTTTCATTAGGCCATAAATATAAATAACCGTCGTACATCCGAATGCACCCGAGGTAAGCGCAGCACATGTTGACAATGAAGAAGCCGTTGCGAGAGACAAATATTTCTGTATTATACAATTTTTTGTCTCTTTCGACGGCTCTTGAAATGCGTGATGCCTGATACCTAAAGTAGGTTCGCGTGTCTTTTATGAGACGCGTGTCATGTTCGCCATCAATGCCTTAGAGGCTACCTTAGGCGCCTGTCGCGACAGTATGATTTTGCCCAATTTCATATCAGTTAATGGATGGCCTTCACATATCTCATAAATCTTTTGTCTTGCTATCAGTCTCTTGAAGTGACTTTCCGTTGACGGATTTAAAGTGCTCTTACTCTGCATACGTAATAACCACAAACGCCCATTCTTCTGAATCAGAATTCTAGCTTTTGACCTGGGAGTGGCCCTTCCTGACACAGTTATGTATATTTATGTAGATAATACACTAGTGTATAAAATTTAAACAACTTTTCTGGTTTTGGCCGTATTTCCGCAAAACCTGGATTTTTAACCTGTATTCCGCATTCGACCTGGAGACATGAAATTCATATTACAGAGGCACGGCGTAGTACTCATAGAATGAGGAAAGTATAGTAGTAAAAATATGAATAGGACACGTGCAGTGCGGAACGAATAATAATTAAAAAAACCTTTATTGGCAGAATGGCGTTGGTGTAAAAAAAACTATCTGCCCAAGAGGGAGAGCAATAAACCAAAGAGCCGTAGTAAGGGATATTTGGGGTGAGAGTTCTCATTCGTCAAGGGGCACCTCTTTCAGTTGCCTGCTATTCTCCGTAGGGTGAAATCGTGCCGCCAGCCAGTGGCTATTCCTTTAAGTATCCACACATATGCAGTGGAATGTAAATCAGGGGGGCACGCTAGCCGATCCATTGTGTGCATATCTTCACTTCCAAAAGCTCCTCAACAGCATAAGTCCTGTGTGACCGTGCATTGTCATCCACAAAACAAAGTCGGGACCAGTGGCACTCCGAAAAATACGCACATGGGGGAGGATAACTTCATTACAGTAACGATCTCCGGTAAGTGAGCTTCTGTCGGTCGACAGTGTGGAGCTGCGTCTGTCAGTCCGTTCATCCTAATACCTCCCCATACAAGCACGCCAGGGCCAACCCAACGATCTTTTTTTTCTGATGTTAGTGGGATGAAAGCGTGTCTCTATCAACTGGCGCGGAGAATCGTTTTTCAGACTGAAACGACTGTCACCCGTAAAGAGGACGTGACTCCACTGGTGGAGTGTCCAGTTTTTGTGTTCTCTACAGTATAAACGGTGCCTCCTATGGGCTGCTGTCAATGGTATGCAGCGTTCAGAACGGAGAGCGAATAGGCCACCTTTATGAAGTCGCCCTGCAGTTGTCCACGGTAAATCGGAACCTTCGGTTGTCGTGTGCCTCTGCTGAGAAATGTCCGCGGTCTGGTTTCGATCTCTTTTCCCTTGCACCGCGATATATCGGCCATCACTCACCGTTGTTTTTCCTTGACTTACCATCAACTTTTCTTACAGCTATGGTTTGGAAGTCTTTCCAAGTCGTGAAACAACGCTTTTGTTAATTCCAACGTCTAGGGCGTCAGACTTCAAATTACACTCCTTCTCAATCTTGCTGAGCATTCTGCCACGTGTGAACGAGTCCTCATATTTTATTGTAGCCAAACTGAACGTACAGTCTCACTTTCGCTTGCAGAAGAATGCCTGGAAATTCGCCTTCCGTTCTCCTTTGTAAGTTGCTACTCGCGTTTCGCGTGCCTTGACGTACCCTGTGACATCATGATGCTAATATCTGCAAATGCTTCACTTTCCAACTGAGTTTTTTTTCATTATACTGATAATTATACTGCTTATGGAACAGATTTGTGTACTAAATTTAACGAGGTTAACTTGCAGCTATAACGTGACAGTCTAAATTTAATAAAAAGCAAATACATCATTGCAGCATTTTTACCAGCGTTTGCAGGTTAATAAAGCGATTACAGCGTATTAACAAAATGAAGCAACATTGAACGGCGGAAGTTTTTTTTTTCCAATTTATCACAAACAAACTGCCTGGATGTTAATTTTTCGGCCTAGATTCAATATTTAGGTACTCTTCACATAGACTTTAAAATAGGTTTGAGGATGTTTTGACTATAGAAATACTACAGTAAATTATCATTTCATACGGTGGCATTGAAGAATCGGATATATATTATAATCGGATGTTACAAAGCGAACTGAGTGGAGTAAGCACTAACGAAGAACTTAATGTGAAGCTGAAAAATGGATATCAGCAATTCTTTTTTCAGAGAGGCGTAACTGTTACTTATCCTGCATTATGGACTGTCACAAGAAAGTTTTTGCTAGCTTTCCTATCTTCATACCTAGCGGAAAAAGGTTTCATCGCTACTAAGTATGCATTTTGTGCTGGTTTGATAAATAAAGATATATGAATAAATATTACATGCTTTCTTTACTTTAAAAATTTCCTCTCTACTATAAATCCTATCAAAGTGAGTAGCTCTGTGCCAGCTGTTAAAAACACGTTCGAAGTTGATGAATTTTTAAAAATTCAGTATTAGGGTAGGTTTGCAAAACCATTTCACCTGACAGCTCTCACTGTCAGGTAAATTTCTGATTTGTCACTTGACATTTCCGCACATTTTGCTTTCATCTGATTGTTTTAGAACGCCTTGGGTGAGATTTTACCCTCGGCTTCACTCTGTTTTGGAATGCTCAAGTGTAAATATTGCGCTACCTGACTGATTTTGGAAAGATCCGTAGTAAAGGGTGTACGAGAAAGAGAAAATATCGGTAAGTGATCTACGCGAATCTTCACTTCGCTCTCCACTCCCAACTCGTACAACTCTTTAATAGATAGCATATGATGACTGACGATTTATGATATACAGCTAGTGTCATTCATGCTTATATCTGTGTATTTATTGTCTTTCCTACTTTCTTGCTGTGCCGCCCAACCGGTATAGTGGTTAGCGTCGCTGACTGCTGTGCCGAAGGGTCCGGGTTCGAATCCCGGAGAAGGCATGGATGTTCGTAAATGTATAGTGTCGGTGTGACATGGCGGCATTTTAAATATGCGGCGAGCCGAAAGTCCTCTCGTGTGATTTGGTGGAAGGGGAGAGTGGTGGGAAACCCTCGGACCCGTCCCCCCCGGAGGTGCTTTCCATCAAAATTGGAGTGGAACTGAGCCAAATTGCACTGTCACCTGTTAGGTGCTCAAGGCTGTTGCCAATGACAGGCGTAATCTAGCGCTGCTTGCCATGAGAAATTTTGTGGGCTTGGTCTGACTATGTCAGACAAGTAAGTGAGCATAAGCAACAACAACTTTTTTGTTGTAGTCGGTTACTTAAAGCTTCGTTCAGACTGGTGCATTAATGTCATAACTGGTTTAAGCCTAGCTTCGTTGCTAGAGAACCAGACCTTACTATGGCACAAAAATTGGTGTAGGGGTTATAAAATTCAAAGTTTCCGATTTTATGCCGACTTGGACCAATCAGAGCGAACGCACGAAACCTGAACGGGAAAACAGAGCGGGGAAGCTTAGACAGATCCACGCATGCGCAAATTTATTTTCTCTATTTGGCTTATGGCTTATAACCTGTCTCACAAGTGTGAACGGAACTCCTGCATTCTGTGCCTTATGACTAAGCCTGTATGACATTTACACCACCGTCTGTTCACTTCGCTGTGACTCTTCCTTCATTTACACTCATGTTTAGTGATCACCGCACCGATAAGGAATTTTTGTAAATTAGAGGATCTTTTTTTTTTTTTTTTTTTTAAACTCCAGCAGCCGTTTACTACGGTTATGAGGCATGGTTTAGAAATGGCCTTGAACTGCGTGTTTTGAAGTAACACACCATGGTGAAGTACCCGTCGCACCCTGCGGGGTACCTTCAGTTACATTTTTCAGTTACAGCGATTAAAGGACTAATAGATTTAGCAATGATTCTCGGATTCATAATTTGGTGATTTATTAGATTATGGCAAAGTACACTAGGGGTGTCTGTTTAAAGGAGAGAATGCTGTCACCGAGGGCTCTGTAAGGGAAAGTTGCTAATTTTTGCGTTACACTCGGGAAAAAAACCCAAAAATCACATGCAGCTAACCTTTTCAAATGGGATTTGATTCCGACTCGAACTACTGATGTTCAACTATCTGATTCGCTCGGCCGTTGGTGGTCCAATGCATCCCTGTGATTGCCTAAGAGATAAGTGCCTAGGCGTTTGAGAAAAAAAAATTAATTTGCACTGACAATTTACGTATTGTTAATAAAACTGTTGCTTGTCATTAAACCAGTAAATAAGCAAAAATTCAAATTACTACAGTTTCGATTTCCGTCGAAGAAATTTTGGTCGTTTTCGGTAGGGATTTATGGAAATTGACTAGGTACACATTTCAAAAGAATACAACTTTGTGCGTAGTTAATTAGTGCAAATATATTGAATGCTTCCTGTTTATCTTCCGGATGTAAATGAATTAAGTAAGAAAAGTTTATGAAAACACTGATATGACAAATATACTGCAATGAAATGACGAATACACAAAAAGAAGGTAAAAGTAATGTAGCAAAAACAATGAAATGATATAATGAAAGTAATGAATTACAGTAAAATAAATGGAATGGTTTAAAAACAATGGAATCAATTATATAAAAGCTATTAAAGCGACAAACATTTCTAGCAGAATTAAATTAGCTCGTTGTATTTAAAAGCTATTTCGACTTTCCCTCGTCATTTATTTCGCATCCTGTTTGCTCTGTTGCCATCCTTACTTTACAAATTAGTCCTTCTGATTAGACGTCGAAAAGCGTTTGTTGTTCTCTGACCGGAAGAGTACCTCTCCTGCGGAAATGAAAGTGTTAAGTTGACGTCACATGTAGTTTTTCCTTTTTAATTCTCATTTATCCCTTCCTCTGTTTTATTTTTTAGTAACGGAAGAGGACTTTACCGGTTAGTCATTTAAAAATCACAAACCGACAATCTTTTATCTTCACTACAGTGATAGAGTAACTCTTCAAAATTCATTCTAATCGATTACTTTGGCTAAAAAAATTTCTTTAATTCGTGATATTTTAGGAATTAAAAAAATCTGTGAATGAATATGTAAATTCGTACCACTGTGGTAATTATATTAAACCGAAAATAAGCGTATGTGAAAGAATATTGTAACTAATAATAAATTATGAAAATTAGAAATTAAGCAATAAAAAATTTAACGTTTCAAAAATGTTTTACATATAAAAAACCAATTAAAGAAAAATTTTTATGTGAAATTTAGAAGAAATTATAATTTTATTATTCGTAGTTTAATATTTGAGATAGACTCATCAGAGAATAATCTCAAATTTTAAACTCGGACAGTGAGTTCTAAAAATGCGTTGTCTCCTTCTTGGTTATTTGAGAGAACTAAAAAAAACTAAAATAGAAATTTAAAATTATAAAAAGAAAAAAAAAAAAACACCCATTCTCAAAGAGTCAAGAATATACCCAACGCGAATTTAGTGAGGAAATTTTAAGCGATAACATTTTGCTTTTGAACTAAGCTTTCATTTCGGCATACGTTACATTTCGCTTTCTGCTTCTTTAACCTGCTCCTTTATCTACTTTTAAAATGATATCCCAAAATTTAATCTAGTTCTTCAAAAGAAGATGCAATAAGCCAAGTTATCTGGGGCTGATAATGTATACTAGAATAAAAAGGAATATTTAATTCGGCATGGTGACAACTACTTCATTACACATCTACATCTGTCGTCAAAACTTCGCACATTATTACATCAAGCACCATTACATCAAGTACCATTTTATAGCTAAGGCGTATTCTATGTCTAATAAACCTTGTTTCATTTGCGTGTTTCAAAATTGAAATTTTGTGGTTTTTTTAAATAAAATCGCTTAAGATCGTTTTTAATTAATTCTGGGTTTTAGAAGGATATCAGTCTTACTTGCCTCGCCACTGGCGAGATAATTTTTGTGATGTCATTCGAAGTGACTTTAAAATTTTGGAAATTTCAAGATTCAGCAATATTGTGCTCTGCTTACATGTGAATTTGCATGCTTAATGTTCTACTGTATTCTGTAATTTTTTAATACATAAATTTGTTAATAGATAACACTATTTTTTCAGCAGTAAATAACCATACATTTTTTCTCTCACTCAGCCAAGATATCTGTTTACTCATAATCCACAAAAAATGCTTTTTGATTATTTGTTAGCTTGGCATTTATTTGAGTTTCGATTTTTTATTTTACATGTTTATTATTTATTTTGTATTTATTAATTTTGCAATGATTGCTATTTTAATAGCAATGATTATTTATTAGCCCAAAGGGCATTAGCCCAGAAGAACTGGTAATTTTGTTTTGGTATTTTGCGTTGAATTACTATAAACGGTGTATCATTTTTTAAATTATTGCCACCAAATATTATCCCCCTGTGTTATACTTAGAGAAATTAAATAATAAAGAATCTGCATAAATGTATATATGTTTCTCGCATTGTGATAAAACAACAGTACCTAGAGCCATCAAATTTTGAATAACGTAATCGTCCACCGAATATGGGCATCTGAAAGCTCTAATTTGGAGTCTGGAATTTGTTTATTATCGATTTCATATTTTGTAACACTTTAACGAATTCTTGATTAACAAACTCAACGATAATGTCTATCGGAAATTCTAAAGATATGCTCATTTTAAAATTATTTTGCGATATTGCTGTTGAATTGAATTTTATGGTTTAAGTGCAAAGAACATGATACTTAATAAATAAAGGTAACACACAAAAAGCTAAAAAAAGTTTCTCTGGGCGTAATGTAAAAATTGAAAGCTTTCAGATTTTTATTGTTAAATTTATTATTAATTTTATTTCTGAATTTAATTAATATATTTTGTGTATGTGCTGCACTGAAGTTTTCATT
Organism: Stegodyphus mimosarum; assembly: GCA_000611955.2. Lineage (NCBI taxonomy): Eukaryota > Metazoa > Arthropoda > Arachnida > Araneae > Eresidae > Stegodyphus > Stegodyphus mimosarum. The sequence goes on along the minus strand of KK116877.1, from coordinate 774,811 downwards.
TTATGTGTGCAATATCTAATGTTACGTATATACTTTTATAAAAGTTTCTGTTATTATTTCACTACTGTTTTACAAATTTTTAATCTAATCATTTATATAAAGCTTAACAGTTTTTAAAAATGTAAAATAAACCTATACTATACAATAAATCTAGTTTTTTTTATTTTATTTTAATTATAAATATACTTGAACACCAAAATCGAAACAGTGTATTACACTTAAACGAATACAGAATGACAATGCAGTAGTTGAAAAGAATTTTTTTTTATTGTAATGTACGCATGCCGGATCCAAAGTTTCTCCACGCAAGCGGCTAGTAAATAGAATTTTCTGATATTAATTGAACTAATAATTATATGTATAATGAATTATTAACTGCTTTGTACTTAATGTATTTGTGTGAGAAAAGCATTTTCTATAAACATACTGAGGCAACTAATCCTAAGACAAAATGAAATTGTCTTCTATGTATTCACCTCATCACCTCAGTTCGCGGTGAGAAACAAATTGCCTTCAAGAAGCGGCTATTAGTCGGTAATTGTATCTTGGTTGCCTTGATGGAGCTAATACATTACTGGCATTGCAATCATAGCTTAAATTGCGCTGGAGCCCACCGGTAGTTCTCAGTTTTTGAAGTAAGTCGTAATTCTAGTCGGAGTACACCGGAGCTTTAACTTAAAGAGTCCCTTTTATGTGCTTCTTTTATATAAATGAACCACAATTTCAGCAGAAAAGTCTTAATTTAATGAGCCTCAAAAATTGATTCTAACTTCTGAATGCATGCCAATCTTTTCCTGAGAAATAAACCCTTAGGGAAAACTTTTAAGGGAAGAAAAGCTCTCCACATGCATGTCTAAGACTTATTTCTGCAGGAAGTGCAATGAATTTATGAGAACGGGTAAAGTTCTCGTCTTCGAAAGTAAAACCTGGTCTTGCACGTACAACGATAGTAACTCTCCAAGGAAAGACAGGCTTTTGGAAATGTAAACAAATATGAGGGACGAAAATTGTCACTTGTATAGAGTCTAACGTTTCTTATGTTATTACGGAGTCGGATTCAGGGCGTTTATTTCCTTGTCACTTTCTCCTTGACAGCTAGAATTATATCGACAAGGAATCGCGGTCAGACAACGTTTAACTCTTTTTTCTTTGTTTTCGACGCTACAATTCTCTGTTAAAATTTCTGTTCATACTCTCAGAGTGTTTCTAGTATTCTCTCTGTTTTCATTAGCGATGCTTCAACGGTTTTACTTTTTTTTAATTGGTATCTTGGAAAAAGAAGCCTTTTCTATCGTCCCTTGCTGTCAGTATCTCATACCTTCTGTTTTTATCATCACTTAATGCGGGATTATATAGTGTACTATTCCAGGCTAAAGTACCACCAGAGGCTATATAAGCTATTTATTATCTTTTGAGTAAAACTGTAAATCCCGCCGTAGCCTTAAATAAGACGAGGTGATATTTTGTTATTTAACTATTTATCATTAATTAAATAATTTATTAATATGAGGGACGAAAATTGTCACTTGTATAGAGTCTAACGTTTCTTATGTTATTACGGAGTCGGATTCAGGGCGTTTTTTTCCTTGTCACTTTCTCCTTGACAGCTAGAATTATATCGACAGGGAATCGCGGTCAGACAACGTTCAACTCTTTTTTCTTTGTTTTCGACGCTACAATTCTCTGTTAAAATTTCTGTTCATACTCTCAGAGTGTTTCTAGTATTCTCTCTATTTTCATTAGCGATGCTTCAACGGTTTTACTTTTTTTTTAATTGGTATCTTGGAAAAAGAAGCCTTTTCTATCGTCCCTTGCTGTCAGTATCTCATACCTTCTGTTTTTATCATCACTTAATGCGGGATTATATAGTGTACTATTCCAGGCTAAAGTACCACCAGAGGCTATATAAGCTATTTATTATCTTTTGAGTAAAACTGTAAGTCCCGCCGTAGCCTTAAATAAGACGAGGTGATATTTTGTTATTTAACTATTTATCATTAATTAAATAATTTATTAAATTTGTATTTACATTTTATTGAATTTTAACTTTAATTTAAATATTTAAATGCTTTAATTATTAATTATTTTACTTATTTATTTTTTCTTCTTTCTCCGCGGCCTTCTATAGGGCTCCGGTACTTCTAATTTTAGAAACTAAGCTCTGATTGCAATCATTCTGGATGATTGCATTTTTCTTCCATGAGTCGTCCCGTAAGAATATACAAGTACAGGCTTTAAAATATTCTTATGATCTATTTGGGTGCCGGTAAACTGCAAAAAAAAAAATATTTAGAAATATAAAATAACTAATAATAAATTAATAAACTATTATTTGTTTTTATTAATATCTGGAAAACATGTTATTATTTTCAATCAGCAATGAAATCCTGTTCGTTATGAGTAAAAATCAAAAACCTGAGGGCAAATTTTGGCCAATCGACAATACATTAGATTTTAATTGTTATCATAAGTATGATAAAATGCATTTTCAGTGCCTGAAAAATGTATAGCTTTCCAGATTTGTAATTTTATTTTGTACACTGTCGTCTGTATTAAAAAAAAATCTAATCGTTATATAAAAGAAACTATATCAACTTACAGATTGCACTCTTTCTGTCTGGATTTTTTAAAAATTTTATTCGAAAAGAATTTTATTTGGATTGTTTACCGGTTTCTGACTTGTCGTCGAAATTACGGTTTTACTTTTTTTTAATTGGTATCTTGGAAAAAGAAGCCTTTTCTATCGTCCCTTGCTGTCAGTATCTCATACCTTCTGTTTTTATCATCACTTAATGCGGATTATATAGT
>KK116877.1:727088-771636 GCA_000611955.2 Stegodyphus mimosarum | reverse complement strand
AATATAAAATAACTAATAATAAATTAATAAACTATTATTTGTTTTTATTAATATCTGGAAAACATGTTATTATTTTCAATCAGCAATGAAATCCTGTTCGTTATGAGTAAAAATCAAAAACCTGAGGGCAAATTTTGGCCAATCGACAATACATTAGATTTTAATTGTTATCATAAGTATGATAAAATGCATTTTCAGTGCCTGAAAAATGTATAGCTTTCCAGATTTGTAATTTTATTTTGTACACTGTCGTCTGTATTAAAAAAAAATCTAATGATTATATAAAAGAAACTATATCAACTTACAGATTGCACTCTTTCTGTCTGGATTTTTTAAAAATTTTATTCGAAAAGAATTTTATTTGGATTGTTTACCGGTTTCTGACTTGTCGTCGAAATTACAATCAAATATATTGCCTCTTTTCTTTTCTTAACTAAAATCCCGAGATGTTGAAATAATTTCATTTAAAACGAACGTATTATTATATATCTGTATTATGTCCTCGACAATCTACCGCTTAATCTGAAAAAAATTCTCAGCTGAAAAAAATGGCTTTTAAAACAGTCGTATGGATTTAAAATTTTAAAATTTAAGTATCACTTTTAGAAACAGAAATCTCTCTTAAGAAATTCAAATGTCCTTTTGCCCTGCATAAACTGGCCGAAGGGATTTAGAACTGTCTTTCATAAAACCTGAATTTTTGAAAATTTCCATTCCATTTGAAACTGCCTATTTGTAATCCGGTCTTTTAGGATTATCCGCCGAAATGGTTCCATTATTTGGATTGGTCAGGGCCGCAGGGCCCCATAAAATGGCCATTATTCTTTTTCGTGATTTTTCCAGCATTCTCAATTTTTCTTTTTTTCTCCAGCAAACGGAACAGGATAGAGAAGAATTACGGTTTAAAGTCGGTTTTGGGAGGGATGAAGCTAGAATGAATGCACGTGATCCCTTTGCTTTCTCTCGCTGCAATGGCATTTCTATGGCTTCTGTGCCCAGTCGTAAAGAGGATTGCGGGGGTGTATTTTTAATGCTCTTAGTGTGGATGGAGCCTGCTGACTTTACGAATAATGTGTTTAATATATTCATGGTGGAATAAACTGGCTTCTTTGATTTTATGTATACTTTCATAATTCATTATACAGTCTGTATTATTTATTTGTTTTCTTAAAGTCAAATGGTGCTAAAATTGTGTATTCGTATCACACTGCTAAACTGGTTGATTACCTTACATTACTGTCATCGCGTGACATATTTTTCATCTCTTATTGTTGCAGTTGATCAGGCCGTGGGCTGCTTGGAGTTGGTTTGTAAAAGGTAATTCAGCCTTTAAACCAGTAACGACAGTATGACTTTTCTGATTTTCATCCTAGTTTCGATCAAGAATACCCCTCTAAAGACATTCGGTTTTTTGGAACCGGGAATTAAAAAGAGGCCGCCGATTGGATTCGAACCACAAATCTCCCAGTTTTGTCTGGGCGAATCTAAAAAATCTAACAGCGTACGAAAATAAATATTTTCGAGGGCTAAGCTTCTAAACTAAAACTGGGAAAAAATAGTTTTAGTTTAAAAGGGAGGGTGCCTACTTGCGCTGGATGCTGTACTCCAAGTACGTACCCGGGACATTTTATGACGCTGGAAAAAATGTTTCGCTGCGCAGTCTTTGTCTCGTATATGAGAAAAGACAAGTATACTTTGAGGAGATCTTCGGATAAACCAATCAATCAGATTTGATGGAAGGGAAGATTCCTGTAAATTCTTCTTTCGAAGGGAAGTAGAAGGTTGCTAACAAATTTAACAGCGATTTTACGCCACGAAAGCAACAACGGAGAAAACTCTTCAAACTCCGACAGATCAGATTCGAAAGTCTTAAACCGTTCTTCCGGTAACATAATCTTTTCATGATGATTTTCGTTTTGACGGATTAGAAGTGCCCTACTTTTTTTTTTTTTTTTTTTTTTTTTATGAATACTACTATCACAAACTTGTTATACGTTACATGACATTCGGAACCCATCTTTCGGATCAAAGCAGCAAAAACTATGCAATTGGTCGATTTGAGACAATATTGTAGGCTTCGAATGCAATTATTTATGGTTGGTTTTATGCAGCAACTGAATCATGGGCGTGTTTTCAAAAAAGAGAGCGAAAAACGAAAGCAGCAAAACGAACGCAGTTTAAAATTTTTAGAAAAATAAAATAAACCGATAATTGCTTCTAACCGTAAAAAGTAATTAAACAAACTTAATTTTATACCTTGTAGCAATGTTTATTTTTGTTATTACTAGTATTGTAATTTACGTATATTATGAAAAGTCTTCAATGATAATTGCGTGAATAATGCGTAGAACTAAAGAAAATTAATAAAATATTAAACTGGGAAAAATCACTACTAAAGCAGATTGCGAAATCAAGAAATTGCCCAGTTGCTTTAAAAACAGGAAATTTGATACTTTGTCCAGTGGTCAGCTCTAACAAAAACTTTCTTGTAAGTGAAGAAATTGAGAATATTTCAGAAGTTTTATAGTCTCCTCGTTCTCTTAGGTAGCATACAACTTGGACTCTATGGATTCTATGCGAATTCTCGCTATGTCTTGAAGAATAAATGCTGCAGAAGAGAAATTTTAAATAACCTTCTTATTTAATTTAAACTAAATTAAAGCAGATGCAAGCACTTCGTGCTCTCAAATCACCACCACTTGTGGCTAAGGTAAATTTAACAGAAAATAAGAATGTAACAAATCACTCATAAAGTTAAGATATTTAACGACTGGTTCCTTAGCTAAACTAACGCTAAATTGGCTGCACAGAGCAAAGCCGATCCTAGAAATATCAGTATAAACTGAAAGCTGTCTGACACCGACTACAGAGCTAATTTCAAAAACTCAACATGAACTCAGAACTAAGTTGGCTACTACTACCTTTTGAATTTTTGAAGCGTAGCTTAAATACTGCTTCTGAAACATGTTTAGATTTGCATCTACGTCATAACAAATTTGCATTCCGGCAGGAGAGTGAAATCAGGAGGGAAAGGAAAGGAACACTAAAGTTAATTGGTTAGATAAAATAAAGACTTTACTGTTTTGGATCTTATATTACCGCTAAAACTAAGGTGACTAAGATATTTCGATATTTTTAAGCTTTTATCATAAAACAAAAATTTCAGAATGCAGAGTTTCAAGAGGCTGTAATGCACCAACTGAAGCATTATTACCTGGCTTTTGACGTTTAAAAGGCATTGGCTTTCTTGCCTCGCAGGTTACAGAGTTAAAACCAGTAAGTGTTTAAATGTTCATGCACGCGTTTAAACGTTTTCTGTCCTTGAGTGGTCAAACGTCACAGAGAGGAGACGCCGAAGAATGCCTATATCTAATTTAAAACAGGTGAGCAGTTAAGGTAATAATGTCTATTTAGAATGGAAATTACCCACAGCTGTAGCCTGAGGAGAATCTGGGATTATATATCACTTGTCTAGTTTTGCCACTCATGGATGTACCTGAGTTCCGCTGAACGTCAAGTCCTACAAGTCTTCCAGGATAACTGAGAAGTACTGTTTCAAACAGTAGTAACCCAGTATAACCACTTTAGCATCCAAGTATCCAAGCTCTTAAGCCTTTTTCTTACCTTTTATGCACACATCAACACAGATGCCTTTAGCTATTTGCTAAATTACGTTAAATAATAACCAAGAATAGAAAACCTCTAGTTCTGCGTTAAGATTGCTTCTAAGATGACTAAACGTTTGAATCATGCGAGAACAGTGTTCAAAATTTGTACTGTTTTAGACATCGAAGGACGCTGGCATTCTATTGCAAAATTCTTAAATTATCTTTCTTGTTCATAGTGAAATCATAAATTCGAATACCCAGAGAAAAGCGGCCACGTTGGAACACTGGAGTTAACCTGAGTGAGCCACCAGGAAACCCACCACGCTTCACCTCATCGCAGAAGTAGTTTGCTTAATTTCGTTAGGAGATACAATGAAATGATAATATTATACTTTACTATATTCGCTACGATTCATATCCCTTAATGTGAAATTTCGAAGTATGTTTAATAAAGTAACAGTATTCGAGCTTCTATTACAATTATTTTTACAGGAACATATGTTAGTGGCTTAGCCAGAGCTTTTATCGGCCGGAGTGGTTTATGAGTTTGTTACCTGGAGTGGTCCTTGAATTTACCAACCTCTCGGAACACAAGCAAACGGTTAAAAACATCAAAATGATGATATACAGGGAAATAAATTGAAATCTTTATGTTAATTTTTGAAGTAAAATGTTAATTCTAACATTTGAATATTTATTTTTATGTTATTTTGTTTGTTTTTCTGCTCGTAAAACCATCGATGGCATTGTATAGGTCTACGTGATTGATTGCTCCATATACTATTATATTGACACTATAGAAAAATTTCTCAAGTACAAAATATACATTTATAGGTCTTAATACTTCTTAAATGATTCTTATTCTCTCACAACAAACAAGAATCACGGCAGTTCTGAAAAAAGTTCGCAACAGTACTAAAATAACTGGAACTTTTTTCGAAGGATTTTATTCTACAAAAATTGCGAAAGTTCAGAAGGATTGTCCCTTCCCTCTCTGTTTCGTTTTCTCTAGCTAATGGCATAAATAAAATTCTGAAACATTTCTCTCTAAACGAGGAATTTTTCTTTATTAATGCCACCATGATCATACTTTATACGATATTTGTATTTTACATTTGGGGGAGTAAAGATTCGACGAAATGTAAAGTGTAACAAGAGTATATAGTTGTTGAAATCTAGTAGAGATTTTTTTCAAATATTAAATCTAGTAGAATTAAATTTCACATAGAAAATTCAAAATCTAGTTCAAACCTGAATTCAAACCTGATTCAAAAAAATTCAAACCTGAATCGATTATCTACATAATTAGCATCTATAAAATATTTTTTCAGTGAAAAGTGCCACCTTTTGAAATATGCCGCCCCTTCTCTAACTACTCCTCTAAAATGAATAAACTGTATTTTCCGCTTACCATGAACATAGAGCTCGAAGAGATGAAAATGGGTTAGTATTGTAATCGCGAAAAATTTTGGGTGTCATATTTCAACGAAAATATCCATTTTGACCTCTGTGGAATGCAATTTAACGATGGTTTTGCGTGACATCTGTACGTAAAGGAGTCTTTTCCCCCAAAAAATTAGAAAACTGATTTAAAATGGATTCTGAAGAGATTTTTTTCGTGGCGTCTGTGCGTACATACGTACGTATGTATGTATCTCGCATAACTCAAAAACGAGTAGCTTCAGAACGTTAAAATTTTGTATGTAGACCTGCTAGCACATGTAAATGTGCACCTCGTGTTTTGGTTGCAATTGGCCGCACCAAAAGTATATAAATATATGTATATATATATATCCACTCTTTTACTCTGCTTAGTGAGCTCAGTTTCTTTATTCTTATATGTTTGTAAATTGTGCATTTTTTGCTTTAGAAATGGTTGAATTATGTTGTTATTATCTTCCGGTTTATGCTTTTAGTTAACCTGCATGTTATACTTGTAGGATTGTTAACAATTTAAAAGTTGTTTAAGTGTGGCTAAGCGTAATTTTTTTGGCCATAGCAGCCATATTTGTTTACATTTAAAACTTAGCAGAATAGTGGATTTGTTGCCAGTCTAGAGAAACTAAGCTTCGCAACCACAAAGCAACGTCTTCTTTTATTATTGCGAATTAAAACGTGCTTAATCCATTCTGGAATTATCAATTAAGTTATTAAATTATCCCATATATTGACTCAGCATAGTGTCCACAACAAATGTAGTCAGTTTCTTCGCCTTCAGTGTCTTTTTGCCGAATGAGACCAAAAGTAAACTTTCAGTTTTGTGCAGCCAAAATATCTGCATTCGTGCGAAAAATCTTCTTTCGCCGAATTGCTTGTTTTTTCGTAGAAACTGTAATTTGAACAGTAAAAATTGTTTTTTTAATTGTTTTAACTGCATTTGGTGTTTTATTTTTTTTATATCTTTCAGTTTTTAATATAGATATTTTGAGTTTTTATGTATTTTTGCCTTGTCGGGAAGTGAGAACTGAATTAATTCAATCAGAAATATATCTCTAATGAAATTCGAGGAAATAAGTTTAAATGAAAGACAGGAAAAAATGCGTTAGTTTAATGTTCCGTACAAGGAAGTCATGTGGTGTATACATCAGATTTTTTTAACTATATTCCTTTTAATAACTAGTTGGTGAAGCAGGGAAAAAGTAGTTTCTGGAAAACATAAAAAAAATTCATTTGTCGCCTGTAATCTAAAATTTTATTAACTTGACAAAACGCAGGTTAATATAATTTTTCAGACATCGCTGTTTTATCTTGTTTTCCCGAAAATGTCTCCGAGACTAAAAAAGAACCTCGCCGGAAGCCTTAAAAAAAGTATATTTTCTTGCTACAGATGAAAGAGAAAGCCGCGTATTAAATTTCCATATTTCTGCGCTTCGAATTTCTAAATATAGACGGCTTTCGTTCTGCCTTATATTTCTTTTAACTTCACGTAAGTTCTCATGGGAGAGCTTTTCTTATTTTTTTTCCCTACCTTCCAGCGGGAGCATTAATAATGCGGTGCAAAATAAAACGTGAAAGGCAAAACAAAGACTATTGTTTGCAGGGTGTGTGTAGTTGGCCCATTCTGTTTGGCAGACAGGCGATATATTTTATACTCACTTTAGAATATCTGTTTTTTCTTTGGAAGATTACAAGGCACTGTGCTTAAGCCTTAAGGTTATTGACACACATCTCTGTAAAGCTGCTTTTGATCTATTACCCTTCTTTTATACTATTGCTCATGTGTATGATGTATGTTCTAAGGAAAAGTTTGTTTTCTCATCCTTGTTTCAAATGGATTATATGCGGTTTCTTATTTTATTTTGTGGAATATTTCTAATGTAAATTTCAATGCCGAGTGCTATTTATTATTTTTAGTTGAGCAGTATTGTCATTTATTGTGAACTTTCTAATACTTGGGTATTAATTTATGGTCAGTCAAGTCTTTACTAATTACAGAAACAAATCTATTAAAATACAGATAGAGTCAGAAATTAGTTATTGAGAACCATTAGCTATAGGTGATAAAACAAACTAACATAAGTATAATTGCTTCAGGTGGTGAAATAACAGATTTCAACAAGACAGAGTTAGTGGAAATAAATATTCCTGAATAACTTGATTTTGCGAGCAACTAGATTAGTATTGGGAGTATCTAATACCAAATGCATATTATGGAATACATCGGTGCCTAAAATTAAGGTAACAAATGAAAATAGCATACAAAATATGTGCAGTATATATATATATGTAATAATAAATGCAAGGAAAAGACGGAGCAGAGTCTATGCATAATAGCTATATAAAGTAAAGAAACTTGCTGTCGAGGCGGTTTTAATTCCATTTTTATTTTTCAGTTGACGTTCGTGGCCACAGTCACTCAGCACTCTAGTCGTGCCTAATCAAGAACATTTTCATTTTGGAAAGTACTGCGATAGGAAGCGGACACAACGAAATAGCGAAGAAGCAGTGAAAAGAGAGCAACTGAAGTGCTTAGTTAGCCAATATGGAAGCACACGAAGCTAAAAGTTTTGGTTTGAGTTGAAAGGTTCAGTTTCCAATTGTTACGTCATCAGCGCTGCGCAGGCCATGCAAAATGGAATGATCTAGAAATGACGCAATCCAGAGAAATTATTAGGATTTTTAAAACAGAGTGAGAGAATTAAAGGGAATTAGGGGTTAATTTAAATTATAATTTTGATTTACATATTTTTTATCTTGCATATATATATATATAAAATAAATTAAACGATTAAATTTCTGAGATATGCATACTTGAGGAAAGATTCCAAAAAACATCATGTAAAAGATTTCTCAGAAGAAAGATATTGATAGGGTGGGGATTCATTACGAACCGCCATACTGCTTTCACTAAGAGCGCTCATGCCATTGATGAAGTTGCTGAAAAATGTTTATCGTGTTAAAGTCTATTCATATAAAAAATTGAATTTTAACTCATAGGGTATCCTAAGAAGAGGCTTATGTAAGAGCAATTCTAAAAAATTGACGATATCGCCAAAGCAGAACAACTACATATGCGAAGTAAGTCATTTCATCCAAGACATGACTGAAATTAAGCTTACGGTGCCATAGTCAAATGGCAACCGCATATCTTCCTCTTGACTTCGTCTCTGTATATAGAACAGTGGCTGATGTATAGCCTTCTTCTCGTGCACCTGTTTTTCGAGGATGTGGACGCAAGAATTGCCCTTATTCTTTCTTTGCTGAGTGGAGATGCAGTTTGCAAATTGATGTTTGATGTGATTTTATCGGGAGGAATCATGGAAGACACATTTATATTTCAGATATAACGAACAACACCTGCTGTTGTGAAGTAAGCATTTTGACAGAGTGGTATCATGGTGGAAGGTTGTACATCGCTGTGTCGTCCATATTTTGAATGTGATTGTACAGTGCTATTGTAATATTTTCCTAGCAGCCTGTCTGAGGGTTTTCCTTATAATTTTCCTTATTATTTCTAGGGCGACAGATAACCTGACAAATAGAGAAATGGTTCAGAATTTCCTCGAAGAGGATAATAATCACAGCATAAACCCCAGTGGTAGAGAATATTATGGTATACTCTAGAAAAGGACGCAGTGAAGATCGTAAACGTCCTTCATGGGTATAGGTGAGGAGAGGTATGCCAGGACGCCACGGAAGTTCCCTAATTTTTCCCCCAATATTCCAATTGCTTAATTCTTGAACAGCACAGCAGGAGTTGAAGCCCGCTCTTGCGGTCAAATAAGATTAATAACTAATTTCCCAACAACTTCGTCAGTTGTATGAAGATTCGGCTACCCGGGACGGACTCACTGTTTATAAGCCCCTTCTGAAAGATCTGTTACACCGCATTTTCAGTATCCTTTCTTTATGTCACACAAATTCAATCTTTTGCTTTTATTCTGTATTGCTATGTCGATTTCTTATACGAAAAATACTTCTATACCAAATTTTCTTCAAAATTCATCGAATATATTTTGAAATATTGCGCAATTTGCTTTTTACTTGAATTTTGGATACCACTGTGTAATCAAGTACTTACCATTTAGCTACATTGTTGTCAGCTTTACTTGTTAATTTCTAGCAAGTAGAGATTTCAAGACTGCTGCATCTTCTCTATGGCTCACCTAAGCTGGGTCTGCTCCTAGGGTAGACTGCATTAATGGAATTAGCTGTTTTGCTTAGCGGCTTCGAATCCGAAGCAATAGAACTAAGAAATATGATTGATTAATTACTTATAACGAACATTACAACTTTTAAGAAAGTATTTCGAGTTATTTCATTCACTACCTAATTGATTTCATTGAGATTAATAATAACCGATAGGTTTACCAATCAAAAACTAAGTAATTTCATGTAACATACATTTCAAACATCAAAATTTTTATTTGCCGTTGTATGTGGGGGTTTTCTATGCGTATAAATTGTTCAAATCTTTTTCAGCATTTCTACTGTAGAGGAAACCTTGAAATAGTAATTTTCAGATATCAAGGAATCCTTACATGAAAATTTTTACTACTTCATCTTGCGGATCGCTTCATCTTCGAAGAATGAAGGACTCTAAGGAGTCTGTGAAATTCCAACTGAAAAGCACTAAGTTCGTTCAAGATTTACATTCCACGCGGGAAATCAACACATAAAGTGGATTTGGGAGTGCTTAGCTACTTCTCGAAATAAAACAAAATAATAACTTGATTTCACAAAAAGAAAATAAAGTGCGTGTTAGGAAATTAAGATCATGAACTTGATGATTTGAACAAAGACAGATGTTTCATGCTGATAATTTGATAAGACATTCAAATCAGATTTCCTTGTGCATCCGTTTCCACTGTACGGAAGTTTAATTCATTTCAGTCCTCTTTGCATCTCTTGCTTAAGTATTGATTGCGTATTTTGTGATTTTAATTTTCAGCTTCAAATTATTCCTTTTCTTGTATGTATGCTCTTCTTTTATCTAGTAATCGAACTTTGCAACTTTTTTTCCTGTGTTACTATTCCGATGAAGCTTCGATTTCTGCTGATTTTGTCCTTTGTCACTGGTTAGTTATTTTTTAAGCATAAAACGACTGAAATTTAGAAATTTTTAAATGTTGCTTAAAATGTTTTGCGGTTCATGCAGTAAAATCGCCAACTAAGACTTCATCGCTTATAGTTGTATTTTAAGACATCCTTTTTTTTTATTTCACGAAATCTTAGGAACCATTTTACTCATTTTTCATGAAAGGAACTGTAAAGAAGAAAATTTATATGGATACGCACAAAGCTTAAATTGCGCCAGAGCCCACCGGAGCCGTGCTTCCTGCGTATAAATTGGTATGGTTTCGGTAAATCTTAGGGTATAAATCGTAATTCCAGCCGGAGCGCACTGGAGCCCTGCACTCTTTTATGTATCTGAACAACAATTTCAGTAGAAAATTGATCTCGAAAACTTTATTTTTAGTAATAAAATTATATTAACAATCGCTTATTTAATTTTAATTTATCTCTTTACATTTTATTAAATTTTAGTTATTTAATTACATTAATCATTAATTATTTTATTCTTTAATTATTGATGATTAGTTATTTTATTAGCCCAAAAGGCGTTAAACCAGAAGGGCTATTAATTTCGTTTTGGCATTTTGCGTTGAAAACTTTAAATGCCGCTTCACTTTTCAAACTGTTGCCACCTAATAGTACAGCTCTGTATTATATTTAAAGAAATTAAATAATGAAGAATCTGCATAAATGTATGTATGTTTTTTCGCATTGTGATAAAACATAGGTACCTAGAGCCATCGAATTTTGAATAAGGTAATCCTCCTCCGAATATGGGCATCTGGAAGCCCAAATCTGGAATTTGTTTTATTATCGATTTCATATTTTGTAACACTTTAACGAATTTTTGATTAAGAAATTCAACAATTTCAAAGCGAGCAATGGCAACACTGTACTGGGGGGGAAGCGTTTTTATCTTCAGCGCTTGAGACTGTGCATCGGAAATTCTAAAGATATGCTAATTTTAAAATTATTTTGCGATATTGCTGTTATATTGAATTTTATGGTTTAAGGGCGAAGAACCTCATACTATACTAGAAACGTTGAAAAAGTGCCCCTTTGGTCAATCTGAAAGCTTTCAGAGTTTTAAAAAAAAGATCTTGTTCCACTTTCCTGATGGTCTTCTATAGAGCTTGAGCACTTCTTATTTAAGAAATTAAGCTCTGGATACGCAGGATGTTTTTTTATGTAGGAAACATTCTTTTGTAGAGTATTAAAACTAATATTTTATTTAAACTGTGAAGTTTTTTTGTATAGAGCATCAGAACCAATACTTCATTTCGCAACGTTAAGTACTACTGCAAAAATTAGGTTCTGTTTTAAAAGAAATATATGATAAAGGGTTGTTTTTCAGCTAGTAACTTATTTTATAAAGCTGACATAAACATTGCAAAAAGAATTGCAAATTGTTTTAAGAGTAAAATTATCAGTTTACTCCTAATATTAATAATTAATTAAGCTTTAAATTTTAAAATATTAAAAATGAAATCTAATATATTTTGGAATTCGCAGAATACTAAACATGTGTTTTATAAGCTTATTAAACTACAGGTAGGTCATTAGTTATTTGGCATCTTATGAAAGTGTTTTTCTCAAGTGGTTCAAGAACCCACTGCAGAACATTGTTATTCGACAGTTTTAGAAGAGGCAATTAGCTAAATATGAGTGTGAAATCATTACCTAACATTAATATTTGGATTGTTTCTGTTGGAAGAGTTTAAAGAAAAAGTTTTTTTTTTAAATTTTATTTTTTAAATGGTGGGGACTAGTCATTTTAGGCTTTGGCCACTATTAAGGCCAAAAGCGGTTCATTTTATTATGGAAGCACCTATTAGGTGACTACCGTTACCTTCTGTGAAGGGACAGGCAATTTACATCCATGCCTTCTCCGATATTCGAACCCAGGTACTGCCCTTCGGTATGGCACTAATATTTTCCTGTCTGGCCGGCTTAATCTAAAAAGTGGAGTCAAAAACCGACTACATGTGGTATATAGTCAGTTTCCCCTTCCTCCGTCTGTATTCAATAGTCTTAAAATTCGATATGGAATTTCTGTAGAACGCTAACCGTACGGTTGTCATGTTGTAGAGACATTAGGTTATTTAGAAGCAGGAGATATGAAAAATGAGCAACGTCTTCGCCGGGAATCGCATCACGGACCTTCGGTTACGCGTCGAGTTTGCTGACCACTGCACCACGAAGGCATGGGAAGAAGGTGGGAGAAATATCTTATATACTCTCCCCTTTCAAAGAGCGACTAGGGTTCAGGGGACCCAATCGCCAAATCCCGGTGATGGAATCATCATCCACCACCTTTTTAGTTCGGGCGCCAGTGTAGAGACATTAGGCTATTTAGAAGTAGGAGATATGAAAAATGAGCAACTCTCAGTTACGTGTACTACACCACGAAGGCATGGGAAGAAGGCGGGAGAAATATCTTGTAATGTAAAGGAAGTTTATTTCCAGGCTAGTGCGGAATATTAGAGATTACTATATTTGTTGAACTTTCTTAGAAGACGTTTTTGTTTGGAATCATAATGTAGCAATCTAAACATATATAAGAAGTCACTACAGAATGTTGATATCTTTTCTTAGTTTATTTACTCTTACTTTCTATACTGTCTTATAAAAGACGTTTATTGTATGGATAGACATCAGAGTTACTCATTGTAAAGTGCTAACTGTTGTTCGTTTATATAAAGAAATCTTATTCATACATAGCAACTGAATATTATTAATTATTATATATTTTTTCTTCACAGTTTAATGAATTACTGGCACATTTTCCATTAAACTTTACTAATTAAATTTGGCAAATTAAGTTTATGCTTGAAATTTCATTGTGCTGTCTTGAATTTCATTGTTTATTTGTCTTTCTTCTTTTGATCAATCAGTAATTATATTATGCTGTAAATTCATTAAAGTCAAATGGAGTCATTTTGGATGGTTATCATAACATATCTCTTAAAAATTAAATGGTTACAATTGGGAAATGGACATCTTATCAAATGTAATTTATATGAAATTAAAAGAATACTTTGTAGAGTCATTGGGTTATATCGACGAAGGAACGAAAAGAATGTGCAATGCTCTTGCGGGGATTCGAACTCCTGACCTTCTAAATACGCGTCGAATGTACTTCCAGTTACATCACGAAGGCAAAGAAAATATCTTATATATTTCCCCTTTTAAAGGTCGAGGGGGGATGAGGGCACCCAGTCGCCAAATCCTGATGGTGACAAATTATCGTGCATCACCTTTTTAGTTTGGGCGGTATGCAGTGCCCTTTCGGGGATTCGAATTCCGGACCTCCCCGAATACACGTCGAATTTGCTTCCAGTTACACTATAAGGGCATGCGGAAAGGAGGAAGAAAATACCTAAACTTTTATGTATAATAGATTTAGTTTAAAATTTAATATGCTATCTGAAGTATTAACTGCATTAAAATGTGTATTTTACTTTAATTACGGTGAAAATAACGCACATTTATTGTATTGTTGTTTCAGGATATTCTTGATTTATTTCAAATGTTATCTTTTTATTGTGTATGATAGTAAGCAAGCTAAGGGGCTATAAAATGTGTCCAACTTTCAATTCTGATTTTGATTGTTATCCATGGTATGCAACGTGCTAAGCTTAAAATGGAACTTTGTTATCAACTATGCATATTAATAGCGGGAGGTCCGTTTATTATCCGTATATTTTCTTACCGTTATGACAGTGTTTCTGAAGACTGATGTATAATCGAAGCTCCTTTGTGCACATGTTTGGCTTCTAACTCTCTGAATCGAACTTAGGAGCTGTATAGAAAATGATGTAGGTCTTATTCAAACGTTTTTAATCGCCATTCAATTGAAAATGGCTTTTGAAACATTTGAAAGTATAAGAATATTCAGGAACGAAATGTGTACAGGAACGAAAATAAATAAGTAAAATAATTAATAAAATAGCATAATAATTTATATTAAAATAATTAATAATTAAAGTAGTTAAAATTAAATAAAAGAGACAAATAAGAATTTGAAAAGAAGCACGCCAGTAGTCAATATTAGATAAGACAGCAGACTTATTTTAGCGTAGATTTTGAATAAAATTATCGATTTCAAGTGCGATCAAACACAAATCCGTTTTTTTTCAGGAGCAGAAAGAATTCTGGTGCCAAAATAATAGAGTTGCTGTTTTTCTTAATTTTCACATTAATAAAAATTTAATAAACATTTAAATTATATATAGTTTTAAAGAATGAAATAAAAGACTGGAACTCACTTTATTTGAAACTCCGGCTGGTATTACTATATCACTCAAACCTAAGCAACACAGTAGTCGGGTTACAGCTGAACTTAAGCTCTGAATATGCAATGTAATTTACTACGAAGATTATTCTTTTTTCCACCACGATTATGAAAAAATTTCAAACAGTTAAATCATCACTAATGAATACAGAGAGAATGCTATCAACAATAACAAAGTGTGGAGGAAATTTTAACGGATGGTATCTGGGTATGAAAAGGGAAGAGTCCAGTATTTTCTGAACACGATCCTCTGTTTATAAAATTCTAGATATCAAGCAAAATGTGACAGAAGGAAAAATTTCCCCCGCAGATCCGAGGGTTAGCTGAGAATAAATGTAAAAATTTTTAGAAATGGCAATTTAACTTCTCGTATTTGGCTATATCGTACCAAAAAGATGTGTTTCCGGACGAAGAAAAGCTTGTTGCAGAAAAGCCTTTGACATGCGGGTGGAGGCTTTTCTTTCCTTAAAAGTTTCAAATTTCATCCAGGCTTTGTGCCCGAGAGAAAGACACGTGTGCATTTAGAAGTTAGAATCAATTTTTAAAGAATATTATTATTAAAATAAAATTTTGGAGATGCAAGTAATTTTTTGCTATAATTGCAGTTCATTTACATAAAAAAAAGTGCCAGAGCCCTTTTATGTGCTTTCCAATTAAAAATACGATTTATCTCAAAAACAAAGTAGTACCGGTACTGGTGTTCTCTGGTTGCTCCGGCGCACTTTAAGCACTACTGTTAGTAGCAAACTCTGCGCGCTCTTATATACCGAATAAAGATAATTTTTAATGTGAAGTTAACATTTGAATACCCTTCCAATCATATAATATTGCCGTCTAGACGTAGTGGTTTCCTGTTTTGTAGGACTTTCATAATTTTCTGCTAATGAACAAGAATATTGGAAATCAATGTTGCCGTCCTTGAGAAAAAGAGAGTTCTTTAGTTTTTAGATATTTTTTGCGCACTTTTTCTTCGCGTATGTATAAAGAGGTTATGTTTACCATAGAATCTGAAACGAATGGTGTGTTAGATCGTTGTTGTGTTTACCGTGGAATCTGAAACCAATGGCATCTGTTTTACTGCTGCTATCTTACTGAAAGATTCATAAGTTGAAAATATTGGAAGTAACTTTTATTTCATTTATGATTTGCTTTCATTATTCGATCTTTTTATTCTTTTGCTTTAACATCTTACATTGTATATGCTTTAATGTTATGCATTATAATTATTTGTATTTAGGTATAATGCGTAACTGTATTTCTTTCCATATGGGATTAACATTCTAAAGCCACTAATGGTTAATATTATTCTATTACTGTAATATTTCTTATTGATATTTCATTGTAGTAATATCTCCTATAGTATTATTTTGTTATGGTAATATTAGCGAGGGGGGAAGTAGATTTCATTTTGTGTAGATAAAGAAAATTAAATTATTAAATATAATTAAACGCGGTTGTAATGATTGCGGATGCAGTGGAAGTATGATTGCAATAAGAAAATATAATTAATTCCGTACTAGAAAGAGCTCAGATATTTATTTTGCAACTTTTAGTCACATATATGTTACGAAAACTATCAAATCATAAATTTTATGAAAGGGATGTCATAAATTATATCAGCTAGCTTTTTATTTAAAATAAATTGGAAATATAAATTACTAAGAGGTGCGGTCGTATGCTTATTGCTTTTAATTCACTAAATTTGCTGCGACTTTGAATGGCAGCACCTTTTAGAACTGATAATTTGCAATGTGGCGTGAGAAATAAACGCCTTTTTAACGTACTTTGCATGTAAGATGTAACGATTAAGCAACAGTTCTTTATAATGTAAATTCTAGACAACAAAGTTCTACATTAAAAAAATATGTGTTAAAGAGTTATGGAAAATATGTTTTTTTTTTCGATTTTTAGCCCATTAGCCCAGAAGAGCTATTAATTTCGTTTTGGCATTTTGCGTAGATTCATTTTCTGCTTTGATTCACTTTTCAAACTGTTGCCACTAAATATTACTGCTCTGTATTATATTTAAAGAAATTAAATAATGAAGAATCTGCATAAATGTATATATGTTATTCGCATTGTGATAAAAACGGTACCTAGAGCCATCAAATTTTGAATAACGTAATCCTCCACTGAATGTGGGCATCTGGAAGCCTTAATTTGAATTTGTTTTGTTATCTATTTCGTATTTTATCAGACATTAAAGAACTTTTGATTAATAAACTCAACGATTTCAAAGCAAGGAAATGGCAACACTGTACCAAATAATAATAATAAAAAAAATTATCGTTAGCGCGCGCGAAACTTTGTATCGAAAATTTTAAAGATATGCTCATTTTGAAATTATTTTGCGATATTGCTGTTGAACTGAATTTTACGGTTTAAGTGCGAAGAACGTGATGTTTAATAAATAAAGGTAACCCACAAAATGTTTAAAAAAACTCCTCTCGACGTAATGTAAAATTTGAAAGCTTTCAGATTTTTTTTTATTATTTATTTATTTATTTATTTTTTTACGAGATGAAACCTTGCTGAATTTCTTTAGCTAAGAAAATTCGATTGGAAATGAAATACCACTTCGCCAACTATGAAAAACGGAAGTTTTCATTCTCCGAATTTTCTACTCTGCATATTGATACCCATTTTGAATTTTCTTTCTTAACTGAAAGCTTTTAAAAATTTGAATTATTTTTATCGCAAAAATTCGTTCTTATCAGCCTTACAAAATTTCATGAAAGATCTGTTAAATAATTTAGGTTCTAATTGGAAGAGAAGCCGACGTGAAATTCTTTAAAGAATTTTAATTAATAGTTAATTAAATAAGAGTTAAAATTAACGCGCCGAATACTGATTATCGGAGATACTAAGGTAACAAAAGTCAACGTACTTTTCATAAATTTGTAGATTCAGTTGCGAAGATTTGACTATAGTACGTTCTTCTTTAAACCTTCGAAATTCTTCTGATTCTTGTTACCTTAATATCTCCAACAATAACTGAGTAATTTATTAAATTATTAGTTTATATTTTGCAGTACAAGCTAAAGCAAAAATGCCGTATATATATTTTTTCACTTTTGTGAACTGTCTAAACCCAAATTAAACTTAAATCTTAAATCTCGTGGGAAATTTCCTTGAAGAAATTTGTGTGGGAAACAGACATCCTGCTTTCTTTTGGGAAGAATAGAAATCGATAGTTAACGAAAGTGTATTTCCCATTTTTCTGTGTTCTTTGAGCTGCTTGAAAAGCGGGCGGGGGCCCTCTTTTCATTTCTTAAGGATATGCGTATGGCTTGCATAACCGAGTATATACTGTGGGGTCCAATTTTTTCATATATAAAAATAATAACATTTCATGAAGTAATCAATTAAACATGTTTTTTCGCGGAAAAAGCAAACGAAAAACTTAAATCATCATTATCTTATTGAATTTTATCAGTTCTTTTTTTAAGTACAAATAATAGCATGATTTCGTTCAAAGGCATGGCAAGGAGTTTGTGCTCGTTCAAAGGCATGGCAAGGAGTTTGTGCAGCCTAAGTAAGTAAGAATTTCAGAAATTCAGATTTGATTTCATTGTTTATCGACTCAAAACAGTCCTTTATGATGCTAAAGTATGGTTTTAGGTGGAAAGATCTTGACTGTAGCTCAGAAAGTTATGGAAGTAGAGAGTTGGAGAAATGTTTCTTAAACGGACAATCTCTGTTGCCTGAAAATCAGTAAAAGACTCTGAAACTGCTGTTAAAAATCCGTTATAGAAGGTTATAGAAGATAAGTGAGTGCTTCTGTATGGTTTCTGTTCATAATTACCTTTTGCAACAGAAACGTGATTGCTAGGCATGTTAGAGTTACTAATTTAGAGTTTGCACCCGCTATGGCATTACTTCTAACACTGCTATGGAATTTTCTAAAATGTGTGTAGAAAATGAGGCGTGCTTAACTAGGTTTTTATAACCATATCCGTAACTGTTAACTTAGGTTTTTTATTAACTTAGGTTTTTATACCATATCTGTAACTGTTTCTGTCTCATTAGTACCGTAACAAAAGAGATTCCATCTGACTTAGTCGAAAGAATATCACTAGCGGAGTCTACAGCAATGATTCCGTGTTCTCTTCTGTTATGAATTGAGATTCACTTTTAACATCTGATTACAAATATACATATGACTGATGAGAGGCAATAAAAGAAATGTTCTTCCCATTCCCTTCGAAAAATTCCGAGTTCTAATTTTCGGCAATGGCAATCTTGGAATTTAATAGTTCTTGCTTCGATGAATATAATGACTCTACATATTACTTAATGGTATAAAGAAGAATGGTAATCATTAAACGTATTCACTTACTTGTATTCGTAGAGGTTCTGTATCTGCCCAGAGATATTAAAATTATACCTTACCACCTCAGTGTGTTCTCTTAGAGATGCACGTGGAACTGGCTTTTCTTCTTATAGGCTATAACGCGCAACTACATCTAGCAAACTTAGTTGATGAGTTTTTTGGAAACGAAGGTAGTAGAGAGAGAAATTGGCTACCTAGATCTTCTGATATGAATTACACAGAGAACTTTACGGAGAGAGTCAGAGATGCTAAATTCTGCTCCTGCAGATCTACATATCCTGGAGATAATACTAGTAAAGAAGTGGAAATCACTTTCCAGAGTCTGATTAACCATCTTATGGAGAGCATGTAATCAAGCTATATATTATATGTGTGGAAGAGATAGCAGAGTAATAATCTGTGTTAATGTCTGAAGCCCATATTTATTTCCGAAGTATTATTCACTTAGCATTTCGCTGTCAGATGTTATTTCAGTTTTATTTATTTCATGATTTTGTTTAGATTTTATGTATTTATATTCTATTTTTGATGCACCGTACTAAATTAATTCATTCAATTCAAAAACGTTTTGGAAAGCCTGTTTTTGTGTATATAAAGACCACTTCGGATACCTGTGTTTTTCCCATTCAGCATAATTTCTTAATTTACTGTATACTATTTAATCGTTTGAATATGGAAGGAAGTAGGTAGCACGAAATATTCTCATGTGTATTAGGGAATGTGATCTACCGTTATGATGATGTAGAGGTGTCAATTGAGCTTTCAATTGAACATAGTCATGGAAGTGAATTCGCTGAGAGAGATTTATTTCATAGTCCATTATTTTTATACCCAACATTGTGAGATTATTTTTTTTATAGTTTTGCATTACATATTAATCTCGGAGAATGAGAAATTGAAGTAATATTGGCCAGAAACAATAGAAGATATCTGGTTTTCAGTTAAGGAGAAAATTCAAAACGATCGTGCCATCACTGTTAGATTTTTTTTTATCCGTTGCCATGTATATTCTGTTTTTCTTTGGCGTTCAGAACGAATCTAATAGGCTGACTTATATTGCTTGAAAATACCTAATACGGCGTTTATCTATATTTTAATAACCTACATTTTAGTTAACGGAAACGGAAGAATCAAGAGCATTGGAAAATCATCGTTTTTGGCTCTGAGTTGATTGTTTTAAATAAAGAAGGCGTTACTGACTTGCATCGATTTTATGTTGCATTTAATGACCTCGATTTCCTGCCTGCTATTTTCATCGCTTTGCACACTCTTCGATACTTTTCGACATTCTTATTGCTAATGTCACAATTTCCTGTGTTTATTTGTTCTCCGATTTCATTTATGGTTCTGAGCAACATTACCACTTTTTATCCAGTCACAAAATTCTTTTATGAGAACTAAACTGCATGTTAACTGTAATCCATATTCCTCTGGTGTCTTCTTTTTAGGAAGCCAGAATAACTCTTGAAGATCAAAGGCAAAATTTGTTTACAAGATCGCAGTGAATCGTAAAATACGTAGAATCAATAGAATAGCAAGCAGCAATAGTTTCTTCCTGCCTGAAGGCAATAAAGTATTCTCTAATGCTTTGTTTGACTGTAATCGAAACAACAATCTTTCGAATATTTTATGCCACTCTTCTAAATTAAAGCAAACGATTTCTATATATTGAATAAATGCACGTAACGTCCTCTTTTATCATTAATTCGTAGTAACTATGCTTTTTTAAGAAATAATATTTTGGTGTCTTCTCTGTAGTGATCTCAAAATTGTTCTCAAGGAAAGCTAATTAATTGTATGAGATAAATGGAAGCATACGTTATAAAAAGTCTCTTTATAGTTGGTTTATTTTGCTTGTGATATCCAGACAGTTCACAAGTCAGAAACAAATTCGCATCAGAGTTTGGATGTTATCAAAAAGTAAAATACTATAGAAGCTGAAATATTAACAAATTTAAATGCCATTTTTATGGTTGTTTTATTTTGCTTGTGATGTCCAGACTGTTCACAAGTCAGAAACAAACTCGCATCAGAGTTTGGATGTTATTATGAAAAAGCAAAATATTGTAGAATCTGAAATACTAACAAATTTGAATGTTTCATTTCTATGGTTGGTTTATTTTGCTTGTGATATTCAGACAGTTCATAAGTCAGAAACAAATTCGCATCAAAGTTTGGATGTTATTATGAAAAGGCAAAATATTTTAGAAGGTGAAATATTAACAAGTTTGAATGTTTCATTTTAACAAGGAAAGAAAGGCAAGAATATTCCCTAATTTTTTTTTAATTTTAAGAAAAGATGAAAACAATTTTCACAAAATTTCAGTGAGAATAAAACGCAAGGAAAAAGTCAGTTAATTCTCTGTCCCTAATCATCTCGGGAAAGGAGTGGCAGATAATTCCAAAGTAGCTAGCAGTCAGAGTATAGCCTGGTCCCGAAAACTGACTTGAAGTTATATCCCTGCTCACTGAATTGTAAGATTCGATCAAAAAGATCCCAAATTAAAAATCTGATGCTTTTTGAATTGGCGATTACAGCCTATTTTACCAGGACACGCTTTTTCACCTTTTTCATAAAGAAACCAATAACATTTCAGGTCTTGAAACGGCTATTACTTCTGGTATCTAGCGTTAAAAAATTAACGTCTGGTGATTCTATATACCGTGAAGAATTGCAAAAATAAACACTTAAATACATTTCGGAAATCAAGATAATGTATATATAGTAATTCAAGTGTGGACATACAAGTGTTGGCTTTCAAAACGTTAAAAGCGATAGATGATATTATCGTGCGGCGTTTGTTTTCGTTGATTTTGACGTGATGTCAAGGAGTTGATCTGACATCATGATTTCTGAAACATCTGTGATAAGCTAAAATGCTTTGGCTCATAGCATTGCTCTTTCTTTATTTGTGATTTTTATCCATTAAAATTAGGATGCATTTCATCAAAAAGTTTGAGTCTGATTTTGAAACATGACTTCGTAACATATTATAATTTGCCAAGAGAACAATTAATTATGCTTGTTATGATTATCTATAATCTTGTTATAATTATGTCTGTTGCTTCAAACTATAGTTGATAATACAGTCCTTCGCCTACTTAATGATTTTCCTATTTTATCATGGGGCGAAAGTAAATTTTGCGAGTAAAGTTAATAAAAACTGCATTTGAAATTTTAAAGTGCGATTTCTTTTGACAGTATGCTGTATTGTAGGATATGCGAAACACAGATGTACAAGGATACAGGATGCTGCTACATGCTATATAGAGAAATATATAATGAAGAAGCAAATTGGGCTGCCAGAAATCTACGAAATACTGAATAAGTGTGAATGTCTTATGCCTTCTAATCTAAAATCTTGATATAAGAGATAGAAATTCAAGACTTGTTTGCTGTAGCACTCCTTAAATTCAGCAATTAAGTTCTCTGCCTCGGACATTTTTCAGATCCTTTCAGCTGTACATTCAGTACACTACTTATTCATCCACACATCCACTTTTTAGTACGGGACTGATTCTCCTTTGTATTTCGAGGAGCTATGTATATATGCTGTGCCAAATAAATATGGTTATTAATGGTTAATGGAATATGGTAAAGATCACGAAGATTATCAGCCTGAGGAGAGGGATGCCTTCTTAGAGAACTTTCTAAGGGTATCTAGGCTCACAACTAATTAAAATACTGGGAATTTGTCTCTGAAGTCTAAACTTAAATTACTCTTTACTTGAATGAGGAACACTGAAAGAAGGAAAACAATTCAGAAATGAAATAAGGTAAGCAGTCGATCTTTTCCAAGTCATGCTTCACTGAGAGTGCTGAATGAAATTCGCGTTGTCAGTGCTTCGGGATGGCAAATTGAACATAGTATTCACATGATAAAATGTTCTTACGAATTTTGTATATATGTGAATAATTTTAGTGAAATTATATGTCAAATTGTAGTATCTCTTGTATAACGAAATATGAAATTCTTCGAGAAAGCGAAGCCCCGTCGGAAAAATAAGAATACAGGGCTATTTAATATTGAGGTAGATTGTTATCTTGCCAAATTTACGAGGTAGCTCCAAGCTGGCGATGGTTTCAGCAACAAATTTTTGTCACCAAATTTAGAGAGAAATCGCCAGAGGTCGCCAAGCTTGATGAACATTTGGCGACATTTTGGTCCAATCCCTGTGTAACTTATTGGTCTGATCTCTACATGTAATTGTATGTACCTTCCGGCAACTTCGAGAAATAAATAAAAGGTACTAAAAATTTCTCAGCGGCCTGAGGCTTGGGGACCTATAAGACCGGAGAGAGAATTAGTTCTTTCAAAGTTGATTTCGGAGTACTGAGAGTTCTCTTTGTTCTTTAGATGCGATTTGCATTTCGTTGCATTTAACGTTGTTTGTAGTTTGAAGTGTTACTATTGGTGATGTCCTGCTCTACTGAAAAGTGCTGTACGAGTACTTTTGTTGAAAGTTTCAAAACTGTAAAATGTTTCTTTTGGGGAAATAAATTTTTTGAAGCTGTCATCAGTTCTGTGTGCATTCAATCCATTACGAATCTGTACACACGCAATAATGTTTAATTCAAGTAATTAAAATGAATTAGTGGAAAATTTGGCTAGCTGTATGATATATCGTTTACCCGTGGATATGTTTTTCATATGAATATCTTTCATTTCATTTGGACTACATCTGTCTTTTACAACAAAAAAGGTAAATTAAATTCGACTGTTTTTAGTAATTCTTACGTATGTTATATGTTAAAGATATTACACTATTCCCATGGAGTTGCTATGTAATTAACGGTGTAAGACCTGCGACTGGAATCTTCTTTATTTTCCGTGACTAATTCCTTTCCGAAAATATGAACTTGTAAAAAAAGACTTGGAGGATGTTGATCATATGCCCCAAAACTTTCATGCAAAATTTGCAGAAGGTAGTTTTAAGACTTTCCGTGACAGCTCATTTGTAAGTAGCACGATCTGCTTCCATCCTGTGAAGTATAGAGCGATATTGCTCTGGAATCCTCAACATAAAGGCGTGGTACAACCTGCAAAAAAATAGTTGTGTGCGCTTTTAAATTAACTGTAGAGCTAAATAAGGAAAGTTTATTTTAATAGGTTTTTAACTTGTGCACGTGATGGCTACTTTTGTATTATCCAACATATATTAAGGAGGAATTAATTATTATGGTCTAGAAGCTTCGTAGAAAGAAAATGCCATTCAAAACGGAAAGTCTGTGAAGATTCGAAGAAGAAAGGTATAGAAAATAGTCTAATTAAAGTAGGAGATAATGCGAGTTTTCTGCAAAATAAACTAGCTTTAACAAATTTAAAAGTATTTCTTTGTAGTGGCATTCTTGATGCTGTAGAAGTGAATAATACATGTTAAAGTATATTAATACTTTAACGTGTATTGTTTAAAATTAGTAATCATTGAACTGAAAATTAGAAGCAAAATTAGTAGTCGCTGAAGGTTCTGGAATAGCAGGAACCCAAAGACAGTTTGGTTCCCTCCATGGATGGTATCTGTCAATTTTCTTGGGAATTCGGTAACCTGAGGGTCTGTATTTTCCATGATTCTTTTTAAACGTGGGGAAAAGTAGTAGTCTTTATATTTGTATTCATATATACTCAAATATGATTTTATTAAAATAAGGAAACCTAACTTTTTATGCGATGTCCCATATCCATAATTACATTTAGGGAAATTTTATATTCATTTTAAAGAATAAATTGCAAAAACAAATGTGATTATTCTAGCATGATGAAACTTGGCCGAGATATTTAATTTTAAAGTGTGAGATCACACTGAAGGACCACACGCACATGAGTGACACGTTTGCACTTGTACATAATTAAAAGTATAAAATATATGTTTTGGAAACGATTTTTCGGTGTTAATGGATTAAATGATGAGTATTTCTATTCAGATTGTCATGGAAAGTATTGATCAATATAACTTGTAGGGTTCCTCACTTTTATTCTGTCAAATTAAGTGTCGAGGAATTTAGTGAACTACTAAGTGAATAATCCCTTAAGTCCAAGAACAGAAACGTAAACTCAAGAAGAGTTAATTATCCTTTATTTGCTCAAAATAAGATTAACAGTCAGCCCTTTTCTTTAGGCGTACAACAGACTCCACTTGGGCTTAAACTCAAAATGCAAGAAGTCAGAGCAAACTAATGACTAACTAAAGAGATTTAGCCTAAGCTAAAACAGTTCTAAACTAGTTGGCCCATTATATTAAATTAGCCAGCGAACTATCAAAAGGTACGTAATACGGCCGAGCGTAGTAACAGCTTAGAGAGATG
Organism: Stegodyphus mimosarum; assembly: GCA_000611955.2. Taxonomy (NCBI): domain Eukaryota; kingdom Metazoa; phylum Arthropoda; class Arachnida; order Araneae; family Eresidae; genus Stegodyphus; species Stegodyphus mimosarum. The sequence goes on along the minus strand of KK116877.1, from coordinate 746,581 downwards.
TAGCCCGAAGGCGAACGCGCGCTATTCAAGAATCCTAACTTTCTCGAAGTCAGTTGAACTTGACTTAATTACTATTCTCGTTCTCATTTGCATTTAACGCGATTCTGAAAACTCATTCTGGTAGAGAGTTGTAAGTTGAAACTAGAAGAGATAGGAAAGCATTAAATTAAAATAATTGTTATAAAATTAAAATATACCTTACTTTTTTTAAAGGAGGTTTTTATACTCAGAAATAAGAATCTTATAAGATTCTGCTTTTATATATAAAATTCGTGTTCTTGAAAATATTGCCAGGCTTTCGTATTGGTACATATCCAGTTCGTAATATTGTTTGCATAAAATATTCCTAGTTTAATGACTACTAAGCGCTAATTATTAGATTCTAAAGAAATAAAACTTCATGAAATTACTAAAAAAATACTTTTAGCGTTTGGAAACTTATAAATAATTACTTGAGTGAAAATTCCTTCGGCATACCTGTAGCAATAATATAAATTAAAAAAGTTACCAACTGCAAAGTCAGAAAAGAATATCATTGAATAATATATAAGAGACAGAGAATTAACCTCGAATTATTCTGATTCGTTTATTAGTCGATCCTTCAAGTCAAGTCGGAAAATGATGTCAAAAATTTCAAATTTTGAAATTAAATACCTTTGATTTTTGTCGTACGGGAGTGAAACTTTTAGTGTTTAATTTTTATAATAAGTTTCATTAATAATAATTATTGGAATCTCTTAAAAGGGTAGATTTCATAATTTTCATAAAGTTATTATTATTACTTTTTTTAATTTAAAAATGACAAACCGACAATATCTGTTTCGTATAAAATACTTTTGAAATGAGGAAGTATGTGTCTACCGTCAACGTTGCGAAAATAAAAGGTGTGTAAGAATCTTTGTGGTTATAGTGTATATAAATTATACTGTTGCTTTGCGGGTATTTAACGCACTTGTACGAAACTTAACAGAAGACAAAACTACGTATTTACAAAAATAAATCATTTATTTCAAAGACCCCGGAGAGCATTGGTGGTACTTCTCTAATCGTAGCCACATCGTAAACTAGAAGAGAAGCGTCCTCTAACCGCGTTACAAATTAATTGTTTTGAGATTTTTTCAAGAATCTCCACCTGATGATTTTGCAAAAATTATCAATATTTCATTAAATAAAGACAGGAATTCAAATGTAAGAAAGGACCTTACGTATCAGTATCAAGTACATTGATATTGTACAATGATACTGTTTCCGGTTTATTAGACTTTCTGTTGGTGGAGAAGTAAGTATTCAGGATCTATGCAAAACTGTATGGATATTCAGTTTTATGTCCGATTAGTGGAATGATTCATGCAAGTCATTATAAACTTAGGTCAAGAATCGTCTGTTCGCAGTATTTTCGACTGCCATCTGTACTGTCATAAATTCTTCAAAATTATGTTGAACTCTGCCTAAGATCTTTTGCAACGGTTTAGCACTCTTCATAAGGCGTTCGTAGAATCCTCCTAAAAAAAATTCCAAACAAAGCCTTGAATTGCTATAAAATTTGGAATGTCTGCGCTTTTGATTATACTGTAAAAATATTATGAGTCTTTGATAGCATATTTAAATGTTTTCACGTTGTCCAAATAAAAGGTGCAACAGTTGCCTCTTCTTGAAATGAAGTGTCGGACAGCAACAATGAATTCATTTGTACACATATTGGAAAAGAGTTCCAGATGTAAAGGTCTAGTAACAACGCACGTAAAAGATACGATGTATGGTTTATGAATGCCAATTCCAAATTTACTGAATTAATTATTAAAAAAAAAAGAACAGAACAGAACAACGTTCTAAATACATGAGTTATTGCAACTTAAGCAAAACTGCGACACAAGTTTTGGATTCATAACGGCCGCCATTTCTTGAAGAAAGTCTTAGGAAGCTATCTAATATGTCGAAAATATTCAGCAAAGCCAGCGAAGCAAAGGACAGCTCAGTTGCCTAAAGATATTATTGCAGAAACGCCACCTCTATATGCTACCAGTGTGGATTTCACAGGTTCTGTATGCATCAAATCTAAAACAAAACTACATATTTACAAAAAATAAATCATTTATTTCAAAGGGACCGGAGATCATTGCTGGTGCTTCTTGCATTTCCTAATGAAAGCCACATCGTTAATTAAACTAATATACTGAGTATAGCGCGGAGGAAGGGCGATCTCTAACGGCATTGCCGATTAATCGTTTAAAGATTTTTCTCAATAGCACTTGCACGGCCGTTTACCAGGAACCTGGTATTCAAACATATGATGGCTATTAATGTGATGATGTTCGTATTTGGTGATCTTTTGACGTAATGAAATTTTTTAACTAGTTCGTTATCTATTAATGTGATGATATTTGTAGCAGGTGATGATATGATAGCTACTGATATGGCTAGTATTGTTTTGGTAAGGTATATAAATGCGGATCGTGTTTGTTTCATATTAAAAACTGCTATTTTCTTCCATAGTTTAAATTTTATTTGCGACTTTACATCCTTCCGACCTTCAAACATCTGCTGTTTTGGATACCATGATTTAATCGTGTATAGCAAAGCACACGAAAGCTATCTATCTTAACTGGAGGAACACCTTCATAAAGAACTTTGTAATGGAAGTTATTCATGTTCACTTGTACTTATCAGGAAAACACTCAGGCAGCGAGCCCATTTTGTTGAGATTCGAACCCTGCTCGAACTATGAATGTTGAGCGCTTTTATCTACTCTAGCACTGGTGGGCAATTTTCTGGTAAAAGAAGAATTTGATTTTTGAAACAAAAATATATATGCATAACATTTGATTCATTTAACTGCAAGCTTTAAAGAAAGAAACTGTTTAATTCAATTCATCTAGTGTTTGACTGAAATGACTGTCTACCATTTTGATTGTTACGCCTTTGTATTTCGATAAAACTTTTGAGTGAAATAAAATTTCTGGATCATAGGTAAACGTTCATAAAATGTCACAGGTAGACATTCCAAACAACTGGTAGAGGGGGCAGTATCTTTAAAATGCAAGGGTAATTAATGTCTTATTATCGAGCAGTTTGTAAGACCATCTCATTGGATAGGCTCAGATTTTGTCTGCAAATAACGTATTGTAGTCTCTGGTTTTGTAAGTATTATAGTCACAGCGTGAGGCGAAAGTGTGTAATTGGTTTTGTCACATTTGAAATTGATCTTGAGTTTAAAAACTTAATTCTGTGTATCTTTGTTGTCCATTAGCCCCAACAACTCATGTGCTTTTGCATATAGATTGAGACTTCCTGTATGAGAGAAAAAGCAGTAAACTAATTTCTATGAAACCATGGTACCTTTAGAGCTTATAGCGAGACGTCAAAGAATGTAAAATAAGCATCAGTCAATTCTGAAGTGCAATCAATGGTGAATCCCCCCCGCCCCTCCTTGAAAGTTGTACGTGTCACAACTTATACCTCTTTTTAGTGCACACCATGTCACATTCTATTCTTCGAGCAGACATTCGAACAAATCTAATGATAAAAATAAGTAAGATCAAATAAAGGAAAAGGGCCACCATCTGATTTCCGTTTGTATTTCTCACCAAATGTGAAAACCAGAAACCGACCAGAGGAAACTGGAGGGGGTACCGGAGCATACCCTTCTGGGATCTTGTTACGTGACATGTGAGCAGGAGGAGGGTGTAACACCACGCGTAACATTGTGGCTGCTCAACCAAATGTCGCGACCTTGGCAAGGGAATCTGTGCAAGATGAATGTTCGTGCCGGTTTGAACGAAGGACCGGGAGGGTAGGGATAAATAAGTAATGAAGGAAATGTATGTGCCACTTTCACGCCAGCTCCCCTTACGCGCTCTTGCGGTTTCTTTTTCCCTTTCGTCCCGCCGAAAATTAGGGGGATTCGTTTTCTTTTGCGTACTCTCTTTTCTTTCTTCGCTGCTTCTTTTGCTGTTGTATCTTTTTGTTCTTACGGTTTGCGAGACGTGCTGCAATGAAATGATTGCTGTTGATGAAGACTGATTTAATTCTACGAAAGGGAGTTGGCTGTTTATGTGAAAAATGCGCGATTTTCCTTTGTGATGGATACAGATTAATCTGAATGAAATATTTCTCGCTAGTTTTTGTGATTATGTAACATTTTACTTCGTGGTTTTTCCAATTGCATGGTGTGATAGTTGGCGCTTGGTAGAATTAAGCGAGACGTAAGAATGGTAGTTGTGTATTAGAAGTCGTGAAATGGAAACAGATAAACTGGTGTGTAGGAAAAATATTTCAAATAAATAAGTAAAAGGGACATATCTGAAAAGAATTGTGATAGAAAAATTAAAACTAAATTACTGAAAATACAGAATGTCTTCATTTCATTTCTTCATTACATAGTGTAGGTATGCAAAAGAAAATAATAATAATAATTTTTGTTTCTGAAGAAGAGGGACCCTTGTCTGATTTCCCTCAAAATCGATAGAGGTTTGCGCGCACTAAACTAAGGTTCCATTTCTTGGCTAATTTTAAATTTTACATTGGTATGGTATACTTCCAGTTTGAGAAGTATGCATACTAAGATGAGATTGCAATAACTTTTTAATCTAACGATTTTTATGTTTTTTAATTTTTTAATTATATTTATTCTTTACTTTTTGAAACTTGATTGTTAAATTCTTCGAGGTGACTGCAGTCTGAATTTTTTTTATTTTTATTGATTTCTTTTTTTATAGTTTAGAGGAAGAGGAAACGCACGATGTCAGATTATTATTAAAAAATTAGTAATTATTGCTGTTCCAACTCAGATATCAACGTCATTCTTAATTGTCTTTTTGGGTAGCGCAGAAAGTTTCATGGGTTGATGTTCACAATATTCTTACTTGAATAAAATGTGAGGAAATAATTGCATTCCAAGAATATATAATCTTGGGTACGCACTTTTTTTTATGATTACATACTTCAGCTATGTAATTTTTAAAACATCTGGTGGGCAAATGTATTATTTTCACTTTTCAAAAGGTTGAGAACTGACTTCAGTTTTACGTTCTAGATCTACCAATTTTAGAATACACATTATTCCGTGATGTTATTATTTTGATATTTTGTATTACATATGAGTCAGAATATTCCCCTATCACTTTTTGAAATCACTAGCATTTCCCACCTTCTATTCCCTAGAGTATGCAATCATTTTCTAGATGTGAACTTCGAAGCTTTTAAAATCCATTACGTAATGGTGCTTTCGACGATCACCTCATCATTTGAAGAACTTTGAATGGGACAGGAAGGAAGGAAATCTGTTTTTTCTTCCTCTTGCTTTCGTCGACTGTTGAGAGTTGATTTTTATCGAGATGAAAGATCTTTGCTATCTTAACAGTAATCAGTTCTGACCTCAACAAGAATTAACTGGTAGAGGCAGGACTGAGGTTTCGCAGCGAAGGGGAAGTGTTTTTAAGTTCTGAATTTTCTATATATTCAATAGTCCTTTGCTGTAATGTTGATAGTCAGGCTAATGTTAATCGCTTTTTATTGAACGTGAATAGTGAAATGGAATGTGTTAAACTAAAGAAGTGAAACTAAAGCTTCAGACAATAATGGGTAAACTGTAAACCGCATACGTAAAGGAACGGAATTTTGGAAAGAGTTGTTAGCATCATTTTAATTCAGAACAACAAACGAATGTGAATACCAAAAATAATAAATCCTGCAAAAATGAAAACTTTATATTACAGGGTTACTCCATGAATAGTTTATCATTAAAGTCTTAAGAAATTTCAATATTTAAAAAAATGTAAATATTCTTTGATAAAAAAATTGCCATTTAGTATTGGCATGCATATTTCAGTTTAATGTCTAAAACAATTTTAATGTAGACAATTACACAGACTTACTAGTTTAGGAATTAATGTATCAGAAATTAAAGGTAATAGAACATAAAAATCTTATGCTTAAAATGAGCTGTTCAAAATGGCAAAACTAAATAGGAGATAAAAATGTTGTTTCATCATAAGATATGCCACTTGGAGATTTTCATATTTATTTAATAAACAGAAGACTTTATTTTTCAAATATGAGCTGTGCATTAATTTCGCTGATCGTTTGCAACATATGTGTCAAGCAACAATCTTGTACTAGAAAATGTAAAGACGGGGGGGAAAAAATTCTTTTCGTCGACGTAGTCAGATGATCAATGCTGACGTTTCCCGAGCCATACAGTTCGCCATTATTACGTTCGCTAGTGTTATTATTATTTTATATTCCCTGTACATTTATATTTGGGTTGCATATTGATAAAAGGATCGGGTTGATGAAGATATCTGGATTTGCTCCTGATATCTGCTCCTCTAAATTTGTTACTGCTTGGAATTCTGAAAAAGGTTCGAAATTTTTTGTTAATATTTTTGCTGTTCTGACATGTACAATGTCTCACAAAAGTGATGGGACACATGTGCTTTACAAAAGGAAACTGTAGTAAAATAAAATAACATGTAAAAATTTTTTGTGGGTGTGTTTCATACTTAAATTTAGTAACAATTATTACATAACATACATTTTCTCAAAATATTAAAATATTAATTTAATAAAAATATAATTGTTTAGAACGGAGCAAAAACTGGCTCACATAAGTGATGGGACACTTACTTTTCCATCAAATATTTATCCAAAAATTTTACTTTTTAAAAGGTTTTAATATTTTGTTGGATTTCCTTTTACTTTTAAAACATGATTTAATTTTCTTAGGATGGATTCGACTAATTTTTTTGTGATTTTTATCTCATTCTTCTTGAAGCACCGATTTTAATTGTTGTTTTGAAGAAATGGTGTGTTTGCGAATTCTTGCCAAATATTTTGTATGGGATTTAAGTCTGGAAATTGTGGTGGTGTTTTTATTATTTCAGGACAGTTATACAGCAGCCAGAGTCTAACGTTCAAAGCAATGTGCTTGGGGTCATTGTCCTGGTAGAATTTAAAATCGTTATGAAGGTTTAATTTTCGTGCTGAAGATTTCAAATTTTGATTTAATATGCCAATATACTTGTACTGATCCATTATACTGTCAATAAAAACAAGATTACCAACTCCAGCGGACGACATACACCCCCATACCATAACTCCTCCTCCACCATGTTTTACTGTTGGCACCAAGTTCTGTTTGCGAAATTCCTCCTTGGTTTTCTCCACATCAAGATTCCACCGTCAGAACCAAATATATTAAATTTACTCTCATCAGGAAATATAACTTCATTCCAGTAATCAGAATTCTTATTTATGTTGGATTTTGCGAAAGCCAGTCTGAGTTTTCTGTTCTTTTCACTTACGAAGAATTTTTTCCTGGCTGCTCTACCGTGATATCCAGCGGATCGAATTACTCTTCTAATAGCCCCAAGATTAACAATTACTCCATATAATGCTTGTAAATCAGCAGCAACTTTAGGAGCACTCATTCTTGGATTTTTTTTAATATTTCGAACGATAATTCGATTTATTCCATTGGATAGCTTTGATGGTCGGCCAGGTCTTCTTTTATCCTGAATCATATGATTCTTTTTATATCGTTTAATGATATTAAAAACTGTTGAATAACTCAAGTTAACTGTTTCAGCAGTCTCTCTAATAGATTTTCCACGTTCAATATGCAAATTAATAACTAATTTTCGAATTTCAGGCAAAGTTTCTTTTCGTTTAGCATTCATGGCTACACAGAGCGAAAAAACAGAAAAATTCCAAAACAAACTGGAGGGAAATAATGCAGATGATTTATAAATTATTGCCATTTGCTTTTGAGTAAAAATAAAAACCCAAAAAAATATTTTTATTGCTTACTTCAGACTATTTTTGTTGCATAGTCTAATGGTGTCCCATCACGTATGTGATCCATTTTTTGTTCCGTTCTAAACAATTGTATTTTTATTAAATTAATATTTCAGTATTTTAAGAAAATGTATGTTGCGTAATAATTGTTACTAAATTTAAGTATGAAACACACCCACAAAAAATTTTTACATTTTTTTAAAATTTATTTTATTACAGTTTCCTTTTCTAAAGCACAAGTGTCCCATCACTTTTGTGAGACACTGTATATTCACAAAGTTAATTCGAACTATTAATACGCAAAAATACTCAGTCAGTATTTGAAAACACTGGAAAATATCAAAATGTTTAATTTATTATTTTTTGGTTTGAAGCTGTGGATGTTCATTTAGTTTCATTTAACAAATAACCGAGATATCCATTTACTCAAGTTTTTATGCACATGCTCCTGTATTTTTATTTTATTAAAGCTTTATACTAAAGAAAAATCAATTAAGGAAGCCATTTGGGTAAGTTTTGCAGACCAAAGTTGAAACTGTGATTAAATTTCTAACAATGATTAACTATCGATGTTTTGTTTATTTCTTGTTTTCAGGCATAAGATTCGTATTCCTTTGATGGGAAACTTTAATGCTGTTTTAGTTTGGCCGATATATCTCAAACTACACTGAGAAGATATGCCTTAAATTCCAGAAGAATTAAAATCTTCTTAAAATATCTAAGTGAATAAATGTTTAATAAATATTTATGTGCAAGATAGATGCATAACTTTTAAATCTGGTATAAAACTTACAAATGCAGTTGTATGCTTTTTCGGATTCGGCCATTCGTTTATTTTAGCCTGAAGTCTGGTTTCGTAAAAGTCGGTTCATCAGGAATCAGTTATAATTTACATTCAGTTATTAATTTTTCTTTGGGGGGTGTTCATTCAAGGTTAGTTGGGCATTCGTTTATTGATTTTTTTTTTCGACGGGGGATATAAAAGCAGATCATTTCAAGGTGGTTAAGCAATCAGTTTAATTTTTTTCTTTAATTTTTTTTAATCAGATCTGATTGCTTATCAGATAATTAATAGAAAAATAATTCAGTTGAGAGAACAGCTGTTCTAAATCCATCCTTGCGTCAAATCACATCACTTAGTTTATTCCTAGTTTTCTTATCAGCTATCAATTAATTGGCTAGATATTTGGGCAATTTATATTTTATCGCCTACACCGGCTCTAAAATTAGAATAATTTGTATCGAAATAAAATATGATTAAAGAGCTTATTTAGCTCTACGATTTGCAAATTACAGAAACTAAAATACAACTTCAAAATTCCACTACGGTATGTGAGAAATACCAGCTGTTCAGAATAAATGTAAACATTTGGTAAATGCGAACTGTATGGCTAATTTAAACAAGCGCTTTCATTTGTTAGGTTTCGTTTTTTAACGTTAGTAAAATTTAACTGCATATGTATGATTTCTATTACTTTCTTCAGTGGCATTCTCAGTGTTTAATTCAGGTATCAAGATGGCGGATATGTCCTTAAAGCAGGGTATTGTATGTCAGTGGGAAACACTGATATGCAATACCCTGCTTTGAAGTCTTCCTTTTTTTGGTTAATGAGTTTTCTTTCTTATTAACACTCAGTGGCTGAACCGGTGGTTTAGTATGGGATCACTGAAGACTCTAGTACTTATACACCATGTTTAGAACGTGGTATGCTTTCATTAAGATAAAAAGAGCTGTAATAAAATTAACAGCTCTGAAAACCATGATTAAATAGACAATATTAGTATTCTATAGGTTTATTCTAACGTTTCTGTTAAAGTCTTAGTTTACGTAAAAGAAATTTTTATAAAATTTTTCTTTTAGTTAATGTTAATATTTTAATCGCAATAAAGTTTCTTTGGGAATATTTCAAAAGTCTTTGTAATTATTTTGTTATAAAACACATTTGTAACATTATTTTAACATTAATTTAAACTTTTTGTTTCGTAATAAATGCGTAGAAAGAGCTAAAGTGGAGGTAAATGATAGGACAGGAATCATAATTTAACTTTACATTAATGTTTGCAAACTAAATTCAAGATATTTAAAATATGAGATATTCATAACAGAGCAGCCATTTTCATCCGAATATACTTTTTCTCTGGTTCAGAACCAAACGATCTGGCTTAATGTTGCCACTGTAACAAAAAGTAACGTATTATGAATTGAATGTTATTTGAAATATCTTTTTTTCAAATCATTTCAGACTGGATTATTTTTTTTTCTAAAATTGTTATATAATTTAACTTTGTATTATTATTTACAAATTAAATAAGTTCACTGCGCAAAAAAAGAGGGGGACAGTTCTATATCTCCCGTTCTACTGGGCCGATTGACGAAATTCAAGTTTCGTTTTTCGTGTCTCGAAAGCACGTCTTAGGATATAAATTAGATTTATATATAGCATTATTTTAATATAGGTATTTTGCGCAAAATCTGATTTTTTTTAAATGACTTGTACAAAATATTTGCAGAAAGTGGAGAGTCATTAGGTTTATTTTTCAAAAAGCAGAAAACATGAAAAATCAGCAATAAACTCTCCAGAGTTCGAACTTCGGACCTCCCTTTTGCAAGCCGGACGTGCTTCTAATTAACTAATAAGGCGCGCGATGAGGAAGAAAATAATTCCTTTACATTCTTCCCTACTTACATCGCTAAATCCAGGTGGAGACGATATATCGTCCACCACAGTTTAGTTTCAGCGCCACGTATAGAATCATTAGGTTTATTTTTTAGAAGGAAACAGGACAAATCATTAATGCTTTCGCTGGGATTCGATCTTCCAATGGCTAGCCGGACGTTCTCCCAATTACAATACGAAGGAACGTGGTAAGGAAGGAGAAAATTAGTAACAAAATTATGTTGTTTTCAAGTGAAATGTTTATAATAATAAAGCCATTTTCAGCGGAATAATACATCTGTGAATCAATGCCATAGAAGGGCGAATTTCTCTGCTTATTAATCAGAGCCATAGAAGGGCGAATTTCGCTGCTTATTAATCACAGCCATAGAAGGGCGAATTTCGCTGCTTATTAATATGTCTGTCCTGATTGTGTACCTCGATTCCCAGTGCATGTTTTTAATTACATATAAAACAAGAAGAAAAAGAAAACTAACACAAAAACTGATTAGTTAAAATCAAACCTTACAAAGTGTTAAATGTTACATCACCGATCTAAGCTTGGACTAGTACTAGAATTTTTGACGATTGATGTGAAGCCGGAAGAATTATTTGTAATTCTTAATAAAATATTATTATATCTATTTCCTCGCAGACAGCAACATTTACAGATCAGTTTCTTTTAACATTCCGGTGTATCATCGATCTGCTTTCTCTTTCCGAATGCAGATTGAATGTCTGAAACAGAATATTTTCGCCATCTTATATTTATAGCGAAGTGAAAATAGCCTGCCGACCAATGGGAAATGGTTTCTTTCCAGTTATTTTATTGACATATAAAATTTTTTCTTGAAATCAAACTTGTAGGAAGTGGATTGGTTTTGCTTCGGATATTTGAAAAGGGAGCCTGATGATCAATATTTGTAGTTACCGCACTATCGAGCAAAACTGATTTTCATCGCTTTCTCCATATTTATATATAATCAAAAACACTTCGTTGCTAACCTGAAAATGCTGTAGAAATAACGCAAAGTAAATTCTTTTTTCATTCTGACTTTTTTTGTTTTTTAAAGCATACATTGTTTTTGAGACTTTGTGCTTAAAATGCTACTGACGTTGTTAGTTTTTAGGCATTCCTCATTTAGAGAAGCTTTATTAATTTCCGTTAAAGGAATGTCAAAAAATAAATAGTTATATCCCGCGCATTTAACTTCAAGAAAAAAACACCAGCGTAAGATTTAAAACTAGGCAAAATTTAAAATGGGTTTAAATGTGAGGGGAAGAAAAGCGAAGAAGAAGCTGGACATATACAGTGCGTCTACATATTGACTTCTTAGTCTTTAATATGTAATCTTAGTAAGTCTAAACGTCTGGCGCATTCATACATCTGCTTGATTCTTTCGTTGATATCGTCTTTTGGAATAAGTTTGAATCTCAGTTACGATTTTATGAATCTCTTCCGTGCTATTAAAATCGTGATTCGTGAGGTAAGACTTCATCTCAGGAAAAGGAAAGGAGTGTGCAGCGACCAAATTTGGTGAAAAACGTGGTGATTCAGAAATGTGCAACTTTTTTTTACTAGAAACTGGAGAGAATGAATTTATGTGATGGCGCATTGTCAGTCAGCCAGAAACCAGTTATTCGATTGGCTTTTTCAGGCCTAATTCGCTGAATTCTTTTTAGAGATCTGTTTCTGAAGTCTTTATAAAATATGGAGTTCACCATTTGTCCCTCTCCTTTCCAATCAAAAAAAGGTCAACAGCGTGGACTTTACTTTAGACTGCTGAAACTGCAGTGTAAAACTATCCTGAACAAAAGCAAATAACTGCCGTTTTTCCTCAGAATCATAAGCATAACACCAGGTTTCATCTCATGATTTATTTGGAAAAAAAAACTTATGTGTGCCTATTCTGTCGATTCATGACGTACCAAAATTTGAACTACGCTGCAGTCGATGTAGGAGGGGAAAAACGAGAACAAATATTTCATTTTTCAAGATCTTCCACAGGTTTGTGAGCGGCGTTTTAGCTTATCTTAAGCTTATCAGGTATTTTCGAAGAGACAAGTGATGATTTTTCAACAACATTTATTGAAATTTTGAGTATTCTCATCCGTTCGGGATACAACAACTGTGTGCTTCACACAACATTTCGAATGTCTTCGCTGCTATTTTTTTTCGCTTTGCAGCAAAATATGATTGCTGCTGTTTGTTCAGCTTTAGAATCCACACAACTGCAGAAACTCTTTGGGTGCAACAAACGATTAGCTGCGTTGAAAATTCCTTATGTAAGCAGATTCTGTCTTAGAAACGCAAGCTGAGATGTCATAGTAATAAAGCTGTCAACTATCGTGTTAAATTTTCTGAAATTTATTAAAGGATATTAATCCTAAAACTTTACAGAAGCATTGTACCCTTAAAATCAGCCGATTTTTGTTTAAATTGTGCGTCAGTCTAAGCTTTCTTTTTCCGCTCCTAATTTTTACATCCTAAGTTTCTTTTCGCCAATCTTAAGTTTTTTTTCCCAGCCTAATTTTTATATTGTAAGCTTCTTTTATAAATTTTTAATTACTGCTTTACATGTAATATTGCTTTACCAGTATAATATTATTAAGGCTGGCAGTCCTGAGCTTAAATTTGAACCTAACTTCTTTCCCTTCTAAATATTTTATAAATAAAAATACATGTGTTTGCATGCAATTAATTATAAACTCTTTATTTATTACTATTTCTTACTACAGTTTGACACTTGATGGTATTAAATTCTGGTAAAGTTGCCTTGGAGAGGAATTACTGGAAATTATCTTTATCACGGATTGTAGATGCCAGTCGGTCAATAGGTTTATTTTCTTATCAATTTCCAACTGTGAGAAAAAGCTGTTCGCATATAAATGCATTCCCAAACAAACCGATTATTCTTAGTGCACAATTTCGTAACTGAGCTTATTTACTTTTTGACAAATACGAATAAAAGTTAATGAAATCTGCATCTTGAAATATTTGAATAAGATTTATATCACATTGTAAATTAATTTGTTACATTTAAAGATTTTCTGGCGCGTTGTTCACGTTCGTTTGTAATGGAAATGTTGTAATGGAAATGAAAATAATGTAAACTCGAACTTCAAATATCTAAAATCTTGAAATCTTGTAAAATCATATTTATAACAAATACAAACTAAAATGTACACCCCTGGTATAAAACATCAAAGTAATTTTGCTTGAGTTTTCCTTCTTAGCTCCTTTTTGTAAAATTAAGTAATTCTCTTTAGATACCGTAAGTAAAGTTGTTTCGTCAAACTTCAGACAACGCTGTTGCATATTATAATTAATTAAATGTAATATATCTGTATAGATGTGAGTATAAGTTAGTGTTTTAAAAATAACTGTTATTATAGCAAACTGGAGGAGAAAGACACCTGTGTAAAATTTATAACTAAGCGAAAAAGCAGTGTTAGATTACATTAAATGTTCAGTAAAACTATCGATTTTAAGGGCAATCAAACATAAGATCCTCTTTAGCATTAGGAAAAAAAGAATTGCCATACTTCAGACTAGCCGATCTATGGTTGCTTTTCAGCCAAACTTTAGAAAGCTGTAATTATAGTTATCGTAGAAAGAGTAGTAGAATCCTCGCAGAATACAGATAAATGAAAGACTCTGAATAAATGCACGGGAGGGGAGGGGGAGGGAGTGAAACTTCTAGGAAAACAAAAGTTTGGCTTAAGAGTGTATTTATCTATTAGTATTGTTGCGTGCGAACGGGTTTGTAATGCATTGAATGCACAAGGAACCGATGATATCTTGATAAAATTTATTTTCTCCAAAGAAACATTTTACAGTTCTGGAACTTCCCACAAAAGTACTCATACAGCTCTTCTCAGTATAACAGAGCGTAATCAATAGTTATCACTAAGAATGTTACACGCAATGTTATGCAAAGTACATCTAAAGAGCGAAGTTTGCATGGAGATCTCTCAATACTTCGAAGTGAACTAAAAACTTTGAACTGAAGCTGAGAACTGCTCCAACTCCCGCTTATAAGCCGTGATTAGCATGCATATTACATGCTGTGTTCCGGCTATCATAAGTTTTTATTCTTCGAAGGTCGTGTCAGGTAGACAAGTGCTGAACAGTGGGATGTGGAGACTGAGAAATGATGCTCACTCCGATCTTATACAGTTTTTACCCAGCCGCCGAGAATTTTCCAGTACCTTGCATTTCTCGAAATTAGTGGAAGGCATATACAATTAGTTACAATTAAGGACCGGATACGGTTACAGTTACATAAAGAGATCAATTCAGTACCAATTACAGTTATACAGGGACCGGACCAAAATGTCGCCAAGTGGTCACTAAGCTTGGAGAGTTTTGGTGATTTCTCGCCAAATTCGGCAACAAACATTTGTTGCCAAAACCACCGCCTGCTTGGCACTGTCTCGTCAGTTTTGCAAATAGTATCTCGTCAGTTTTGTGAGATAGCCATTTACCTCAGTGTTAAATGGGCTTGCTCGTGTAATCTTAATTTTCCGGCGGAGCTTCACCTTTTTCAGGCATTTCATGTAACATTATGCAAAAGATTCTACAATTTCTCGTATAATTTCATTAAAATTATTTACTTATATACAATATTTTAAAATTAATAGATACGTATTATTAACTTCTTAAACTTTTAATGAAAAATGCATTCAATAGTAACATCGTCTCTTCTAAGTTATAGCTATTTGTTACACAAAGTTAGCTCATTTTAAGGCTGGTTCTTCAAATTTAAAAGGCTAATTTATTTGCTGGGAATTGCGTACTTTTTGTTTCAGGGGAAAAGGATTAATGAATTAGCCCTTCTCTTCTAAATCCCGATATTTACCTAAACACATGTGTCATTTTGTACCTACTCCTGATAGCTATTTTCTGGTGAACGTGTGTTACAAAGTATTCATAAATTATAGAAAAACTTCTAAAAATTCAATTACAAACTGCAAAAATCTATACGTTTGCAAATACATTAATTTTAATATTTTTTATGTTTCTTTCATATAATAAAGAATATATGTGAGAAAGCTTGAGGAATTTAGCTTAGCATTTCCAAAATTATTCAGTTGCAAGGACACTTTTAAACATGGAAATGTATGCCGCTTTTAGTTTGTTTCTTTCCATTCCACGTCTGTCACCAAGGTCATCACATACTTCACCATTACTGACATCTGCAAAGAATATGCGTGGAATCTCCACGAGGGGTCATGTTACCTACCGACTACTATTTTACGACACCCTGCTGGCCAGGAAAACGAGACACTGTGGCTACGCATTTCCTTGAACAACCGTTGGAAAGCGTGTTTTCTTGTTATGTTTGGAACTATGCGTTTCTGTTGTCGGTGTCTTAAATGGGAATGCAATGAATGTTCTGTGTTTATTATTGCATTTTTCATGTGTGAACTGTGACGGGCTAGCTAAATTAACTCATTTTAAACTTTGTGAATGAAATTACTTGTCTTGTGACTACTTAAAGATACCTATTTGATTGTTTTGAAAATTAGATTGTAGAAAAGATAAAGGCAGAGCTCGTTTTATCCAAGATAATGCGGACCGATGCTTCTGTAGATAACTGAAAAATTTGAATGAAACGAAATGCTGTTGTAATTTTGAATAAAAAATTGCGGATATTAGAAATTTCTCCAATGATTTTGTTCCAACCTCATTGTTAAATTCTTGTGACTTGAAAAGGAGTGCTAAATTAATTCTTTTGAGGACTTTTTTT
This sequence comes from Stegodyphus mimosarum, assembly GCA_000611955.2. Taxonomy (NCBI): domain Eukaryota; kingdom Metazoa; phylum Arthropoda; class Arachnida; order Araneae; family Eresidae; genus Stegodyphus; species Stegodyphus mimosarum. The sequence continues at coordinate 730,377 of KK116877.1, read as the reverse complement.
CATAATACCTTGTGACTTTTAATAGTTTTAAATTCATTTCATCCTAAAATTTGCTTTGATACATTCGCCATCGGAGTACGTGCAGCTATGTGTTGATTATTTAAGCATCCCAGGGACTACTCAATCACAAGGATTACGACCTGCTTTTACAAAGGCTGATCGTATGCTTCTAGTGCTTACTCTCATTCGCGTTACTTGTAGGGGTTAGTTTATTCCAACATGGCAAAACAAGCGAGGGCTATCTGCCTAAAGGGAGAGATGCCTTCGTGGAGAACTTTCTAAATCGCGTTGCTTGTAACTTGTTGAGTTATAATTATGATTATTTGTTCTGGTTCAGCGTGGAGGTGGTGATGTGTGGTTAGGTTAATTATTTGAATATGGCAAAGCACAGAGGTAAACCACGAAAACCAACGATGCAACCAGCCCGTTCGCCTGGTCTTAAATCTAATATGCAGTATTCTGCGGTCTTAACTACTCAGCCTCTGATGGGGCTGTGAAATGTGTGCTTAACAATGTTCAGAACAACTGCATTGTGTATACAAAGAAAGCGGGAAATTTTCGGTAGTTTATTCATCCACATTGGCTATTAGCAACTATGCCTAATCAATGCTGAAAATCTTCAATTAATTTTCTGAAATACTTTGGATATTTTAGTTTTACAATAATGCAAAATTTAGCGCTTTTTTTTGCAGTTTTTTTATAGTTTTCAATAGTTTTTATATAAATTCCAGTTTATTATGTAGTTTTAAATATAGTTTTTTTTAATAGTTCTTATATAAAATATAGTTTTTTTTGCTTATTTTTTAAAAATAATTTGTAAATGCAAGGAAAATTTAGCTTCTGTTAAATGTTGTTATTTTTGTATAATACGTTTTTCTATGATTAATTGTTTCCAAATTGAAAATCTGGTAAATATTTAGTCAAAAAAACTTAAAAGTGTGTCATAGAAGCATCATATTATTCAGAAAAGTTAAGATACCCGATAAACTTCTCATCTGGTAGAAAATTTTTAATTTAGTAATTTGCTATATATTTATACTCATCCATTATTAGTTAAGTCTACATTTTTTTCATTTCAATTAGATTGGAATAAGCTTCGACTTCATAGAGTCTTTACTTATAAATTAAAGCCGAGGCAAAATGCCTAAAAGAGAGATGATGCACTATGCATCAACACCCTACTGGGTGATTATTAAAGAGAATAAAAATTTATATACTATACCTAGGCATAATCAAAGTTGCAATGATATGCAAGGAATATGGCAATCTTAAAGAATGGCAAGAATGATATGGCAATCATTATATGGCACCGCTGGATAAGCAATTATGCTAGTAAGTATAGTAATTGGAGGAAGAAGGGGAGGAGAAAAAAATACAATTTACCACGGTTTGTAATGTCATGCTTACTACAAAATTATAGTTGTCAGGTGATAACCTTAATTCTGCCCTACGATTTTAAAAGAAAATATCAGGTTTTTTTTTATAACGTTGATTAGTTTTTATGATAATTGTAATAGCTACTTCGTAGATAAATAAATAAAGTTGGTAAGTTAATAGGAATTTTTTAGTATTTGAAGCTGCGAATGACGGTCATAATGTTCTCCATCTGAGAGTTAAATGTGCCGTTAATGAAGATTTATTTTTAATATAGATAAGTGATTGTGCTGAGCCAAGGGGACTATCTAATACATTGTGAGCTAATTGAAATCGCCTGCATCGTATCAAAAATGAATGCATTGTAGTGTTAGAGGGCAAAGCTGTAAGAGAAATATTGCATTGAAATGGCATCGTAAATCGCTTTGCCGTCGTAATTCTTTGAGTAATTTGCGGTCGATGACCATGTTTTTGTTTCTTGTACTTGTACAGCAGAATTTTTAAGAACACGATATGAGTATCAGTCAATAAAAAAGGACTGAAAGCTATTCTTGAAACTCTATGGGGGAGGTAGTAATGCCGATCAGCAGGGAAGCAACCACAGTGCGCAAATCAGCCGTATCCCAAGAAAATCTTGTAGTGGAACGTAATTTAATGTTTTTATATAATTATTAAGATTCTTTTTGTGGCAACAAGTGGAGTTCTAAAAGAGTGTTGTAGGATAAACGTTGCGTAAGCATTTTTCTTAAAGGCTTGTTATATTATTTTTATGTAAAAAAAATAATATGTTGCAAGCAAGTATGGAAGTTATATAAAAATAAATATGATGTTTCTTTAGGACCAAAATAAGCATTTATTTAAATTATGAAATGCTCTGGCTGTTTAGTTTCGATTTCGTTTATCCAGCAATACGCACAATCTTATTTTTCTGATTGATCCTAATCGTTTAAAACGTCATGCAATGACCCGAAAGGGACCCAGTTTAGGCTTTCTCACTAAGAAAGCAGCAATGGATACCGATCTTCACTGGTTTTATCTGTGCACAAATATTGCCATTAACAAATCTAAACAGCTTTCTCCAGTAACAAATGGTTTTAATTATCAAATGCATATGGGGCCACCATACCAAACCAGATCTCACACGGCAGTAAAAACGAGTAGCTGTAAATTTTTTTTCAATAATGAATTCTAAATAGAAGTCATTTTTAGGAAAGAGAAATATATTCTAAATATCTTCTTTTGTGTGTATTTTAATGGTATGTATGTCGTATAGAACTACGAGAAATAACTTTTCTCTTTTTGCACTCTTTACATGCATTTAAATAAAATAAGTAAATGCTTTGTAATCATCGAATTTGCACGAGTAGAAAGATAAAAGTATTTTAATGCAACTGTTTCTGTAAAAAAAGTAATTAAATTACTTCAAATTTCTTTAGAATAAAAAGATAGAAGATGTTGCTTTTATAACATTCCAACAGATAAATATATTATCATTCTAAGCAAATACATTAAATAATAGCTACACAAGCACACGTGGAAGTATTATCGATTAATAAAGCAAACAAGAATTAGTGCATGATATCAATAAATTGTTAATGAGTAGCATTTTGCAAGTACTTAAAGCATTCTGTGTAATTTTGTTTTCCCTTCTGTATCTGGGTTGTCCAATTTGAATATTCCCTGAGGTATGCCATAAAGCTGAACTGAGTTTTAAGAAAATTGTGTTGGTGTATCTTACTAGCTGCACACTTTGCCAGTTTATCTTGAGAACCTCCTATCTTCTTGGAATTTTTCGTTTCTGGTTTATGTTGCGGAATCCCGTGTCTTCTCCAAATGATGATTGATAAGTTTAGATAACTGCGACAAAGTTAGAACATGTCCGGTGATAGTCGTGACGAATGCTTTCCCTATTCAG
>KK116877.1:702092-727041 GCA_000611955.2 Stegodyphus mimosarum | reverse complement strand
ATCTTTTTCTCCTGAAATTGATCGTAAATTCAGTAGTCAATATATTCGTATGAGCTAGTAATCTGAGTTGAGGGCTAAACTAATAAATGTACGGGAAATAGAAATGCAAGAACTAAGCTTCTGTATTTAGAAATGGAAATTGGTATGGAATTTATTTAAAGTACAATGCTGTCGTGTCCGCGGGTGATAAGTTGGGCATTAATCTGTACGCGTGCTAAATTGAGTGTTTCAAAAAGATTGTACGATTAAATATATGTTGAAAGGTTAGTCAATTCAGATATCTATGGGGCCAGTTTATGAAAGGTATCATTTAAACTAGAATTTCAAGCTGAGATAACTTTTGTCATGATGACTTTTAGGAAAATAAAAGCTATTCTTGTAAATAAAATTCTGTACTTTTACGTAAATTATAGTGTGATAAAAACAATATGTGTGCAATAGTGATTTTTGGTAATTAAAATAATTTTAGAAATCTCCATAAAAGTTAGTGTTAAATAATACGATTTAGGTAGATCATTAAAATTAAACCGAAGGTAACTGCCAAGGCTGTTGATTCTTGTGACGATCATTAATGTAGTATAGAATGCATTAGTAAGGTATGGTTTATAATATGCTTTTATAGCGGTTTATAAATCCTTTAGTTTGTTTAACTCGTTACAGAGTCATTAAATTTGAAAAGCAAATTTAATCTTTACTTGAATTAAACTTAAAAAGCGAATTAAGTCTTTGCCGTTCCGGTTGCATGGCTGTGACCCCTCGCGGCAGCGTAATGGCAAACCGCACATTGAGTTGATCAATGTTAACGAATTTCGTTTACTGCTTATGCTCAATAGTATTATACCGTTGGCGTGGGGGAGGAAATAAACAACTCTACCCAAGCCTGTTCGTATATAGGCCTTAGCGACTCTTTGCGATTGCAATATTATGGACACTTTTTTTGTGCTTATTGCTCTAGCTTCTGTTTCATTTCATTTTGATTTATTTTGTTCATAAACATTACATTTAGTATCAGTTATTTGTAATAATTTCTTTGACTTTAATCAGTAATTTAAACTAGATATATTCCTTAAGTTGTTAAAGTATTTATGAATGGAACGCATGGTAAATAATCGATTGCTTGTATTCCTCAGAAGTAAAATCAATAAACATTCAGCTCAAGTACAATCAATATACAACATTATGTAATGCTTCCTGCTTTGTAATCCTTCTTAAACGAAAATTTGGGGAGTTTACAATCGATATTTACACTCTTAAGTAATGAAGCCACGTACAACCAAAAGTTTTAAAACCCCGAACTGTTTACGCTCAGATAATAGAATATTAACCATATATACCATATTTATCTTCTTTTAAAATTACGCGAAAGTCGTTATTGCGCGAGATTCTCTTCTGGGCATGCGCAGTGTGCGTAATTCGTTTAACATTGTTCAACTGAATGTGCGGTACCCGGCAGCATATTTCGTAAATGCGCATCTGTATCGCCACCAAGGGAGTGACTTCTAGAATGGACTATTGGGCTTCCGGTAATATTTATGTCATTTCACTTGAATTTTGCCTCGTTTTAAGCAAGATAGTTGAAAATGTTTTGCCACGAATTTCCTGTATAAAATAATTTTAAAGCACGCTGCATTTCTTGTGAAAATGTTCAGTGCGAAGTGAGATAAAATATAAACATAATTATAGATGTAAATAATAGAAGTCTTTTTTTTTATTGCGTTCTATGTGAAAAAGATGTTCTATAATAGTAGCCAATGCACAGTTTTATTCAAACTGAAAAATTTTACATTTATAACTGCTCTTTCTTAAATGTATTGCCTGCATAATAAATACTCTTCAAACAGAATGAATTTATCCTGTTCACAACGAATGTATTTTAATTAATCATACAAACTTTTAATGTTAACAATAGGTCTAATCCGATAATTCGTAATATATATTATTTTGAATCTTACACTTTCAAAATCAAAGGAATGTAAGCATTGAGATAAGAAAATACTAGAGTTCATGTTAGCTCAATAACAAAAATATAAACTTAAATTCTCTTAATCCACGAGTGTTAGTAAATGCATAATATTCGAGGCTAATTGTAGCTCGAATCATTTTATCGATCTAAAGAGCGATAATATGCTGCGAACATTAATCTGAATATTCCGATGCGTGATAAGTTTCGCGAAAGTGAAATGTTGACGATTAAATAAACTTACAAAATGAAAGCACTACGAGATTTCCAACTAAAATAATAGCAGCATTTATACGCCGTACATTTATAACTGCGAAACAAATTCAAAATAAAACGTAAACAACAGCATGCACTCATATGCACAGTTTCAAAGATTCAACGTCACAAGAGCGATAGAAGCTCATTGGTCCATTTTTAAAACCCCTCCTTCAGTGGCGATACTGATGTGCATTTGTGAATTATGCGACCCGGCACCTCATGCATTATGCTGGAGCTACGGCGTGAATTTTGATGCTTTGTTAAAATAAGAATAAAGCGAAGGAAACGGGGCTTATGAAGCCGTTAGTCAACAATGAGCTATGAGTTGACTATCACCAGCGTCATAGATAACTCATAAGTCATAGATAACTCATAAGTCATAGATATAAGGGTCGTCGATGTGGGGTGGTAAAATAAATTTAGTTAGAATATTAAAATAAAATTAAATAGAAAGACGCCGGTGACTTCTAGGTCCGCCGTTGGTTCCGTTTGGCTTGTGGGTTGACAGTCAGTGTATTAAGTAATTCAATGTTTTATAAAACAACAATATTTGCCAAAAAATGTGGAAGAGGACTGAACAGTAGCGTAACGTATCACTCGAAAAATTGGGCGAACTCTTTGCTAGTGGCGTTTCTAACGTCAATGTACTTTTTATATGGACCTCAAAGCAAAATAGTATCACTGATAGAAATGGGTTTTCTTAGTTGTACAACGGCTGAGCAGTCAGTGCTGGCACCAAGAAACATATCCAACTTTCGGCAGCGAATGCACAAGTGCGCTTTTATATTGGCGGTAAAATGTTGAGACTATTACGACGCAGACTTCAAATCGATCCGCCAAGATCACCTATCACCTAAAGAACACTGAGACACCAGTGTCGTTGCTTTTCCCAGTCTTACTTACTGGTGGCGCCACGAGTCAGGGACAATGAAATGAGCTAATATCAGGTCCAGCGCTGCTGCTATCCTCATATGATTAAAATTATCCATGATGCCGATAATTAAAATTTTCGTTGATTATAATAGGTATTACTAACGACAGATGTGTATGTTAAGTTTTCAGTGGGAATTTAGGGAAAAATTTTTTTTCATCAGTTAAACATTCATATACGGAAGTGTAAATTTCAAGTTTCCCTTCGTTGAAATGCTAAAGCTAAATTCAAATGCAAAAGTTTGTATATCATGAAATTCAATTTCCGTTACCTAAAATCGACACTTCGGCTTCCGGTATAAATGGTTTAAGTGACGTAATATTGACACATTTTTTTAAAAATTAATTTTGCATGTTACAGAGCAACACTTTTTCTAAATAAAACTTTAATAGGATATGGAGCAATTTACTAATCACAACCTGTTTTTAAAAGGGCCGTATAAATTACATACAATTTACTAAAGTGTATCACGTAGTCAACATTATCCTAAACCGAACACTTACCTTAATTTGATATAGTTTTTCAACCGCATTTATTAATCAACGGCCAATCATTTGAAAGATGTATAGTCGAAGAATTTTGTATATAAAGGAATTTTCTATGAAATATATAATGAAGTTTAAATTATTAACTGCATACAGTATAAGACATTACCAACATTAAGCAAAGTAGCAGTTAAGCCGTAGTCTGCATTGTGCATTTACTTTCTCTTTTTGTTTTTCTTATGCATATGATAAGCAGAGACTTTGTCATTTTAGTCTAATCCTCTGGAACAAAATAAACAACACAACAGTAGTAAAACAAAATATGTATAGGTCATGTATCCTGAACAATACAATAAAATGAAAAGACAATAAATGAATTATTCTCTTCCATCGAATCATTGCACAAGCACTGAAAATCAAATCCATTTATGTGTTTTACTTTCGCTCATTATCAGGATCGCCTCGGAGAGTTAGTTGCGGGCGCACTTTATTTCTGTATTTCTCTGTGTTACGGCTTTTTCTTGTTTGACGTATGTTTCTATAAAATTTTTAAGACTGAAATAAAGTCCCACAAACCTGCTGAATGATAATAACAATATTTATTACTATGATACTTCAATTTGTTTTTCCTTTGGTATCGTTTACTTACGGACGGAAATTTCTTTCCAGTGATTCATTTATTTTGATCAGTGAACATCTCTTCTCATGCATTCGAAAGTTGGTTAACGTTTTGCTACAAAGCCGAGATTAGTCCTTAATTTAAGCAAATTGCAATTAGAGATGAAACTTGCTACTCTGCAAATGATCTTTCAACAAAACGACAATTATCTGTTCGGGTTGGAGAATTTTCAATACGGTCATAGACACTTAAGATCTTGAGCAAAAACTATGTTGGGGATATTTTTTAACTGAAAAGTGATCATTCATATGGGATATTTTCCCTGAGGAACAGTCTTCAAACTCCATTATTTTATGAAGACATAATGTATAGATATCTGAAAAGAATTCTGCGCGTTAGGACTGAAAAGGTCATTACTAGATAGTGAGCCATCATACATTTCCATGCTAGTCGAGCAGTTTTCCCTTTCCTAAGTTGAAGCCTCGCTTGAAAAGTGATTATTGTAATGTGATTGAAATGATTCCGAAAATCGTAACCAGAGATTTAAACATTATTCCAAAAGTTGAGTTTTGCGAAGGAATCAAGCGGTTGTATGAACGTGCCAAACGTCTTTGGTAATCATCGAAATTTGAGGCTAAGACTATTGAAGGCTAAGAAGTAAGAATGTAATTTTCTGAAACGTTTGATTTTGTTTGACCAATTTAGTCTTTGCGTACTATGTATGAAGCATTTAAACTGCAAAACGTTTTGTGGACCATGCTAAAATGCGAATAACTAAAACCGTCGATATTGATTCAAAAGAAACGTAGTCATGACTGTATTAGATAACTTTTGTAACGCATAGAGTTTTGAACTTATCATTAATAAATGATGTTAGTTCGTATATAAATTTCATTAAGCTACATTTTAATAAGATAAAAGAATGTAGAAAGTTTTTATCAAATATACAAATCCGATTATTGATAATTACGATTATAAGATAAAAACGCTTTTGAAATTATTAATTCGAATTTACAGGCACAGAATTAGGATTCCACGAAAAATTTAATTATAAACGGAACTTACCTGAGAAGACGTCTTTTCAGTTTGACATGTAATTAATTATAAGCAATTAACTTTCTTGATTTATAGATTTTCTGGCGTTCCATTTCGATACCCTAGTAGTCAAAATCAGATGCCATATTTGCTCAGAGAAAGGAGGAAGGTAAAAGGAGTTTGCGTTAACAATTAACCATTTACCTGTGGAATTCGATTACAGTTAGAATTTTTAGATTATTTGAAAAATATGCGTACAGTACCTCAGTCTTTTATTTATTAAGTAAACGTAAAAAATGTCCAGCTGGCTTTAATTTATGACGGAATAATATTATAAGCAACTTTCCCCCCCGTTATTTAGCATTGCTAATTTGAACAGCTGGTTTTAAACATTTGATTTTTGTTCTATACATGAAATTCCGTGGGAACTGATAATAAACTAATAGGCCTTACGTAGCTGTTTAGTTTAAAACTTTTCAAATATTAAATTAAAATCTAAATCCAAAAAACAATTTTTTTTTTTTTTTGTAAATTTTTTCTTATTAGTCCAAAAGAGCAATTTGCCCTGAAGGACTATGAATTTCGTTTTGGCATTTTGCGTCGGTTCTTTTTTCAAAGTGTTGCCACCAAATATTATCGCCGTGTATTATATTTAAAGAAATAAATAATGAAGAGTCTGCATAAATGTATGTATGTTTCTCGCACTGTGATAAAACAACGGTACCTAGAGCCGTCTAGTTTTGAATAATGTACGTTTCCACCCGAATATGAGCATCTGGAAGCCGAAATTTGAAATTTGGAATTTATTTTATTATCTATTTCATATTTTGTGAAACTTAAACGAATCTTTGATTAACAAACTCAGTGATTTCAAAGCAAGCAATGGTAACACTCCACGGGAAAAAAAAAAAAAAACTTTTTATCTCCAGTGCACGAGATTGTGTATCGAAAATTCTAAAGTTACGCTCATTATAAAATTATTTTGCGATATTGCTCTTGAACGGAATTTTATGGTTTAAGTGCGAACAACATGATATTTAATAAATAAAGTAACACCAAACGTTATAAAAACGCCCTGTAATGTAAATTCTGAAAACTTTCATATTTTCATTTTTTACTTAAATTTTTTTTTAATCACAAATCCTTTTTTTACAATAGCGGTAATATTCTTTCGGACATATGAAGCATTCCGGAGAAACTTGTGACATTGTTAAATTTGGATTGCTGAATCCTCAATTTTGTCTTGTTTGTGTTTACCACAGCGACACTGGCGCTAACTTCACTTAACAGAGTTACATCTCATTCATTTTATAACTCATCTTGATAAGAAGTAAATTTTGCTGTACTCTTTCAAGCATGAAATTACCGATAATGGTGAAATAGATTTGAAATTGATTAACAAGAAAATGCTATTTAAACTTAAACGGACAAAAAAAATCTTTCACACAGATTCACTTAAGATATAAGATTAACTTAAGATTAAATCACACTAGATTATCTAATCACTTATCTAAACACTTGAGATTCTGAGATACAGAAATAACCTTGCATAGTCTGGCTAATCGATCCACCATTTACAGACTGTTAAAAATCGAACTAACTACAAAACTAAAAACATACATTTGCTAGTAATTTTTTTAAATTAACATTTTTTGAAGAAAAATTTAAGAATTAAAAATTCCTCCTTCTTCCACAATTTTGAATGTTTTGGGCCCAAATTTTTTATTGCCTATGTCAGAGTGTTCTTAATAGCTTTAAGGATCGATTTTACGATTAATGAATTAGTTTCCAAGAAAAAAAATAAAAAGCACATTTTTATGTAAAAACTGTAAAAAGAAAAATTATCTCAATCACATCTTCACTTCCAATAATTTTTCTTTTCACTGTTTTGCAAAACCCATCCTTGTTTCTATTAAGTATATAATTTTAGATAAGCAGTAAAAATATTAAATAATTTAGTTTATATCTTTATAAGTTTTAGGACTCTAAGTAAAAAGATATACTTTAAAAATTAAAACTGCGAAAACGCAGCTTAAAGAGTGTAAATTGTCTAAATGGTCATTAAATCATTTCAAATTTCTTAACAATTTTATTATTGAATTTCAATACATATGTATATAAAATAAAACCTGGTAATGTTTAATTGGTTAATATAAACATAAATTACAAGCTTTTGGTTAAAACCTCATCTGGCTAGAAATATTGAAAAAAAATTCTAAAACACAATTAGAATTTTATGTTACGTATTTTTGTTCTTTAATACACATTCAAAACAATTTTAATACATGAATTAATTATAATATATTTTCTAAAACACTTATAATCGATATTAATTTGTCGTTTCATCCATTGTTTCAAAAAGCAAAATTTGAAATTTGAGCAAACATAAAACATTGTATTTAAAACCACTCAGCAGCATATGTGATTTCTTTTCTTCTTTTAGCTGTTTCTCCTCGCATATAAATTGCATTTAAAAATAATTTAGGTGTATTTTATTTAATTAAAGAGTTTAATGTTTGTTCCAGCACTCTTTTAATAATGCTACAGTCAGGTACTTTATCACTTTCATTACACCACCTCTTTCTGCTCGAGTCTTATCACAAATAATTTCAATTTTTGAAGAAGCATAGCAAAGTTGACTGATAATACACATAGAAATAATTGCTGAGCTCAATATATATATAAACTTGCCAGTTTAAAGGTGAAGAAAGAATTTTTTCCCAACTTCACGTTGTATTTAAATAAATCAGTTTATAGACATAAATAGAGTTTCCTGATACTTGCAGTCATATTTAATTACACTCCTTTTCATTTACACTGCTAAAAAAAAAAAAACTGAGGGTGTATGGCATTTAAAAGGCGGTCAAAATTTTTAAAAGCATTTTATACCATTTATTACCATTATATCATTTATTTCTATTCAAAACTTCTCTTCAGTAAGGTATTTTTCTAGCAAAAAAAATTGAAAAAATCAGTAATTTCATCAATTTTAATACACATTGTCTTGATAAATTATACACTGAAAATAGAAATTTTAACTATACCTTCTAGAATTTTAGCCGCATTTTTTCTTTTCAAGGCGCATCACAAGGAACTCGATCTTTTTCATGTTTTCCACTTTCATCGTGTATCAAAAAATAATTTTTTTATTCATTAGGAATAATTAAGTCTTCCCTAATGAGTGAAAATGAAATATCTGAAGCTTTACAACGATTTCTATTTACGGCTTGGCATTGTACAGTATCTGATTTGAAAACCAAATCTGTATCTAATAATCTGGAAAACGATTCTTCATAAACCTGCCAAATTCTTCGCAATATGTTTGTATGATATTCATTTTTGTATTTTTCTGTTTCTGGTAGTGCAATAGTTTCTGGTAGAATACATGACCAATCTTGTCTTTATTTAGATGATGTTTTTCTTATTCTGTAAGATATATTTGTAGAGTATATTTCCAACGTATATGTCTTTTATGCTGCTTTCGATTGTTAATGTCTTTTCTAAAAACAATTCCTCCAAAGTCCGGAAACAAAATTTTTTGTCTTTCGTTTATTTTACTTTGACTTTATTTAACGCGTTGTATGCATTTTGAAATTATTATACGCGCAATAATGTTATAAAGAAATTAAGTTACTAATACATAAAAACAAGAGTCGTAACGCGAAAATATTTTGTTACATTTTAATTATATTGGTCATAAATAAAACTACTGCTTATTACGAAGCGGGCCGCATGCGGCTCTCCAGTTTGCTGGAGCAAGTTTTTATGAATTATAAAATTTCCGAACATTTCATAACAAATTATGATCAAAACTTATCAGTCCTTTGCATTTTCAGTTTGTTTGTTTAACAGGCAAAGCACTGTTAAGGCAAAGCACTGTTTGCCTTAGTGGGAGATCTTTTAAAGGAAACTGTCTTCCATTCATGTTACACATGGAGAAAACTCTTATGCAACCAGCTAATTTGAGAGCTTCTCTTTTTCTGAAATGATGAAAATTTTAATAATCTGAAATGCAGTTTGGGAAACATTGCTGTTGCAAAATGTGCCAAAAGATAAGCTGATAAAAGATAAGTCCTTAGAAACATATTTTTATTAACTTTACTACTCAAGTCTTTTGAGTGGCTTTCTCATTTTATTGGAATGCTTTGCATAATTAATTAAACGACTTTTTTTTAGTCCAAAAGGGCTTTGTCCCTGAAGGACTGTTGTTTTTGTTTTGCGATTTTGCGTCCGAAATATTAAAAGTCGGTTCACTTTTCAAACTGTTGCCACCAAATGCTGCAGCCCTGTATTATATTTAAAGAAATTAAATAGAATGTGCATAAACGTATATATGTTTCTCGCATTGTGATAAAACGACACGAATTTTGAATGACGTAATCCTGCTGCGAATATGGGCATCTGGAAGCCCAAATTTGAAATTTGGAATTTGTTTTATTATCGACTTCATATTTTGTAAATTTTTAACGAATTTTTGATGAACAAACTCAAGGATTTCAAAGCGAGCAATGGCAACGTTGTACAGAAAAAACCTTTTTATCTTCAGTGCGTGAGATTGTGTATAGGAAATTCTAAAGATATGCTTAGTTTAAAATTATTATTTGGGATATTGTTCTTTAACTGAATTTTATGGTTTAAATGAGAACAACATGATATTTAATAAATAAAGGTACTCACGGACTGGAGGAAACGGCGTTTGCCAGAGTCCTCATCTTCCCTCTTCTTGCCTTAGCAAGATCGCTACAAAAATTGCTACAAAAATAAAGGTAACACGCAAAATGTTAAAAAAACGCCCCTTTGGACGTAATTTAAAATCTGAAACATTTCAGATTTTCTTTTTTTTTAATTCCCCCCCCCCTCTGTGTGTGTGCATACTTACATTTCACATATAATTTCCTTTTTTTTTTTTCTTTTTTCAAGTATTTTCAGTGTCAAAACTTTAAGTATTCATTAATGCTGATCGCAGTTTCTGTGCCTAACGATGAAATATTAAATATGAGATTGAGCTGAAAGGTCAGAATGCAGCCATTTGCCTTATATGTTAAAGTTGTTGATTAATTTCCTTTTTAAATAATAATTAGAAGTCATAACACATATCAGTGAAACTATTTTCTGCTATGAAATTTAATTTAATTAAATAACCGTAAATTAAAATGAAAGCGCTGTTTTCCAAGGATAAAATATGAAATCTTTATTGTTGTCTTACTGTTTTTTTAAATAATAGGTCGAAGACAGAAATATCAATCTAGCTGAATAAACTAATTACTTTTAATACTTATTAAAGAAAGGAGTTATTTATAAATCCCAGCATTTTAGTTTTCCTTAACTTAATTTGTCTGGATTTTTTTAAAAATCAGAATTACAAAGAAAGAACATTTTTAGTTTTTCCAATTCAAGGTTATTTCAGTATGTAGTTCCTAAACACGATCAAATCAAAAAAGATTTTTATGCATGCTGAGTAATTTCGTTTAAAATATGATCGAACGAAAAAAAAAAGTTAAGTAGTCTGCTCTGTGGAAATTAGTACTGTTAATTAGTATGCTAATTTGCAAACGTTCGCCAGATTTGAGCCAGTTAAAGACATCGGATTTAAAAACAAGTTAACGCCGGAATAAGGGGGTAAAGTTGCGAGGTCTTCGCAGTGGGGTGCGTTTATTCATTTGCAACCTGCCTCGTTTTCTCCTGTGTGGGGCAAAAAAAAATTCGGCTAAAAATCCACTATTTTCCCTCACGACTAAAATTCCACTGACTAACAGGACACCAGATTTAAAAAAAAAAAAAAAAAAAAAAAAAAAAACCGTTAATCTTGATTTAAAATGCACCCAAATAATAAGATATTAATTATGTTTATATGTTCTCACAAAATAAGCCTGAAAAGTAATAGTCATTTTTCAACCGATTTATATAAAATTTTATAGCGATCAGTGGGTTAAGCTTACTAAACCGTTACCATAGCTGCAAGCTAAAAGTGACAGCACCTCGAAAGAAACATTTCCAGGAATCTTTACTTATGGGATATCTGATTGGTTCACTCACGCGCAAACGAATTCTTTGGCGAAATCTTACGTGAGACAGAGCTACAAGCGAAATATTTTCGCCTCCGAGGCAAAATGCCTCACGTACATAGACGGGGCTTTGCTTCCAGCGAGACTGTTTCGTCTAGGAACTCTCCCGTTTAAACCAAAAGAAAGTGAAGAAAAAACTCATTTATTGGAAAAGTTTCTTCTAGCTTTGCGTGTGATATATGATAACCCCGTTATTGACCTGACACATCCCATAGTAGCTGCCGCTTGCTTGATAATCTTGCGGATATCTTTAATTCGAACAAGCCCACTGCACTAACCAACTGCAGATTTTACATACCAGTTCATTATCTGTTACCGCTACATGTGCGGGAAGCGAACAAGAATCTGATATCCGCACCTCCTTAAATTTAAATTTGGTCTTTTTGATTGGAGGGGGGGGGGGAATGCGTGATGAATTTGTTCCTGTGGGACAGATGGTGACTTCATACTTTATAGAGATGTAATGGACAGATTTCAGAAGAGAATTTAGTTAGAGAAAATTCAGTGGAATAATTAGTTTCTAACTGAACGACAATGCTCCGTTACATAGTTCCATTCTCGTCAAGCAGTATCTAAGAATGAAAAGTATCACAGTTCTCAAGCAGCCTCTTTTTCATAAAATGTATTGCATTAGCAAATTGTTTTCTTATCTAAAGTGAAATCTCACCTCAGTTTTTATTTGAAGTTATTTTTATTGAAGAAAAGTTGTATATCTACTAGATTTTTTTGCCAAGCCGGGAACCTGAAAGGTCAGCTATGCTATTGCCGCGATTCGGATTCCTGATCTTCCGATTGTTAGCCTTGCTTACTACCAGTTACACCACATGAGCATGTAGCGGTAAAGGTAAAAATTCCTTAAAAGAGTTAGTTCTACAAAGGGGTCAAATAGCTGTAAAAATGTTGAAAATGTTGTATAGACTTAAGATTGTGTATGAATGTTGTTTTCCTTAATTTTTTTTATGTGTGAACTTAGTCCTAAAAGTCTGTACACTTATTTAGTAATTAGAAATTTAATTACTTCAGAGTAATTAATAAATCGAAAGAATCTCTAGTCTTAGGCGCCCCTTTCTCTCTCCTTTTTTAACTCGCAAAAGGTAATTTTTTGCAAAATGTCTTGAGATCATTCTCATACATTATCCATTATTTAGTAATTTTTATTTTTAAAATTGTGAAATTTTTTTAAATTTAATAATTCCCCCTAAAAAAGAGTAGCACAAGTTAAAATACATATGTTTTATTACAAGCTTCATGGAAAGTCCACTCTGTGTATCCACTATTCTCAAAGTTAACTTTTCTCACCAGCCGGTATCATGGCGGGCGTAATCCTTTATAAATGCCATTAAGGACACGTTTTCCTCTTGATGATCGTCATAAATTTCGTGTGTCAAGATATCCTGCATTTCCCATAACTCATTGGACTCCAGTGCGAAATCTTGATCCAATTAAAGTGATAGAGGAGACTCGGTTACAAGTCACTTTAATCGTTTTTCTTAAACCCAATAAGACGAAAAAGACCAGCTGATAAATGGTTAAAGTCGTTTCTTGAATTTTACAAAGCTCGCATTCTATCCGGGTTCATTGCTTTTTACTCAGATGAAACTGTCGCGATAGGTTGACTGAGATCCAGCGAAGACAAATTGCTTGTGCTGGAATATGCTCGCTATAAATATTTAAAGAGAGATTTAGGATTTTATGTCGCATAGTCATTCGCCATCAAATATACTATTTTCTCTTACAAAATGCATTTTGAAAGCAGTCTGGAATTTTACAAATTCTATCAACAAGCTATATTTCGCAATTTAAGACTCACATACTTTATTTCTGTTTATGCGTGTTATTTAAATCGAATTATTGTTTTGGGTTTAAATTGATTTCTGCGTGTTTCTTTTGAGTGGTCCTCTCGTCTGTGACGTAGACTCCCACTCAGCCGGACCGTATAAAGTTTTCTTATCATGAGCAATAGAAAAGTTGCTATCGTAAACTATCAGCGTTAAACAAAACTGTCCGCAGATAGTACAAGAAAGAGAAAAATGCGTGGGCTAAGCAATGACATCAAATGATGTCACCGTATTTAAGAGTTGTTTTTATTCACAATAATACATAATTTAGTTGTATATAATCCGAACATTGCTAAATACGCTCCTAAATGTATGAACACTGCTAAATTCTTCATTCTTAAAAATAAATCAAGTGTGTAGCAATTAATTTTCTACTTCACACTAATACTTGTCGAAATACTGAAGCGCAAATGCAAAACAAAAACAACAGCATACGCACCTCGTTCACCTACGTAGACGGTCACCCCTTCAACACTTACTTATCGCTGCAGGATTCCCTGCACGGTATTTAAATGTCTGAAGGAACTTCTCGTCCCATTGAGTGGACATCTTATTTATCTCTGGACTTTTAAACCTTAGCGGTTCTCTTCCATTTATTTAGCCATTGCTCTTTCTGAATTATTCAGTTTTCTCAACGATGATGTGGAGGTAATTGCTTTAATTAGCAAAGGTACTCCGTAAGCCTTCGCCTTGGTCCTTGGTCCTACGTAGACTAGAAACAGGGTGCGCGCCGGCTCGCGTATAAGCATTCTGTACCGCACCACGCACATAGGGGAAAAACCCTCCCTGTGATTGGATATGAGTTCCAGTGACATCATTTCCTCTACGCTTAGCAACGCCTTGACTTTGCTTGAGCTCGAGGGTACACCTCTATACCGTTTGCTTACATGTTGATAGGAATACCGAAAATATTATTACGTGTGTTGTATTTTTGTTGCTATGAGATTACACTTTTTACAATATTGTAGTGCGGTGAATTTAATACAAAAAATGTAACAATTTTTTTCCCTGGAGAGAAAAAGTATTAGTTATTCTTGTGCTAACTCCGTAAATATGTATTAAGTCGGAGATTTTTAATAAATATACTCTCAATTTAAAGCCCTTCATATCAAAAGTGTGAATATTAATTCATTATTTCATGTTCATTATACATTCATTTTCTGTAGATGCAATTTTCGAAAGCATGAGATAAGTCAGTTTTTGGATATAGCAAAAACGACGTTGGGAGCTAACATAGTACACAGTAAATTCGCAATATTTATAATCCTTCTGAAAAAGCGAAATTTATTCTCGAAGTTAGACTAACATAGATTTGGAATAGAGACATAGAGATACGCATTTTAAATTGAATAATATTACTTTGTGAATAATGCCCATTTTTTAAGGCGTAACACTTTTGTACTTTTGCATAAAAATGTAATTTGTCAGGAAGTTTCTTTTCTTATACACGTATGTTAAATTCAGTATTAAATGCTGAATTTAATATTCGTGTATATTAAATTCAGCATTTAATACTGAATTTAATATACGTGTATAATTTAATACACAGTATTATATGCACTTTTTTCTTTCATTTAAGGCATTTTCATTTAATATTACAAATGACATGAACATGGAAATAACATAACATTTGCAAAACAAATATTTTCCGCAATGTCAAGAGAACAGAATGCAACAAAATTGCGATAATAATAATGTACTTACTAGCACAGAATGCCTTTATAGTTGGATCGAGGTTTTCCTGTTTTGGATTTTGCATTAAACTCATAAACTCGGCTGTTTATATAAGCTAAGCTTTTTTGCTAAGGTTGCTTTTGATGTTAACAGCATCTTTGAAAGATTTCATAATTTCATTATTCCATGAAACAGGAAACCATCCGCGGCTAAATTTTTTCGTTTCAAAGAAAACGAACGATAATTTCCACGCTTCCGTGACACTCATTCACTTCATTCAACGAAAACAAAACCGTAGGCATCCCACCTAAATCTCATTACGCCAGGAGAAAATGATGTCATCGGAAAGTATGTCCAATCACAAATACGGATTTCTCCCTATGCGCGTAGCGCGGTACAGAATGCTTACATGCCGCCGGCTCGAAAGAGAAAATTTTGAATACTGATTTCGTTTACGTAACCAAAAAAACTTATTCTTCAAATTAAACTGCTTGAAAATATAGGTGAATTATTAACGGTATTTTTTCTGTTAATGATAATGTGGGTTATCTTTAATCTCATTCTCAATTAATCCAGGGAAACCGTGGACGTTATCTCGAATATGATCCTGGCTCATAGGGAATTCAGTGTAAATATAATTTTATCCTAATTCCTTCACTAAATGTGCTTTAAAAGTAGATAGGCTATGCGCTGCTGACTCTGTGTAGCTTATAACCCGCTTGTTTTTTTGTAATATGTCCAGGTTGCATATTAGCAAAATGTGCATTGCTAGGACAACTTCTTGAATTTAGCTAATTGCTGTTCATATAAGCATCATTCGCCCACAATGATGATGTCACAAGGCGTGAAGGTTGCTTACATTCATGTGTTACTAGAATTATTTTTAAGTGCTATTGCCAAGAAGCTGCATTCGTAACAGACGTCATAATTCAGACTGAAACTTTTAAATAAATCTGTTTGCTGTGTATCGTATCACACCACAACAAAAACATTTTGAGAAACAGAAGAGTGCAACATCCAGCAATATTACATCATCACTGTAGGCGGAGTCAATAATGATGCTTACCTAATCTGTTATTGGCCAGTTTCAGGCGGTTGTTCTGGCAGTGTACAGTTCGCTTATATGCGTCCCGTTTGCATTATAACGGAACTTATGGCTGCTGTATTATAATAAATTAAATTAATTTCGGGTAACTTAATGAGTTTGTGATTTTAAATTAATTTCCGCCTGTCTGTATCTTTTCTTTACATTTGACAAGTGAAAAAAATGTAGTGTATCCCGATTAATCGAATGTTAAGTGACTTGCATATTAACTGAACCTTGTCTTAAAAGAAAGTTAAATTCATTTGTTGTCGAATAATGGAAAAATTATCATCGTAAGCCATTAATATGTGTAACAAAACTGCCTAAGGGAAATGCAGAAAGGAAAAGGAAAGTACGTCTGCTAACAGCAGTGTTAGCAAATGATGTCATGGCATTTGGAAGCTAATTTTTTCCACAATATTGCATAATTTAATTATCCGGTATATGAATACAATGTACAGTAAAAAAAAAAAAAAGTTTTAACCAACCCTTTTTTTTTACCCGAATTTGAACTCAATGAGAGTATTGTAGTTCTTAGCTTATTATTATTATTTCCTCTTCTTTATTTCTAATTATGTTATTCTGTTTACAATGCGTCCTTTTTGTTTGAATCACTGATTTTATTTACTTAACCACATGAGCTTATTCTGCTGATAAAAATGCTTGTGAATAAGTACAGTTACATTGTTACTAATAATTTTTTATTAATTATAGTATGCTTTATTCCTTTTTGTATTTTTTTAGCTGTTTTCGGATCCACCGTGAATTTTAGTTAAGGAAGTTGAAGTTTTGGTGCTTAAAAAAAAGTATATGCCATCTGTATAAAATAACTGATGCCAAAAAACTTGGAATAAAATTTTGCATAAATTATCCAAATTATTATATTGCATTTATCAGTAAAAGGAAATGAGCCATATAAAAACAGTATACTTATTCATAATTGTGCCTGAAGGCTCTTCAGACGGTGGTTTAAATGTCATAGAGGCATTGTCATAATAAGGTATAAAATTAGAGAGTTCCTTTCACGCCTGCGAGACAGGGTCTAAGTTGTAATCAATTAGAGAAGCTAAATTTGCGCATGCGTGGATGCGACTACAGCTTTTTCGCTCTGTTTTCCCGCTTTCTGACTGCCAACTGATTGGTGTTATACCAAGTCGGCATAAGGTTGAAAACTTCAAACTTTATGTCAAAACCGTTAAACCAGCTTTTGTGACATTGCAAGGTCTGGTTACCTAACAATGAAGCTCGGCTTAAAGCAGTTATGATATTTATACTACCGTCTGAACACAGCGGTTTGAGACTTCGCGGATTGGGAACACTTGAATAGAATTTCTTTTATTATTCCTTTCTTTTTAATATTATGTAATATATGCATATTTCTATAATTAATGAATATTCATCTAGTTGGAATTGAAGGTAAAGAAAAGTACGTGTACTCATAATCAATTTATTTTCTTACAGTTGGCCGGAATAGGAGTGTTAGCTGTTTCTGTATGGTTATATATCGACAGTTCTGTATACCTGGGTAATACAGATGACAGCTATATGTATTTCGTTGCCATTTTCATACTCATGGCAGCAGGGGCTATCATGTTCTTGATCGGTCTCCTAGGTTGTTGTGGAGCTTTACAGGAAAGTCCGTGCATGCTTGGAACTGTAAGTACTTCCCCTTTTTATTCCATTTTAAAAAGAGCTTTTGTTTTGATGTAATTTCTAGACTTTCGAATTTTAGCTAGTGAATAGAGCTTAACAGATTTAAAATAAAAATAAAAGACTGTTAGACAGTGTACAAGTAGTGAACATAATTATCAGAGGCGATTCCGTCTATGTCACCATAACAGATAATGTAAAAACACAAAATTAAGCTTGAGTAAAACTTATAGCTCTTTTAAAATCACAAACTCCGTCATCACTAGAAATAAAGGTAAATAAATAAAGTTTTAAAAAATTGGTGCCATTGTTTTCTTAGTAATTCCCTGAAAGAAGTAATAAATAGGTGAAGTTCAACTGCAACAGTATTTTGTGCATCAGTTGCTTTTATTTCTTGAACTAGTAGTATTACTTTTCTACTTGTTTTTTACCCCCTGCAGTTGTTGCTGAGAGTCTTTTGAAACCTAAAAACAGTTATGTGGATTTCTGATTTGATAACTGTATTTCTTATATGGACTTAATCAGTGATTCTCAATCTTTTTTTTTTTTAACGATTTCAAATTTGGCGGCACACAAAGAAAAATAATAAGTTTAAAAGTTGTTTATTTACCTATAATACACTGTGTAAAATAGCTTATGATAATAATTTTGAATGTAAAGTAAAATAATATGTACTGCAAAAACAGCAGTACGTTTATTAAGGGATTAATTACCAGATAATAATAAGAATACTTTTAATGTGAAATTTGAGCTTGATGCTTTTTGATAATTTAATTTATTTTGGGTCGTAAAAATGACAATACTACTGTCATATCGTCTGCTATAGTTTAACAGTCTCGATCTTTTATTCGTTTTTATGTTGGTTAATACTGAAAATCCGAATTCGCACAATTAAGATGTAGAAAATTGTAATAATATTTTAAAACCTTTTTTGGCCATCATCGGATAGTCGCATCTAATGTTAATCCAAAATGAATTAATTGATTCTTCCGAATATTTCAAAATTATATCTTGATTATTAGAAAGCGAAATTAATTCCTTCTTCATTCAAAGTTGATTCAAATACAGAAGTATTCGTTATCACAAATGAATTACGAAACCCATCAATTTTTTTATATCTAAATTTGGGAAATAATGAGTAATTCTCTCCTCTAATGTTGTCAAATGGTCAATAATAATTTTATGAATAATTTTATTAAAATCTTTTGGGACTGACGCAAACTTTTCCAAATTGCCTTCCTGAACTTTATTCTTCCATAGAGCTATTCGTTTTTGGAATCCCACCAGTTTATTTGTTGAGTTTAATACATTTTCTTTCGGCCCTTGCATACTGGAATTTATGTTATTAAAAATAACGAAAATATCTGATACGTAAGCTAATCTCTCATCTGCACCAATCTGAACTTCTCAATTTAAATTATGTACATACTCGGGGAGGGAGGATCGCCTTCCTTCCTTGTGCTGCGCGCCAGTGAGCGGCGTGGAAGCGCAGAAAAAGTCTAAATTTGAAAACTTTTTGAAATCCAAAGTAACATGCCCCGAAATGCGCTTTTCTCCAGAGCTCAAAAATCGGCTTGCATAAAACAATTGGCGCACTTATTAATGTCATAAAAACCGAATTTCGCCCATTCTCATGTGTACCGTATACTAGGATTAAACCCGCTGTAATTTTTACTATATACATTTCCAAAATTTGGCGGCGTACAGAAGTGCCGCGGCACAGTAGTTGAGAATCACTGGACTTAATATTGCTTCTTTTGTTTATATTGTTAATACATAAGAAGTTATTCTTTCTAACTGGACTAGTTCTTAATTCATATACACAACATTAAAGGCTGTTTCATATTCGCTAACACTGAGCAATGTAATATTCGAAAAAACTACTGGAAAATTGTCCCAACAAAACTGGATCCAAGCCTTTCATCACTAGGGCGACACATAATGTTACATTCTCTTTTTAATTCTGACTTGTGAAAGAAACGAAGTGGATAAACTTTTTATGTGTAGATGAAAAACACCTGTTTTAAGATTTTTGAAAATTAAAATTCAGGTTCCTTGCTATCAAATAATTGAAGCAATCGTTAATGGACCGACAGTAAAGACTATTCATTTTTCCTTTTCTGACTTATGATTCATTACAAATTTTGAAGGTCTTTTTGATGTGCGATAAATTGCTTTGACAAAATACCTCATAAATTTTCAGTGATTAAAACTTCAAGCAAAATCTTTTAAGAACTGAGTTAAACTAAGCAATCAACTTTCTGCGTATCTCTAAAAAGGAAAGGATATACAAAGCGAAGAGGTAAACTTCTCAGTGTAATACGTTTATTAATTCAGCGTGAATAATAAAAAATGCAGTTTCAAAATCTTCCTTCCCCCCTTTTTTTTCCTTCAAAATTGATTTTGGTAAATGGTAAATACAAAAATTGCGATTCCGATTATCAGGTACGTGTTACATGGCTGGGTTTACTTTCAACGTGACCTTCATTAATGGCCCTAACTAACGTAGGGAGTTCCTTTTGGAAATTGTTTGAGTTTCTTCCAAGTGTTTACTTTCTTGTGTAAACAAAGAATTTTTTTTTCCTACGAAGTAATTAACTTTTAGCGATAAAAATTTTGCGGCGCATTAATGTTTATTTTATTTTTGTGTGCATGTGTGTTCTAGTTAGTTAACAGTTTTTGTAAACTGTCTGGCGCTTTATCGATCGGCACCAATTTTATTTTACTCATGGTGTGATTGACCTACTTTTGTTATATTAAATGTCCATAGTTCTTGAATTTGCATCAGTGTAATTGGGGGGGGGGACGGGAGAAGGAAGAAATAGATAAAAATATTAATAATAATGAGGAGTATTATTTTGAACAGCTAATAAATGAGTAAATATGAAACTTGGCTGAATGTGAAACTTATCTCTAAAATTTGTTTCATTTTAGAGAAAGGAACACAACTGCGTATAGTGAGTTAGCTTCATTTATGAACAAGCAAACCCTTTGCCATGGAATTTTAATAAAAACTCATTGACATACACATCTATAATGGTTGCTAAAATAGACCATTAATTTGTGTTTAAAATGTATATGTATGTAATAGTATCAGCAGGACTTTTCTATGGACTTTTTCTTTCTTACCCCGTGGATGGCCGAAGAGGTGGATATGTGTACGTTTATAGGTCCAAAAGGTTTTGGCCTTTAGACTTCTGAAAGAAATAGAGAAAAAAAATGTCAAGAGTTTATTTCTCAGCATGATCACCTTGCACCTCGACACACTTTTTACGTCGTTTTATGAGCAACTCTCTGCTCTGTGTTGTTGTTGCTGTTGTGACTAATCTCGCTTGCCTGACGTAATCAGAACAAACCCACGAGCTTTATCATGTTGCGTTTGTCGCTGGCAAGAGCCTTTGGCACCATATAGGTACAGGACGATTTTGCCCAGCTCCAAACCCATCCTTGATGGTTTTTAAGGATGGATTTGACACAGCCATCCTTCTTTTCCTATTTCCAAGCCAAACGAGAGGACTTTCGTGCTCCCATACCGTAAAGATACTATAAGTTTTCAGCATCCATGCCTTCTCTGGAATTCGGACACTCGCCCTTCGGTGTGGTAATCAGAGTCACGAACAACTATCTCGTTAGGCTGCTCTTCTCTGCCCTTGAAAATATAATTCGCAGGTTCGTATCCTCCAAAATGGTAAATAACTCATTTATTGTCATCATTATCTTAAATCTCTTTTCATGAATATGCGTTTTATCTTTATTTGCCGATATGCATTTTATCTCTGGGACATGGAACGAAAACAGAGCAGCTGGTGAAAGAGGTACTCGGGAATCGTTCTCTGTGCCTCCCTTGAGTAGGTACTTGATGTTTAGGCGCAGTCACATAGATAAAATGCTTATCGTGGAACTCTCTGTTCAAGTAGAAGTGCATACTGCTCGAGATTTCAGCGGAGAATGATGTCTTACGCTAGCAGAACACAAAAATTGCATTGACTTACAAAATCAATGCAAAGTACTTCTTTGCCACAATGCATTATTCACAAGAAATGTTCAAAATTGCGACCACTAACAGTAATACGAATTGCATCTGTGACTGGTTGGCAATGCAGGGGGTAGAGGGCAGAAGTGAGCCGGGCAAATCGCGATCTGATGCATCAGCGGAAGAATGTCATTCGCAACTGTGATTTCGAGCGCGTTAGGTGAGTTTACTCATGGTGAAAAGGCTGACATGCATCTAATGTATGGCGCTGCTAGTGGGAACGGCAGAACAGCGCTACGGTTGTACTAGGAATGGTTTCTGAGCAGGCGTATGCCGAAGCACACAATGTTCGAGAGGATGCATCGGTCCCTGTGCCAAAACGGGTAATTTGCCCCTAACTCTGATAGTAGGATTAGAGCAAGAACTGTACGATAGCTTCGCATGAGGCTTCCAGCTTGATCACTGTGGATGAAACACCCTACACAAGTATAAGAGCTATTGCACGTCGTCTGCATGTGATCCAGCCCTCCGTTTGGAGAGAATGGGAATGATTTGCACCCATACCATCTGCAGAGAGTCCAAGCCTTGCAAGCGACAGAATACCCTCTGCGCGTTGATTTCTGTCGTTGGTTCTTGCAGAAGCGTGCGGCGCAGGCGGATTTCCCATCGGATGGGCTATTCACGGAAGAGGCATATGCACAACAGTCACGTGTGGGCAACTGATAATCCACAAGTCCACATGTATCCAAATCCGCTTCTCTGTGAATGTGTGGGCGGGTACTGTTAACGAATACCTCATAGGTCCGTACCTCCTACCTTCACTCTTAATGGCTCACGTTATCGAATTTTTCTACAAGAAGTTTTACTGGAATTCCTTCAGAATGTTCCGACTGCCGTTTGTGATCGCATGTGGCTCCAAAATGATGGTGCCGTCAGCCCCATTATGATTTTGTGGTTCCGGAATTACTTGGATGCGAATTTGGCGGATGGATTGGGCGTGGTGGACTAGTCCTAGGGCCATCCCGTTCACCAGATTTATTCGGCGTGGAATTCTTTTTATGGGGGCATCTGAAGGGCATCATTTTCGAGACTTCCGTTGACTTACTGGAGTACCTCGTTGCACGACTATCCACTGCGGCTGCAAGCGTGCGCGAAATGCCTTCCATTTTTCAAAGTGTTCGCCGGTCGCTTCTACGAGGCTATCATGCATGTATTACTGTTGATGGTCGCAATTTTGTACATTTCTCGTGAATACTGTATTGATGCAAACAAGCACTTCGTGTTGATTTTTTGAATAAATACATCCCCCCCTCGTGTCATTTTTTTCGTTCGTGCCTTAACATGTCGCTTTAGACCCTACATTCCTATACAAAAAACACATGTTTTAGTACCCTCAACGATTCCTCCAAGAGACAGCGCACTGTAGGTATTTTCTATTACGAATTGAATTATTAGTGCTTTTTCATTTTTTTTCTTGTCATTGAAATCTACATTAAAGGTTATAGCTACAGTGAAAAAAATACTATTTCTATGATACTGCAATACCACGTGATTGTAAAATCGTACTGTAAAAACACAGGATAGCAAGCTATAATAAAAATCATGCTTTCGCGTCAATGTATTGTACAAAATATACTCCGAATTGTCAATGCATTCTCCCGCTGAAGGCCGATAATCGCGTGGGCAAGCAATGCGATGCGCATTTTCTCAGAAGAATAGCTTGCTGAGAGTTTTCTAGCTCATCAATTGTTTATTTCTCTGATTTTCAATTTCACCACTCTATAACACATTTATATGTAGAGCAGGCCTATAGTATTGAAGTCCCTTTCTCAGAAATCGTAGAACAGAGAAAACATTTAGTGAAATAATGAAAATAAAAGTTAATTGAGAAAATCAGATTAAAGAAATAAGAAAAAGGATTCATGAAATAAGTTGAGAAAGACAAATAATTGCTACAGTAGAATAAGAGAAACGAATTCATAAAATTAGCGGGGGGATTAAGGAAATAAAGTAAAATGACAAAAAAGAATTAAGAAAATATGAAAAGGAATTAAAACAAATTAGCCTGATATGTCAGAACAAGGTTGGGACATACGAGCTAGCATAGTCGGTATTCATTTCCCTCTAGTAGATGGATGGAATAATCTCTTGAATTATCTCTTGGTATGCGAAGCATTTATCTTGCGCAGAATAATTTTTGCTGAAAAGTAATACATATTTCGTTAAATTTTTTTTGTACCCTTAAAGAATGAAAGTAAAAGCAAGTGAAAGAATATCATTTAAGTGGATGTCATTACGGTTGAAGTTCGATATTAGAGCACCCCTTTCACAGAGAATCTTGCCGCGAGATGGCGCTATCACCGTTTTATTTTATAAGACCGGAGTTGTTTAAAAACTTTTCCATCTTGAATAATAGCTGTTTGTTGATACATAAATATGTATAAGAAGCATTAATAGTTATGAAATTCGCCGAAAAAAGTAAAAAAAAATATGTTATCGCAATAATCAATATTCATATACCTACAGATTTTTAGTGTGGAAACACGATTTGTGTTGTTTTATATTTCAAGCGACTATCTTGCCATTCGACAAAATGTAAGATATTTATCCCCTCAGATTTAATGTGCTATCAATTAATAAATGAAGATATTTAAAAACAATAGATGCAGTTCTTAAGAATATTATTTTTTTCAGTTTAATCTGATTGATTAAATGCATTTAATTCATGGTATATCTAATTAAAAACTTTAAATATTTTTATAGAATAACATTATATATTTTTTACTTTTCAAATATACTGCAGATAAAAAACGTTTCCAAATTAGTTTAAATGAATATTAAACTAATAGCCTGTAAAATGTTTCGCTGTTCCATCTGGGCCATCTCTACTGATAAACCATATTAAATTTTAAAGAGCCTTTTTGAGCGATTTTAAAAATTTTTAAACCCTTTCTGTTTTTTTTCCTTCTTTTTTTGTCTTTTACTTTCTTTTTTTTTCTTTTCTCTTTTTTCTTCTTTCTTTTTTCTTTTCTTTCATTTTTCTTTTTGTCTTTTCTCTTTCTTTCTTTCTTTCTGTTTTTTTTCTCTCTCTTTTTTCTTTTTTTCTTTCTCTCTCTCTCTTTTCTTTTAAAAAAAAGAGTGGCCACTTGATGCATTGGCAATAATGATAATTTCAAAGTAGAAGTTGATTAAATAATAATAATTAAACGATAAATAAACTAAGCTACTAAAAATTTGTTGTCTGGAAAAGCCTTACGCTCCAGAACAGACTGGCCATTTAGCTGTTGCTCAGGATGCACCACAAGGGGCGATCGAATTATATCTCTGAGAAAAGGAAGTTTCCTTACAGTTTTGAAGGCGAACAACACCCCGGTGGC
>KK116877.1:656562-688766 GCA_000611955.2 Stegodyphus mimosarum | reverse complement strand
GGAAAATTAGAAATAAAAATAATGATGGTAAACTATGTCAACATGGTGAGGAAATGGGAGTTTGGGCAAATGACCCATCTGTTTCATCAGGCTGAATCCAAATGACTGACTTTTTTTACACTATCATGCTTCAGCTTTGTTGTATATTTTGTGGTATTATCTAATGCATGATGCAGGGAAAATTATAATTATTATGTGATTTAATTGTTAAAAACAGCTTTCGACAGAGAAGTTTTGGAGATGTTGTTATATATCCAACTGAATTACTAGCTTCATCGCTACCTGGGCCTGGCAATATTTGTTCTTGCTTTATGTGATGTGCACCTCAGAAGAGCAGCATAAAGGAAAGAAAATGATAAAGAAATCTATCCTGATGAAGGCCTTTGCATTCAAAAGGAGATCATGCTGAATAAAAGAAAACAAAAATGACTTTGTTTTATAATTTCTGTTTGAATATTATGAAAACATATTATGCAAATTAATCAAGATAAAATCAAAACATATTTGAACATTGTATGTTACATCAAATTAGTGACATACAAATTAAAAAAAATCAGTTTTTTTCCTCGAAATGTTTTCAAAAATTATGATTTTACAAGTCCAAACTTCAATTTGTTCAGATTTATTGTAGAGTATAAGTAGATGAACATTTTCCATGAGGAATTTTATCAAGATTTAATCTGGGAATGCTTAAGAATGTCTGCAACTCCACAAATGGATTGAAAGAGAATGGACTTGTCTCCAAGCTTGTGCAAACTGCAATGAAACGAGCTCATGACTGCAAGGAAGCTTTACTTACCTTCATTTCCATGTGTTGGTACTGAGAATAATTTTTAAACAGAGACCAAGGAGGATTTTGAGAAATCTTTTGAAATTTTTAATACTCTCTAGTTTTTTTCTTTCATGATTTTTTTCTTGGGTTCAGAACTTTTTAATCTTAGTATATGTCTTCATCTCCATATTGATAATATGTCACGTTTTTTAAAAATAATTCTTCAGTTTACAAGTGTAGGTAACTAGCTCAACAGCACTCAAAGCACTTTGGAGTATTATAGCATTCAAGCTATGTGTGTTAGCTTGCTGCCATCAATAAGTTTACATGGCGAGAAATATTTGCTTAAAAGTTATAATTTGCATTTTAAGTTGCAATGTAGATTTTAGTGGTAAATATGGTACCCCACTGCAACCCCTATCATTTCTTAGTGCTTTGGGATTAAATTATTTTTAAATCATTCAACTCATGAGCTGTGGCCTTTTTAATTTCTGTTGGCATGTAATTCCTTTATTTCTGGCTTCATTGTAATAATTGAAATAAAATTTAGATTGTTTTATTTACAGGGATGTATTCCACGTTTACAGCGTTATTTTGAAGAAAACATGATAATTATGATTGGCATTGGCATAGGAATAGGAGTTATTCAGGTGAGTTATACCCTACTGTATGTAATTTTATTTCTTTGTTTTTTATGCTTCTTCTTCAGCTGGTTTCAGCAATTATGCATTAAAATTTTTAAGATGTTAAGCATTTTTATAAATGTCTTTCCTTTTCTGAGGATAAATTTTCTTTTAAAGATTATTGAAAATGAATTTATGTTTTACTCACTTTTGCTTCTTATTAAAAATCTGAAATTTTTGCAGATAATAATAGAAAATAGTAAATTTAGGTACCATGATATAACATCGCATCCTAGAATTTGGACAGCTACTGAATGTGTTGTCGAATTTCTATTCTGGTGCTAGTTGATGTTATTAATTTGGGGCGCCATCTGTTGTCCAAAATTAGAATTAATCCTTAAAGGACTGATGGCTTCAGACTTCACATTTCAACACTGTGTTTCATTCTTAGATAAGACATGGATGTTTCCATTGTTGCGATATCAATCTGTTTTCTTGAGGCCCATCCTATGCTTCATAATGGATGATGAGACTGAAATGATACATAGATTTGACCGTCTTTTGAAAGCTTAATCCAGTAATGCCTGGTTTATAGGAGGGGTTGTCTTTTGTTAATTAATTGTGAGGCTATGACAAACTTCTCTTGACTTACAAACAGATTAAGCTTTTGTTATTACTTGAATTCATGAGCAAATGATGGAAGTCATGGGAAGGAACTAATTTTTAAGGAAAAATTTACTGAGTTGTAATATTTGAAAATTTCCTTTTACTTTTACCATTCTAAACTGTATTCTTTTTTTCTCATATTTTTTAAAAAATTATTTTATACGACCTTTAATTAAAAAATTCTACAAGCCTATGTCCTCCAGAATGTATGTCCAAAAGTTTTTGTTAGAATATTTATAGAAATGGAAAGAAAAGATATTGTAGGATGTCTGATAAAAAGTTAATTGACTTTATAGTAATAAAATAATATTATTAATATGTAGTTTAGGACTAAGTTGGCCTTTGTACTTTGATTCAATTTTCATACTGAATTTGTTGAAATTTTTCTTAAGTGTACATGTCTTGTTACAATCTGTGTTCATTTATTAGAGAAAGATTGCTTTCCAGATGCATTTTATTGGAATTGTTAAGTAAATTCAAAGTGAAGTCTCTACATTTTGCCAAAATTGTATTTGTTTTAATTAAAAATTCTTTCTTAATTTCTGGGTTATCAGTAGTATTGCTGGACATGTTGAAAAGGTACTATGTATCTCCTGTAATATAAAGGACTGAACTTCGTTTCTAAGAAGATCAATAAATTCATTTGCAAATTGTGAAAAAAAGATTGCTTACATTTCCACTTCCAGGACTATCATACTTTTGTAAGTGTGTTGCTAAAACAGAATCAAATTCATTAAGAAATTCTCTGGAGATCAGACAGTTCTAATTGAGCCATATAAAGCCAATCTATTTTTGATCAAATTAAAAATGATAAAAATTTTTTTGCTGCTAGAACCTTTTTAAGAACATTTCTGTAGCATTCTTTTTCCTCCAAAAATCATTTTTCCATTTGTTTATTGATTTGACCCTCTGCAAATCCTCTTCTACCTAAAATGCTTATTGCCGAAATGTATTCTGAAAAATGTTCGTAATTACTTACATAACGCTTATAGATACTTTTCCAATCTTTAAAGCCACAACAGTAAGACTGATGCTTTTATTTGAAAATAATTGACATACGTCACAATACTTTTGGCCTGATTTTGGGCTATACATTAAACATTCTTGAAGAACGCTTACACCATTAACCTTATTTATATAAAAAATAATGAAATTTGTAATTGCTGAATTTTATTACTGTTCAACTGTTTCTTGCAAGTGCTAATTTTATCAGTATTTCACATAGGCAGATATTTAGCAAAATGTCTCTGAAAGTCTGAATTTGTATACATCATCTAGTCTGCCATATCAGTAGGAAGTGGTGTGTTGGTCATCTCTTTCATTAATATTGTCTTCTTAGCTTGAATATTGTTATCAAAATTATCAACTGCTTCTAGATTTGCAAAAGGGATGTTTCAGGTGTTTCACCACTACTGGTTGAAGGCAATGATTCTACTTATTTTGATTTTGTAGGAAAGACGTAAAGAAAGCATAGCAGTTTTATAAAAGAACCTAAAATAATGTAACCAAATAACTAATGCTTTACCCTCTTCAAGTGCTCGTAAAGCTTCAAGATATCAAACATTGGCAACTGACTTTTAGAAGCAAACAAATTAAGCCTTTCATAAAAATTGAAAAAAAAATAAAGGGGTATAGCAGTTAAACATTATAGATGCGAGTGTATAGATGCCATTCATACTGTGACAAAAAAGTGTGCAGGCAATTAGTGAGTTTCCTTTTCTCATGGGGCCCTCCAGTGGCTGAGCAGTAAAGTCGCTGAACACTTGTAGTTCAATCCAGGGCTCAATTCTTGGCTACATGGACGTTTTTGTGGTTCTCCCTATGTATAACGTATATATGAGGCAGTTCCCTTTAGAAAGTCCTCCATGAAGGCAATCCTCCTTTTAGGCAGAAAGCTCTTGAGTGCTCTGCCGTAATCAATTAAACTAAACCAAACCAAACCAAACCTCTTCTCATGAGAAATATCGCAGGTTCTTCTGACTCACTTAAAGTTAGTTGAGTGAAAGAAATTGAAGGAGGTTTTTAAACTGCATTCTGCTGCATATATCCGATTCTCATTTGCAAGAGTATAAAAAAATGGGCTTTTGTCTGAGAAATGCCATTGGAATAAGATGCGCCTTGCATCTGGGCAACTTTTGTTTTTCTCTTGTGTAAAATTTTGGCCATAACATTGTTTTTGTATATTAATTCAAACCTTATTATAACCTACATTTCACTTGTTAAGTTTTAAAATAAATCTTAAAAAAAAGTCAACCTGTTTTATTTATTTCCATCCCGGGGAGTTTGGTGATGTTACAGGGCTTACACAATGTTTGATTTGTAATATGGAACAGACTTTGCTCTTTTTGGTTTTTAAATTCAATAAAACGTTTTAGTTTGAATTATTTTTAATACTTCTACTGTTTACTTAAGAACCTAGTCATTTTCTTGCTTTTCCTCACCCTGTATACTAGCAACGTTAAAGTACTGTATATATTTCTGTCAAAAGAGTTTTTGATATAATATATTTAATTTAATTATATTTAGTTTTTAACCCAAAATAAGTCCGTTTAAATTTATTATTATTGGTGGGCTCTTTTTACATGGCAGTACGTGATAATATGTTTTATCTGTTGTGTAATCCTTCCTGGAGTATCATTTTATCATTACAGAGAAAAGAAAGATAATTCATACATATTTATCAAATGATAAATATCTTCTTTTAAAAAAATAACAAAGTCCACTTATTATACATCAGGCCGTTTTTGATTGAATATCATTATGTAACGTAATTTCATTTGTAGGTACTTTAGATGTAGTTTGATATTCAATTAAATAAGTAGATAACCATTTTATTTGTCCATACAGAAAACAGGATTATTAAACATACCCACTTTTATTAATTAAAATTAGAAACAGCAAAATATTTGTATATTTTTTAAATATCTGTTAAGTAAATATGAAATTTACCAATGTACAATATCATTGATATTATTTTTTCCTTACCTAGGTTTAATTTTTATAATGTTAGATTATATATGTACACATCACATACTATACACATAGCGATTAAAAGAATAAAAAATAAAGATGAGATTAAAGGAAACCTTCCTATAAGTTCTTACTTTTTCTTCAGATTTTACACTGAATTGCAGTTCAGTTGCTTGTTTCCAAAGAAACTGTCAGGCCATGTGACTTTGCTGTGCTGCTGCCGCCATTGTGAAAATGACCTTTATCAGCTCTTTTAATTTATTAGTGGCAATAGTCTTTGGAGAAAATTAAACAGCTGTTCATTATTAAAACGCTATGCCTGTATTTAGAAGCGGTTCCTAGCCCAGGTTTCTCAGGCCTAATGGGAAAAAAGGCCCTGACCATTGTATCTTACAACAGCCCTGTCCGCATGATGCCCTAAAAAGACCTTTTTGGCCCATAGTTAAAAGTATTTGTCCACTCAAAGTGTGCACTCTTATCCTTTTTGTCTTCAGCTTTTATTTTTAGTTGTCCTTTTTGCCTTTTTATTTGAGTATGCATTATTTATTGGTATTATTTTCATATTTATACTTTTAACCTTAATCTTTAAACTAATCTGATAAGATAGTATTATTTCTGTTGTCATTATATGTATAAATTTAATGGACCATATTGTCATTAATGATTGCACACTCACTAGAATGTGAATGATGTTGCTTGTTATATCATGAGTACATATCATGAACCAATAAAAGGACCAGGAGCTCACAGTAGAAGTGTATATGGCTATTGTTATCATAATAAACTTGTATCACAAGTTGAATGAGACACTGTGTGGCATAATATCCACTGATTTGGTCATTCTGTTGACAAATTTCAGACATCACATGCCACAGTGAAAAGTGTAGATGTGAAATGGAAATAAGAGGGATTTATAAAAATCCAATCCCATGTTAGAAGTTTAAAAAACTGACAGATTAAGATTATGAATGCTTTTAATGGAATTAAGTCAGATGGGTGGGCTTCATTAGTAAACACTAGCTACAGACTTTATATTGGCTTTGGGATGTGATGTTATTAATATACCAACTGTTAAGAATTTTTACACTTGGATTTTATTAGGTA
Organism: Stegodyphus mimosarum; assembly: GCA_000611955.2. Lineage (NCBI taxonomy): Eukaryota > Metazoa > Arthropoda > Arachnida > Araneae > Eresidae > Stegodyphus > Stegodyphus mimosarum. The sequence goes on along the minus strand of KK116877.1, from coordinate 682,631 downwards.
CTTATAACATCAGCTAAAGATCACCATGCAAATTGCTGCCTGGCAACTACAGTGTAATATGTGTTGCAGTAGACTGGAATATTGGAAGACCTTCTGTTGGAGTGATAGTTCAAGCTGCATGTGAAGATTCATGGTTGTTTTTGTATATGGCAATTTCCAGGAGAATGTTACTTACCAGAACGTAGCATAAAATTTGGTAGAGGAGGAATTTTTGTTGGGGCTTGTTTTTGTTGGCTTGGTTTCATTCCACTAGTTTTTTATATTCAGAACCCTGGATACCAAGGGATGTGAAAGAATATTGGGCAATTAGACAGTTTTGCAAAATATGCAGCAAGAGTTTTGAACTGCCTGTTTCTCTTTCTGCATGATAATATGCCCATTCATAAAGCTGCTGAAACCACAATATGGTTTGAAGGAATGGAGTGAAAAAACTGGAGTTTGTTCCCGGTGCTTTGATTTCAATGCAAACTAAGTATTTTTGGATGAATTGGAGTGACAATTACAAGCAAGAGACCAGATTGTTCGAAAAAACAACACAGAACCCTTCACCGTACCACATATACATGGAGGAATTAGGCAAAATACCTGTAAATATTCATGGAACTTAGTAGAAAGCTTTTCTTGAAGGCCAAAAGCACCATAGTTATGAATTGTGAACCTACATTACATTAGCACCCATCTGATCTTCAGCTAAACATTCCTTTTAGTATCAGGTCATCATTGGCAATACTTTTTAGTTTCATTGCATTTTTTCAAAGTACTTTATTATTAAAATTGATGTATCAGATATAATGTTTTGTAAATTATTTCTTTCAGGTTCTGGGTCTCATATTTTCTATCAGTCTTTGCTGTGCTCTCCGAAATGAATGATTAACATCATATTGATTTGATATCTTCTTTATGTACATACATTCTGCAAAGTTGCCATAGATTTTTAACTTAATCATTTCACAATGTACAAAGTGGACCAATTACTTGTTACCCTGCTTTGTTACAATTACAAAAAAGTTGATGTTATGTTTCCAGCTGCCATCACTATGCATTTGTCCTTTGTCAACAATGATTTACATCTCATTAAATTTTTAAAACATGTGAACAGTTCAATAATGTGCACAGAGACAGTAAATATTTGCTTCTGGACTTTTGTTCCTGTGCATGAATATCATGAACATTTTTTGGTAGAAGACTTGTAATACATGTTTCTAAATTTAATATAAAAAGGATCCTCATTGTGAAAGTTTTAAAGAAATATATGAAGAAATGTAAGTTTATTTGTGGATTAATGTTAAACAGGCTCTTGTATAGCTAAATAATCTGGAAGTTAAATGACCAGGATTTTAGAGGGGTGGGACTGTTTTAAAATTTTTTAGTGAAGGAATTACATGAGATCTGCGATTTTGAGAAGGAAACATATGAGATTATTCTGAACTTTAAAAGAATAATCCCATTAACTTAAAAGTGCTTTTTGTAGATGCAAGCATGCACTGCATTTTGTTTTTATGTCACAGTGTTTAGTACAGAAGTACTCTTTAAGAATAGAAAACAGCCAGAAATATTATCAGTTACGTAGCTGAAAGTCTGTAGCCTTTATATGATGATATGTTTAAAAATATTGGTGAGTGCTTATTGATAATTTAAGTGCTTTAGAATCTCTCTGTGTGCACAAACTTTAAAACCATTATTCCTTGAAACTGAATATCTATATTTATTATGCAATGTTTGAGATTTTTTATATTTTCCCCATTGGTAGCAGTGGATTTTTTATGATTTACTATTGCACATTTTATTTATTATCCAATAAAATATGTAATCCATCAGAAATCTCCATCAGAAATATCTCCATCAGAAATGTTTTGGAAGTTTAATGTATTAGCAGAATTTTAATAACTTGTCTAAACATGATTACTTCTTTAAAAATGATATTTTTCAATTTTATAATGCTGTTAAATCTGATGGTTTCTGATTTGAATCTTGACCCCCCCTCAAAAAATTACTTTCCTTAATTTTTTTTAAAAATTTGATTACATTATTTTACTTATTTTTTTATGGTAAAAATTTAGTGTTGGTAAAGTTGTATATATGTTTCTATATGTAAAGACGTTTCCCATTTTATATGTATAGCATTTTTTTATAATAGTAGTATATTTGAAAGTTATTTTTTTTTCTATAGCCCTAATTTTTAATACTGATAGTTATGAAGTAGTTGTTATATTCAGAACTGATTATAAATTGGAGCAGAGCTTCTGAATTTAAGGATAATGACTCCTGAGAAATGACCTAAAAGTCTGTTGAAAGTTATCAGAACATTTGCAGGGTTTTTTTTTTTTTTGGTAATGAGTAATTAAATACCTAGTTTTATTAGCTGTGTAAATACTATATACTACTAATGGCATATACTACTAGATTTTTTAAAGCTAATCATTAATTTTACTGGGCATTATTAATTTATTTTTAAACACATTTTTTTTAATTAAATTTTATAAAACTTGTTTTGTTTGTTGAACAAAATGAGCTTGAATATTCAGTTGAACAAAATGAGGTAAAGTGCTTGTACTATATATGCAATTTACTTCATTTTTTTATTTTTTATATTTACTTTGCAAAAACTAATACAGCAAAGTATAAAGTCTTTACATATTATCGAATCTTTGAACTATTTCATTAATTTATCATCCTTCTTCCTTGCTATTGTAGACAAACATTTTTTTGCATTGAAGCTGATCTTGGAGAATTCTCAGCAAAGTTAATATTTGTCTTAATGCTAGTTTATGTGTTGTAATCCTTTTAACTTGCAGTTCAAGTAAACTTACAGTTTTTAGCAAAATTATTTTGGTTTTAAAAGCAGTTCTGGCTATAACAGATATGCAAGTTCTACAACAGCTGCCATAATTACACTGCCAATCTGCATCTGTGATGCAGAGCCAAAGTTTAGAACAATTGACCAAAATCTGCATCATCAAATTAGGCTGTTAAAATGATTTGACTATTATAAAATTACAGTTTAGATTCATGCTCTTGAAAGGTAGAAATAACTTCTAATAACTAAATAATAATAGACTTCTAATGCTTTTTTTTTAAATCTGTGAATTTATTTATTTGTCCCAAATGTATGTCATAAAAGGCTGTTTAACTACTACAATCTTGATAATAATCAAAAATATAAAAAATTGTATTAATACATAAAAAATTGTAAACTAGAGAATTTATTTTGCATCAAATATGTAACATGATTATGTTAATCATTTGCCTAATTATCTAAGCTATAATAAGTAATTGGTTTATAAAATTTGATAAATATTAACCTAATCTTTTCTAAAGATACTGTTTCATTATTAGTCTCATTAGATTACAACTTCAAAAATTTATTTGAAGGTGCATTTACTCCTTTAAAAGAAAAGAAAATGATGATATTCATGTTAACTGTTATTGGAGTTATCTATTTATTCCTTAACTTGGATTTAAATAATTTAGAATTAGGTATTATAAATCTAGTTTAAAATTTTAAAATGCATTACCTTTAAGAAAAGAATATATATATATCTTTAGATTATAATTATTTTGATTGTTTCAAACTAACTTTGGTATTTGCAAAAACTGAAATAATTTAAAGATATAGCTAAGGATAATACTTTAAAAAGTACTAAAATAGCTTGAAAACAACAGCTTTATTACACTGTATGTTTGATATGCAAATATGTGGCTATATATAATTAAAAAAAAATTAACTTCAGAGAAAACTGAAGGAAATAGAAAATAAAAAGAATTTTTAGCTTTTATTTAAATTGAATTGAACTTTGCACTGGTATCTATATTATATGAAATTTATCTTTTAGTTTGATTTTTTTTCTCTCATTATAGCTATGATGACAATTTGTTTTTGGTATTTTTAAGTTCTTGTTCTCCATGGGAGAGAGCTAAGAATTTAAATTATGACTTGCTTTAAAATGGAGTTTGAATTATAAATTTCTTGTCAACAAATTTTGAATTACTTATATAGTCAATTACAATACAGACTAATATTCTGACAGGCCTAATAACAACTTATATTTGTTAAAAAAGAAAAATGTGCAAATTATTATTAATTGAATCATAAAATCTAGAAAATTAAAGAAGCTTCATAATATTGTGTATGGCTGGTATCACGCATACAATTTATTTTAGATGAACACTGTTTTAGAGAACTTTTCTACCTGCTTTACCATTGAAAGAAAGATACACAATTTTTTCCTTCCTTTTGCAAAAAAATTGTAAGTTGTTCGATTTCGGCAACTTACATTTGTTGCTATCGGCATCAAATCCCCATCATTAACTATCTTCTTTTTTGGAGAACTAGTTCCCCCTTCAGATGGAAAACCCTAAACGATCTGCTGTGATTGTCTGTTTCATATCATGTGATAAAGCAGGAAAAATGTTTTAAACAGTTGTTCTTCTGAAATGTTTTTAATGTGTGATACAACCTTAAGGAGACATATTAAATTAGCATATATTAATAATCATTTGCCACTGAAATTACTTTCACTTACCTCTTAAAGTCATCTCTTACCTACTTTTATACTGTTCTTTACATGAAATATAATTCTTTGTAAGTTTCTAAGTTATAAAAAGGAACATATATGTGTTATTGTTATTTATCCTAAAAAATTTATTTTTCATTATATTTTGTTAATAAACATATGAATTTCCTTTCACTATAATTTCAAAACCTTATTTTTTTAATAATTAAATTTCCAAATATATTCTGAAATCTTCCTGTTAAAAGATTCAGAATTATTTAATCAATGTAATTTTCAGTTTTCTTAACTTTTTTTAAAGTCTCTTTTTTTATGTGTTCATCAAAAAGTTAATTTAAACATTTTAAGTTTCTGCTGATCTAACTGTTAAGTATGCTATGTAGTTGCCACTTTGAGAACTGTTGCATTTTTGTGCCTTTTAAAATGCTGTACTTTCACCATTTGAAAGAAAATAAAAAAGAAAATACTTTGTAAATATCTGTATTTATGCATCTGTATTATGATGTAAATAAAATTGACATGATTCTGTTATGTCTAATTTCTTCATGCATCCGTAGTTTTATGTGACTGATAAATTTTAACACACATAGAAAGTACAACTGAAGTACCTAATAATTATAATTTTCTATTATTTGAATGCAGTTGCATTTTTTGAATTTTCATTAAATGATTTTAAAAATCATTATTAATAAATGACAAGCTTTATTAATTTGAATTGTCATATTTGCTGCTTAATTATACTTAATGAAAGGAAGACCTATAGTTTTTTGATAAGAAAGATAATTCAAGCATTAGATATTTTCCTTGGTTTATTTGAATATAAGAAGGTATGCAAGGGATATCTACTTGAAGCGGTTTTCTGCATGGAAGACTTTGTAAGAGAAATGGACTCATATTCGCATTGCACATGGGGAAGACCACCAAAGCTCCTATGTACACCTGAATGTACCTTCTGTATGTAGACCACAAAAGCTCCTGTACATCTGAATTTGAACCTGTGTCAAACTATCAGTGTTAAGCAACTTTACAACTTGAGTCACTGAGTAGGCCCATATTTTTATTGCTTGAAATGACATACATACATATGACTTTTAGTTAATTCCATCATCTGAACAGTAGTTTGTTCCATGTGGTATACTGTTGGTACAGTTTTGCTTTATATATTCAAGTTATGTTACAAGTTTAAAGTTTTAATTTCTCATTAACAGATTTATCATCAGGATATATAAAAATATTAAAAGAATTTTTATAGCATGAAATAAATACATAGGTATATATGTAATATAAAAAATATATAAAACAAAATTCCAACTTTAATTTACAATAGTTTCTTAACATTCTTTTTTAATTTAAGTATTTGCTCTTGTATTCTAAAAATAATAACTGCTTATGATAAACTATCTAAACTGCATCATTTTAGAATTCATCCATGTCATAATAATTCGTACATAACACTAATGATGCAGATATTTATATACTTACTGATAACATTTTTGCTTAGAAAAGCAGTCAAAATGCATCTAAAACAAAAATAACTTGCTCTGAACCAACATTTTATCATGAACATGTTGCATTCACTCTCTGCTTCTCTTGCTAGCTAATCCCCACTTTTCTTGTCTTCAAAAATGTAAAATTCTAGAACATGCACTTACTGTGTCCATGTATCTACATTAACTTAATATATACAAACACAGGTAAATATATACATGGAAAGAGAGAAATGACCAAAGTAAACTTAAAATGGCATTTCTAGAGAAAATTTTGCGAAATGAAATGGCTGGTTCTTTTAAAAACCCACTAAAAGAACACATTTGGTTTTAAATGTTTAAGGAATCTTGAAGTCATACCACATTAGTCTCATTCATTCTCCACATTCATCTCATTAAGATAACATATGTAAAAGAATTTACTGCGTGATGGCAATTTAATCCAAGTCAAATTATTTAATTAGTGGTAAGCTATGTAAAAAGCTGCACTTCAAGCATACAAGCCAAATTCGAAACAGAACTCTGTTAGCTGCTATAATAAAACACTCCAGTGCCCCTCAAAAAATAGCAATTAAGGAAAAATGTGCAAAATCTGTGGAACAGAAATTCTGAAACAAATTTTACAATAAACCTAAATTGACATAGGAGTATTTAGAAACTTCTGATATTTTAAGTCACATATTCGTAAATATAATATATTGTTAATTGCACAGAATGGTTTTACATATATGTTGAGTTACATGCTCAAGATATCTGAGACTGAAAATTTAATTTTTGTGTGATTATAACTTAAATAGGCAATACTAAAGTGACTCATAATCAGCACATACTTAACTGATTACACCATGGTTCAAATAGGGTCTTATTTCCTTCAAGGCAGTTCTTTATTTAAGGATTTTTTTTTTTTTTTTGGTGGGGGAGGAAAATGAATACTAATGTCTTCTGTGAGATGATCTTGATTAAAACTGTATTACTTAATCCATTAAATAAAAAGCATTTTTCAAATGTACATAATAGTGCACAAGTATTTAACATAATGTCTCTATAAACCAATAGGGCATTACTTTAATAGAAGTTTTATTGTATATATTTTATAATTATTGCAAATTCTTTGTTCTTCTTGAGATGATAAGAATTAGTTTGTAAACTGAATTTTGATGTATCTTTAAAAAGCACTTTAAGAAGTCCACTCAAAGAAGAGTCCATTAATCTTATTTACAAGAATCATGTTAAAACTTCTGCAAGTTTTTTTTTTTTCTTTTCTTTTTCCAGAAATTCAAGTAATTTCTTCTTATGAGATGGGGTTAGAGAGATATAAATTTTGTGTCATATGTCATATAGGTGTTCTTAACTCAGTTCATAATATACAATTTATTTCAATACAGTAACTCCAGTTACTGGATAGAATGTTGAAGTTTCTAACAAGGGTATATAATACCTGCAATGTATTGCTGCTCGTGCGCCATGATGACCGTTATGAAAACATGTTTTTGTTGGAAGACCTGACAGACTTTTGTGAACTTCTATCAGTCTCATTAATTTACTGTAGGAGAGATATTAAAGCTGGAAACTTCTGACTGCCCACCATCCATTTATCGCATCTGTTTACCATATTGGTTAAATGTGTAATGAGGTGTATAGACACATTTGCATCTACAGGAAAGCTAACTGAGATGAAAATTGCCCCTGAAGATTTGAATAAACTTAGTTTAAACATTTCTGACAATTTGGGCTTCTAAAATGCTTATTTTACTTTTGGGAAATGTTAATTAAAGCGTTGAATAAATTTTCTATTTTATACAATATGCTCAAATTGCAGTTCTGAGTAGGTAATAAGATAGACTAGTAGAAGATAATAAAATGCATAAAAAATCCATAATTAAAGTAATAAGTATGGAGCAAATAGAAGGAAATGAAGTTCAATTGTATGAAACTAAATTAGAAGGAGATTTTTTTTAACAGTTGTAAGTATTTACTTAATTAATTTAATGAAAATTTTCCCTGCATTAATTCAAACTGGAGCTCTAAGTACAGGGTCTTTTCTCATTTAATTTCTTTATTTTCATAATAGAAAAGATTGAGGAGTTATATAAGATTTGGCATTTGCTACAACTTACGGCCTTGGGTTAAACAGTAATCAGTCCTTTCTAACTAAAGGCCCTGCTCAATAATCGGCAGTAATATTGTGTGCTAAAAATGACATTTATGAATTGAATCTATTCAAAAGTTGAGAATAAGATTGTTTAAATTGTATGGAATGATCTTTCACGCGGACAAACGTCATAAAATGCAATGCTTGCTTTTCTTTTAATCTGGAAATAATTTAGTGTTATATGAAGTAAGCGTAACTTAATGCTGGCATTTTAATTATTCGAATTACAAGTTACAATAAAAAGAAATATATGTTTTCCATACTGTATAAGGGTAAAATTGTACTTGCATTACAAGTACAAATTAAAAGAGAGAAAAGTACGTGAGAACAACTAAAATTTGGAAGAACACAGACCTGATAATTGAAATTTATTCAAACATATTTCCGGTAATGACAAAGCAACTGAATTAAAAGGCACGTATGTAGTTGTAAGAAACTTTATATTTTTTTGAACAACATAGAGCCACATACCGCTAATCTTATTTCATTATTTTACTTATGTATTATTTCTCTAAAGTTTACTAATCGAGATTACTGTTTTCATTTACTTGTAAGCTTGATTACAAAAAGTAGCTCCGTCTAGGCACCGACGAGATTCGAACTCGTGATCTCCTGTTTACTAGACAGGCGCTTTAACCAACTAAGCCACGGCGCCGACGGTATCTAGGTGGGAAATAAATTTGACATACAAATTGTGTATATATTGTTTAACTGGTTTAGTAAGTTATTGGTAACATCAACAATATTTTTTGTCATCCATCGCGATATAATTAATTGATGAAAGAGTTTTAATGAAGTAAATCTATCGTATCTTTTCTCCTTTTATACCAGGCTTTCGACTGAAATTTCACAAATAATTCATATTTTGTCAGAAACTGAAAAATATTAAGGTAATAATCTGAAATATATAATGACGCTCCTAAAAATTTTCTTCGCTTGCAAAACTTTTCCCATGTACAATGCATACAAGTTTCAAGAAAATGAGATATTCTTTTTTAAATCGGTTGTTAAAGATATTTAACGTATTTCGAAACATTCATAGCAGAGTATAAAGCAGCTACAACTCTTGCTCTAATTAGTAACTTACCACGAAAATAATTGTCTGGATTACATTGCCACTAAATTATTCTCTTGATTACTTTTTGTGCTTTTTAATCATGCTATAAAAATTAAAATTATTTAATTATATTAAAATATAAGTATATTCGTACGCATTATTTGTTTAAAATTTAACAGAAATATCTAACAGCGAATCTATTACGATGAAAGTATCTTTTTATCCTAGTAGATACGCTCGGTAACACGATTGATGGCGCCATCTACTATTGCTTCTTGAAGCTTAAAGTAACTTTATTATTTTTAGATTATTATCAATCTTTAGAAGACCCGCAATTTAAAAAGGGTGGGAAAAAAACTGTTTCAGAAAATTTTACTCATTAGTTTTCACTTATTTCATGCAAGAAACAATGCCTTTTACTGAATGTAGTTGTAAGGGCAAAATTTCTGCAATGTTTTTAAGAAACTATTTTTTTTTTTTTTTTTTCGTAGCAACAATCGAATGTTGTTAATAAATAAAAGATTTAATAAAACATAATTGTAATTTTTTAATTTAATTTTGTTTTACTGAATCCTGATAAAGGACTAAATACAAAATATATTAATTATTTTTATCATGTTAAAAAATTTTCAATTTTGCGATAAGAATCAGTTTAAATAACGAAGGATGTAAATGAATTTCCTTAATGGTTTTTAAATAAGGAAATTCTTTATAACATCTTTTTAAATATGTTATATAAATAATATTTTACCGTAATTAGTAATTCTTTTAAGTTGAACTACTAATGCATATTAAATCAACGCTGAAAAATAAATAAAAAATAATAATAAAAATCCAAAAATAATCTGAAAGCTTTCAGATTTTATATTACGCCCAAAGGGGTATTTTTTTTTAATGTTTTGTGTGTTACTTTTATTTATTAAATATCATGTTCTTCGCATTTAAGCCATAAAATTCAATTCAACAGCGATATCGCAAAATAATTTTAAAATGAGCATATCTTTAGAATTTTCGATACACAGTTCCGCGAGCTGGAGATAAAAAAAAAAAAATTTCAGTACAGTGTCGCCGTTACTCACTTTGAAATCGTTGAGTTCTTTAACCGAAAATTCGTTAAGTTTTACAAAATATCAAATCGATAATAAAACAAATTCCAAATTCGGGCTTCCAGATGCCCATATTCGGTGGAGGATTACATTTTTAAAAATTTGATGGCTCTACGTACCGTTGTTTTCTCACAAGGCGAGAAACATACATTTATGCAGATTCTTCATTATTAAATTTCTTTAAATATAACACAGGGCGATAATATTTGGTGGCAACAATTTCAAAAGTGAACATTAAAAGTTAATTAAAAACATTTCAGATTAAAAATTAATTAACGACATTTAGAGTTTTCGACGCAAAACGCCAAAACGAAATTAATAGCCCTTCTGGGCTAACGCCCTTTGTGCTAAAAAGAAGGGGGCAGGAGCAGATGTATGCGACTAATGAAATAAATGAAAAGAACTCAGAACGGTAAGTGAACAGAAATTTTTCAGCCTCCATCCAAGCACAAAACTATCTTTCGATTTTGATGCTCTAAAAAGAAGGCTTCCGATTTCTCCTTGTCAGCACCCAAAATAACGCATCTTCATTTTTTATTCTTATTGTTATCACTAGTGAATGAATAAATGTATCATCACTAATATTCTGAAATTAGTTGTAGAGTACTTGCTGTCAGGATTTTGTTCCCAGTTACATATCATGATTTGAAATATTAAGTAATATTGTGAAAATTTTATTTTATTTATTTTATATTCATATTGTGAAGTCTTTTTTATTTTAAAATTGGTTATTTTTAAATAAAAGCAGTCAGCAGTTGAGTAATAAATAAAAGAAGTTAGTATACATCACTAGAGCTTTATTAAAATTTTAGGAAAGGTACAGACTAAAATTTAGTTAAAATCTCAAAACAAAAATTACAGAAGAATTGCATATTTTCGAATAAGACAAGCTAATGAAAAGTTTTCCAAACAAAGTGCAGAAGTCTGCAAGTTCACATTTGTCAAAAGGAATATTTTGATTCTAAGAACTTCATTATTTTACAGCAAATGGTAATTTTTAAAATGTTCATTTGATAATACTACATCTCCCGGTAAAAGACCATAAGTTTCTTATTTTGACTTTCAAAACGTCTATGTTAAGTGCTTCCCTTTTTGGGTTTCTAAGTTACGATAGAAGGGCATCTGTCAGCCATAGCTGTAAGTAACTGGTTTGGAATTTAAAGAGATATACGATCTTTAATTTTATTTCTGGGAATTAAAAGATCTGTGGAGCAAAATGGAAATCTTCGGAATTTTCATTCTACATATCAAAATATCTTTAATTATCTTTTAAACTAGGACATACAGAGCGATTTCAAAAACATAAATGTATACTTCTTTTTAATTATCGTTATTTTATTTTTTAATAACATATTTAATGAATACGCTCTTTAATACATTTAATATAATTAGAATATATCTAACCGATGATTTTTGTAACCATTTGCAATATTATTGAGACTAATAAAAAGTTTCTAAAATCGTAGATTATTTATCATTATATAAAATAGTAATTTGGTTAACATTTTAATTGATGAAAGCTGCAGCATATATGATTTTATGAGTCATTTTTAGGAACATTTGCATCGTTATTTAGTTTAATATAAACGTAATAAAAATATGATAAAAATATTTCTTTTCTCCAAAGCATTAATTTGTGTTTTTTTTTTTAATTAAGACATGTTCTAAATTTAAAAATAAAAAATTTGCATGACTTACTCTTATCTGGTACTAAGCTCTTGTTTAGATGAAGCTAATTAGTGTTTAAAAGATACTATTTAAATTTAATTAAAATTCGCATAATGGTGTTTTAATATTGTTTATATTATTAACAGAGTTTTTTTATACAGATTACGGGAATTTTAATTAAAAAAAAAAGCTTTACTGATTTCGTAAGTCAAGTATCGTTTTCAATGCATTTTAATTTTTTACAAAAAAAGTTTTACTCATTTCGTAAACAAGTCAAGTATCGTTTTCGATGCGTGTTACTGTGTACTTTGTAGTGTTGTGTATAGTTTTGATTTATTTGTGTACTAAGTACACTTTATAAAGCAAATTAGTATTTATTTATTGCATTATTAAATTAATTTAATGATGAATTAAATATTAATTTAATGATGGAAATATGGTCTCTGGTTTAAATATTTTATTTAATTTCGAACTCATGGCTACTTATTGTATTACGTGTTTATGCCATATTATTATGTTATTACGTTGCAGGTTTTTCCAATTTCAAGTCAATTAACATTGAAAAGACAGATTAAATAAAAAGGTATGAGCAAAAGATCATACCGAGTCTTAGCGACAATTTTTATCGCCAAGGTGACAATATTTGACAATTTCTTCTCAACCTGTAGATATTCTCGAAAATGCATTTTTGAAATCCTAGCAACAATTTTTCTCGAAGCTTCTGGAAGTAATTTTTCTCCTCTCTGAGAAAGGGCTACAAATAATAAGCTATAAATGGTTTGAGGCTGCTTCGAGCCTACAGTCAATCGGTTCAGTTTACTTTCATGTAACCAAAGAATAACTCTAAAGTCCCTACTCGTTAGACATCTCTTTACTAGCTGTTTTGGTGGTGTATGAAGCTCTTCGCGGGTTAGAAGAATTTTGCCTCTTGAGGTTTTTATATCTGTTTACCTTGCAAGTAAGAGCCGTTATTTTTCTAAATGCAGTTTCAAGTCTTCTTGTTCTTCTGTCTTAATTATATAAGAGGGCTCTACGAACCTGTAGCGTGCAACACTATATTCCATGAAATCAGAATTTAATAAAAATTATGCCAAACTCAAAGTAAGTAAAAGAAGATTAATTATTATCACTAACGTAAGTTGAAAACATGAATATAAAATTTCAGAATATTTAAGAATTACAGTTAATGTTGCTATGGATTGATTTTGCCAACGTTCAAGCATCCTGATTATTTCGAACACATTCTGCTCATAAGGAAATGCAGTAACGAAGGAATTAAGCCTAATAATTCGAAGGTCTTAACCTAACAATTTTTATTATAAAGAGCTGCATTAGTGCTTGAACGTTATTTGTCTCTGGATTAATTGAATTACAAGAACTTCCGCTCAGAACGAGCTTCAGAATCATCGTTACAAGAAAAGGTTACCATTTAACCATGCTAGATTACTGCTGTTGTAATCTTGGTAGCTTTATAGTAGAAATATACTTTTGAAAAGCTTTGGATGCTTCTATGGATACTATGCTTATTTTTTTTTTGGGAGGGGGGTGGAAACAAGAGGTATTGATACTTTTTTTCTTTGTATTTACCTTTAAATATTCTGAATTAATTGAAATGGCATTTCTGCAGTTGATTAATTTCAGATGAAGTAAATAATCAAAACATTCTTTCAATTAAGAATATTTTAATAGAAAAATACTATATATCTCGTATAATTCATGCAATCGCATAATTTGAGAAACAAAATTCTTAATATTATTTTAAAATATATATAGTATTTCATGCATTTAATTGTTTTGTAAAATATAATGTATCGATATGTAGAGATAAGTAACGTTTGAATTTTTTTAAAGTAGCAACTACGTGTTTGTAGATTTAAAACTATCACCTATTAGAGTCTAGAAAAAGATTTAAGGTGGCACATGTGTTAATCAAGTGAAGTGGTAGACAATGAAAATGCAATTGCATTATTATTTATCTCCAGCTGTAATTTTTAAAATGAAGGGACGGCAAAACTATGAACTAGTTTATAAAATGTGAACTAATCTTTAATTGTTGATAATATACATTTAATTATCAGTGTTTAATTACTACATTATTTTAGTTAATATTTTCTTTCCATTCCTTCTTTTTTTTTAACAGAACTATATATTTCAAGTAGATTACGATAATTCTCAAATGTATGTATAGATTGCGAGACTTTATGTGGCTGGATGAGCAATCAGCGCTTGCATCAGAAAGCAGATCCAAATATCGGCAGCGAAGGCAGGCGTACACTTTTCACACTAGCAGTACGATATTTGGTTTTTACGCCGCAAAACTCATTTCAATCTTCAAGCTTCATTTGTGACTTTATGATACTGAATCATCAGTAACGCTGTACTTTCTAACCGTATTAACAGATGGCCCAAGAGACAGCAGCACCAAAGCGAGAAATCCCTCAGAAGATAAAAATCTGCGAATCAATCTAGATTGTACACGAAGCCGAAGAAAATAAGATCATAGTGATGCTAGTAGTGTCATGGTCTTTTCTTGCTTAAATAATGCATCCTTCTTTTAAGTTATAAATTTATATTTTAAAAATGCTTGAATTACGCGACTAAATACGATATGTTACTATTACACGAGTGTAGTCTATACAAGCCATCAATATTCTTTGCAGAACTCAAAGTATACCAGAGTTTCCAAGTGTTCCCAGTCGTATAGTACACTTTATATATCTGTTACAGTTGTTTTCACACTTTTGTTGTTCATGTTCCTATTCCGGCAACTCAAATAGATGGCAGATGGTGACGGTGCACACTGTTTCTTCTTGCAGCAGGACAAGAGGGAACGAAACTTCTTTCTGAATTTTTGGCTGAATATGCTATATAATAGCGGATTACAAGCAGAAGAAGCATAAGCCATGATGTTGACGAATATTAGAAAAGACCAGGTTTCTTTGAAAAGGGTGCTGGAAAAGGTATTATAAAAAAGTAAAACTTGGTGGGGTGAGAAGCTCACGAAATAAACAGTTACACCAGCAACAAGCATTTTGATGACTCCCCTTCTTGCCTTCATGGCTCCAGCAAATTTTTCCTTTCCCACAGATGGTTCCATTGTTTGTAGGGCTTCGGTGCTGAACAGCCGTTTTCCAATATTGACATAGAGCACAACCTAGAACAAACATGAAAGTTTATGAAACTATGGGCGAGTATAAAGTAAAACATTTTTGGAAATTTTGAAGTATGAAGCAAATGAGCGTTTACAGAAATTTAAAGTAACAATGGTACTGATCTTCAAAACACAAATTTCGGATTAAACTGGTTAAACGTTCCTTCATTATAAAAATTCTGTAGCGTATAAATTCACACTGGATGTCTGAACTTGGCTATTAGCATTTAGTTTGATTTTTCAGAAACTGTATCGACAGCACTTTTGCACCATAGAGTTGCTTAACAAAGACTTTTATACACAGTGATATTTTCGATTTAAGACTTTGAAAAATTGCAGATATCTCAAACGCAGTAAGGGCATTTTAGCATATAGACATGTGAGTATATAGCTTGGTATATGATAAAGAAATCTATGCTATAGAAATTCGTAGAAAATGTTGTCAGTGCTGTCTAGGCAGAGTTGGACCCTGCATGTGTGCATGTGTGTGAAGGCCCAAACAGCAAAAAGTCACCTTGCTAACGTTAGGAGGTCCTAATGGCCACTAATTCTTCGAAATTAATTAGTCTGTGGAAATATTTTGATTTCAGCTGCTTTTGTGTTGAGTGCGCATAGGGTAGTGTTCCGTTAACCCAGCCGTTTTTTAGCTTTTAGATATCAAGCTGATTTACTAGCTGGTTAAAACGGTGGTCTAGGGGTACTGCGTATCAGGCAGTGCCATGGAAATATATTGAATTAACCTTTGCGGCTGATGGACATTAAGCATTATATTGTTTATTATCAACTGATTTTATTTCTTTCCTTTGTCAAAATGGATTTATTTTATCGTATGTTTCATATTTTTAAGTTTTGTGAGAGCTGAACTATTCATTTTTCTAGGGTGTTGAAGCGAAAAAATCACTTTGTAATTATTTGAGTATTCATGAACCCTTTCCTGGATTCTGTTCCTTTAAGAACTTAAAAGCATTCATTTTGTGGCTTTTCCTCACAGTTACCATTATCGTAAGAGGTCATACATGTTAAAGCTCTAAGCCAGTGGCTGTCAAAGTGTGGGTAGCGACAAACTAGGTCGCGAGACATTTTCAAGTGGCTCGCGAAAAGTTTGCATTTCTCTTTTTTTACTGGTACATCCACATTGCATTTAACTACTAATTAATTTAAAATTATAAATTAATTTTTAACTGATATAAATTTATATTTATTGTATTTATTGTTAATTCATTATTACATCATTTTCTTCCAGTAATCTTTTCCTTGCCTTTTTTTCAGAAGTAGCTATACGCATATGTGTCACGAGGAAAAAAGTTTGGCAGATATTCTGCTTTAAATGAATTTGGTCCGAGTCGTAATCGCTCAAGGAAGGGTAACCTTAGGTGCACTTTATATTGCCCAAATTTTTGGCGAATTCCAAGTCCTGATATCTTCATTAAGAATTCTGCATTCCCTTTTCTTATTCTTTCATTAATGATTTGGGGTAAAAAATACGTTGTTACCAGAGTGAAACGTTAGACAGCTCCAATTTTTTAACATAATAAAAACAAAACGTCAAAATTCTTTAAATTTCTTTATCAAATATGGTGTATTTCCTAAACCTAATATGGCTAGCAAATGATAGCGCTTTGCAGAAGTCGGAACTGACATCCATAATTTCACTATGCTTGGCTTGCGCTTTCCTCTGTCTATGAAATCGTTGGAAATGGTTGGTCTATTTTTATGGTTATCTTGTTGAAAAATAGTCACTAAAGCACTGGTAAATCAGTCGCAAAAATTGCGTATGGTAAAGTACTAAAAGCTTTTCCATCTATACAAATACACTCACGTTTGTGAAAATTGCAACACCAAGAAGGAATCGTCATAATTGAATGCAATTTAATACACAGTTGAGTGGTAGTGGTACAAATAAATGATTAAATGTTCAAAACAAACAAACAAGAACAAGAGATCAGAATCAGTATTTTGTGTGGCCACCACGTGCCGCAATAAGTGCTGCTACACGACGTGGCATGGAGTCAAACAAAGTTTGAATGTCTGACTGAGGAAGAGCATTCCATATCGTTTGTACGCGTACCCAAAGTTCGTCTGCAGACGCAACAGGACGAGGATCACGAGCAAGACGCCGACCAATGACATCCCACACATGTTCAATTGGTGACATATCCGGGGAACACGCAGGCCAAGGAAGAAGCTGTACCTGCTGCGCTGCAAAGAAGGATTTAACAATCCGAGCAGTATGAGGGCGGGCATTGTCCTGTTGAAATACAGCGCCTGGCAAGCTTTGAAGGAAGGGAACAGCTTCGGGCTGTAGAACTTCACGGATATACCGGTTGCTGTTCAGATTGCCCACAATTCGTAGCAATTGAGATCGTCTATGATATGCTATGGCGCCCCAGACCATAACTCCGGGTGTTCGTCCACTGTGGCGTTCGATAATGCACTCCGGAAGGTGGCGTTCACCGGCATAGCGTCTGACACGAATGCGGCCATCATGGTACCACAAATTAAAGCGGGATTCGTCAGAAAACACGACATGCTGCCAATCAGCACGCCAGTCTCTATGCTGATTGGCCCATTGTAGCCGCAGGCGGCGATGGTCGTGCGTTAGGGGGATCCTGTATAAAGGAGTCCGTGCGCGCAGTCCACACTGCAGCAGACGTCTACGAATTGATGAAGCACACAATGAAACACCTGTAGCTATTGACCACAGTGCTGCCAATTGTCTAGAGGAAGCTGTACGGTCCGTCCGCGCCATGCGGACCAGGTGTCTATCATCGCGAGCTGACGTCACATTTCGGGGTCCACTCCCGGATTTCCGAGTTGTCCGACACTCGTCCGTCCACTGCTTCCAAACGCGCATCACTGTGCTTCTGTTACGCTGCACACGAGAGGCTACTGCACGATACGACAATCCAGCTTCACGAAGGCCGATGATTCTCCCTCGTTCAAACTCTGTAAGTTGTTCAAATCTCGCTCTCTTTCGTCGACGAGGCATAAGTACAGATTGAGTTAACGTTTACCACTAGCAGATAACCACCGATAACCATACACGCCTCGCTACAGCCGTCTATTTATTCGGATCCATCAGCCGTTCAGAGGGCGCTGCTCAGCATACGCATGCGCTACGGATTTGCAATTCTAATCATTTGCATATCATGCGCTACTTTGCATTTCCTGAAAATTTCAGCTCACTCGCGTAAGTCCTTCATGGTGTTGCAATTTTCACAAACGTGAGTGTATATTCCACATAATGCATATACTAGTTCTTAAGCCTTTCCCTGAATTAAATCCAATTTTCCTTCTTGCGAGTAACTTCTGGAGCGTTAGAAGTTACCTAAGAATGGATATTAAGTGTAAATAAAGCAGAAACATTTCAAAGTTTAGGAATTACGTTCACAATGTTGTCGTCCGCAAATTTTACATTCAAATTTAGAAAATTAATCAGCTTTGTTTCAAGTAAACTTCCGAGGACTAATTTACAGTTTGCAATACCAAATGATCCATTTTTTAAAACAGAAATTTTTCATTATTTACATACGAAAACTGAGAAAATTAAGCGCATTCATTACATTCTTTTTGCTACATTTTATGACATTTTTTTTCTAAAATTTCATTTTCAGGAATGTAGGCTTATTCGTTCTCGGCAGAAAACAAAACATATCCTATTTTCGATTTTTTAGTAACATATGATACTCACCTGAAGAACGAGAGGGATGAAATAGAAGATGAAGAATTCACAATACTTGAAGATGACGAAAGCAAGGATGTTGGGGAATTGTACAATGCAGGGAGTGAACTCTGTGTCAAAGGGAATGATGACGTGGTAGAAAATATTCGGAGACGCGCAGAGCATTGCCAGAGGCCAGATGATGGTAATGATGAAAATAATTCTTGTGCGGCAACACAGAATGTGGGCTTTTATTGGATGAATGATGGCCACATACCTGAAGAAAAGAAACAAATCCATAACTATCATAATTTTCAAACATAAGGTTGTCCTCAATATTTTAGCACTGTTTGAGAAACTGCTACAGGTATTGAACTCCTAATTGACCGGGCAGGGACAGTGTCCATGGTTATCTCAAAATCACGATCAATCACAAGGAAATTAAGAAAAAAAACACAGGAAAGAGCAATAATCTGCAAATCTATATTATAATAAATACCAAAAAATATTATTAATAATTTAATGGTATTTTCAAGCAACTTAATCTGGGAGAATTATTCATTTGGTTATGCAAATTAAACTAGTGTTAAAAATCAAAGAAATAAACAGCATTTGAAATGAAGAAAATAAGCTATAAATAGCACTAAAGAACACTATTTGTGAGTAAACTTGAACAATGTCATTCATGAGTTTATACGTGTGGGGAAGGAATGTGTGTGCGAAAATGCATTGTGTAACCACAGGGTGCTGCTGAGAGCTAGAAAGCGTTCTATTGGTGTACATATCCCTTCCTCGTGCGAATTGTGAGCAGTATGCATTTCTACACGAACGCGGAGCTCACTGTTATGCATTTTATCTATTGGGTTGCAACAGAAAAGGAGATGTAGCTAAAAAGAGGTACGGAGAGCGATTTACCTGTATCTCCTTCGAATAGCTGTTTCTATCTACCGCTCCATAAATCAAATGCATGTCAGCGAGATCCATGTTAGTGTAGAAAATCATATTTCTTGAAATTGGCACGGGAAATGACAATTTACGCCAGAACATTATCACTAACCGATCGACAACGTTTTATATACTACACCAATGCGCCATTTTTGCACTCACTTTCATATTACAAAATCTGCTTTTTTTCTGTCCCATGTTCTTGTTTTCCCATTTTTGCCAGATATTTTTTAATTACCCTGTATAGGAAGAACATGTTACTTCCTCCTTCTGGATATGTATTATCTTATTCAACTTTTCCATTTGATTATAAGATAAATAAACTGAATAGAAAACTTTGTACCTTTTAGTATAGTATAGTTAAGTTACTGAATGAAGAACGGGTACTTTCAGTTGATTTTCCTTTAACTGAAACTAAAGTTAAAAGAGGCCGAAAATTTTTAAGTATGAGATAAGGAAAAGTAGGAAATTGAAATATATTAAAATCTGATGGGTAATTTTTCATAAATGACATCTTAAGAAAAGGCACAGATTATATATTTGCACAAAAGTCGTGTTTCCTGTTTTAATCATTTCTTCAAAATGCGAGAGATAAGAAAAGAAACTGACTTTAACTTATATCCTCTTTTATGAAAACTAAACTAGCTTATCAAAGATTAATTAGAGTTACATAAAACGACGACAAAGATTTATGAATGTGTTGCGACACCATGCTTACCCGTTATTGACGGTAATCACACTTTTGGTGATATTTGTAGAAAATGCCCGACCGGAAAGTACTCAAGTACTGTTCGCCTCTCCTCAAAATATAAATCTAACATCAAATATTTAAAGGATATGTAAATATGCTCAGAAGTTATTTCACCTGTGAACAGCGGATTTAAATAAAAGAAACAGCATATCGTGGTGCCTTTCGCGAAGAAGAGGAATTTTGCAAATTTAAATTAATTGTATTAAGGATTTTACTTGATTGAAATTGTCTGTTGACTAGTGTATAGGGGAATTTATTTATGGCCGTTAAAAAGCTTTCGTTCTACATTTTCATTTCTTTGTTTCCCAACGGCAGGAGAGGACGGGAAGCGGGGGTTAAATTCCTTGGTCAATGCTCCCTAAATAGAATTTCTCGGTGGGTTGTGAGTAGGAGTTACAATGAGAAAAGAGCAGTTTTAAGGTATCTTGTCGGTCGGCATTCGTTTGACTAGAGAGAGAAAGTTTACGTGCGCAAAATAAATTGCGTTTTTGATGTTCAGAAGCCACATTTTATTTGGGGTTTTGTTACTGGAAAATAATTGGCGTTTTTGCTTCACTTTGCTTTGTGTAGTGGGGCAAGGGGTTATAAATGCCCGTTTGATGAAGAGGCGAGTATTTGTTAAGTTATCAATCAAAAAACGGAAAACGAAATTTCCTGCTTCATGAGACAAGGGGCCAAATTATTTCTCACGAGCTCGGTCCAGAAGACAGGCTTATTTGGGTGGCGGTCCAGATGATATGGTTGCTTGGATTAGTATGAGAAAATATCTTTGACGTTGCATAATCTAGAACTTAATGATATTTTAATGGGCGTGGGAATAGACATTTCGTTGAAGATTGCAAAAGAGTAAAACTGAGATTTGTCTGAAACTTCCAGGAGAAAAACAGCAAGCAATAGGGGTCAGTTTCCTTTTTTGCATGCTTACCTGCTGAAGCGGTAAGCCTGCAACAAGGCAAGCTGGGTCCGTGGAAATCAGTGTAAAGCGGTGGTCATTCTCAAGCATGTGTGAAGAAGTTAATCCAATTAAATTTATATTATCATTATTATTACCAGAGTGAACTTATTGTATGGATATTTGTGGAAGTCGTGTATTAATATATTACTGGCTATCTCTGAGTTTTAGAATAACTATGCATTGGTGAACTGGTATGTTTTCAGAAATTCCATTACAGACTGTAATGGTATAGATAATTATGGGAGACAGCATAGTTATAAAATCTGGGTAATGAAATTTTATTTTTTCATCCTTATTAAGGTACATGTTTGGATTTTTATGCCAAGCCACCTAAGAAGATTTAGTTTTCCTTACTTTCAGATTGCAAAATTAGTAACTTTCATTTTGAGGTTTGAATTTTGAATTAATTTACTTAATTTTAGTTATA
Organism: Stegodyphus mimosarum; assembly: GCA_000611955.2. Classification (NCBI taxonomy): domain Eukaryota; kingdom Metazoa; phylum Arthropoda; class Arachnida; order Araneae; family Eresidae; genus Stegodyphus; species Stegodyphus mimosarum. The sequence goes on along the minus strand of KK116877.1, from coordinate 660,760 downwards.
TAGGTATTGATTAAATACAGTTTCTTAAATCAGTCATCTAATTCGTCCTCGGAGTTTCAGTTTTTAAGTTTTAATCTATTCTTTCATTTTTGTCCGCACAAATGGTAGAAAGTTAAGTCAGCTTAGTTTGTTAAATACCATTATTATATTTAATTCAATTTTTTTTCGATATAATAGATGTGCTGAGCAAGTTTTTTTTTCTGTCAAGTTGTAGATACATTAGGTATTTTTTGAAAGCAGGAGAGATGAAAAATGAGCAATGCCCTCACCGAGACTCGAACCACGGACCTCTCGAATACGCGTACAGCGTGCTGACCACTAACACCACGAAGGCATGCGAAGAAGGCGGGAGAAATATTTTATATACTCCCCCTTTTAAAGGGCGACTGGGGATTAGGGGACCCAGTCACCAAATTCCGGTGTTGGAGAATCTTCACCCACCACCCTTTTAGTTCGGGCGCCACTTTTAGAGCCATCAGGTATTTTTTGAAACCAAGAGAGATGAAAAATGAGCAATGCCCTCGCCGGACTCGACTCACGGAGCTCTCAGAACGCGTCGAACGTGTGGCTACTAACACCACGGAGGCATGCGAAGAAGACGGGAGAAATATCTTATAAAGTCATTGGAAAATCAGTTACAAGATGCAAAAAAATTAAAATGAAGAAAACCTTTTTTTTTAACCGAGTGATCAAATGCTTGCATAGTTGCGTAAAGAAAGTCGACGAAATAAAAATAAACAAACAAAAAAGTTGTTTTATAACATGAATCTAAAGTCTCACTGAGTCAAATTTAAATCAGAAACGCCTAACTGCTGTTTAAAAATGTAGTGAAGAACTGATGAAATAGCACCATGATGAAATATGAAGGTATTCAGATTTACAGCTTTATTTAGAGTTATTCAATGTCTCGATTTCAACAAGATTAGTATCAAATATTTATTTTTTGCTAGTACTTTGTATGGGAGTACTAAATGGATCTATCCAATTACAGATGACCTTTGGCTGAAATCGTTGCACGGTTTGATTTATTTAGTCTTTGACACACTGCCTTTTTACACGAATACTATATTTAACAAAATCTACAACCATATTTACAAGCGCACATCATTTCTCCAATGAAATTATCAATGCAGCGATTGAAGAGGAAGACATTTTGTGATGCCAAAGAGGTTTAAGCAGAGGAAGTACGAAGATTAATAAATTCTGCTGAAGCATAAACACTGATGATGATTTTCTTCTAAGTTTGATATCTTGTTTTGGTATCTTGTTCTGACACTAAGATCCTTAGGACACGAACACACTTAGGGTAATTGATAGAATGTTATTAAGAACTAAACTATGGTATAATTCATATCTTAAGAACTTTTTCTCTAAAACTTAACAGGATCTGGTAACAGCATAACACGTGGTGGAATGGTTTTTATGTTAATAAAGAGCAACTTGTCTATAATGCTGAAGGTTACATTGGTTAAGACACTTAAAGTTGCTAATAAATGCTAAGAAATGTCTTCAAAAGTCTCAGAAAGTTAAACTTGGACGTACACAATTAGCACGCTATTTTGCAGTTTACTGTTTGTTGAGTTACCATCAAAATTTAGGACTGAAGTTTCTTCACGAAATTAGTCGAAATTTTCCTAAGTGCAACTGGTAAATATAAAAGACTTAATTATCTTTACCTTGGTTGTTATTCAGATTCATATCCTGATTTTTATATAATTAACTGTATAATTTCTCGGATGATTATTCAAAACCTTGACAAGTTATAATATGTATCCCACTCGTTATTCAAAAGGTATTTTTGCTAAATTTAAGGATGAAAAGTAGTTGTGGTAATCCAAATATATATATATACAATAAATCTGGAAGATTTGGGATATATTCTAGCAGTACAAATATAGTGAAACAAATGATATTCAAATGCTCTTAACATCTTCATCATTCAAATGCTTCTTAACATCTCTTAACATTCAAATGATATCAACTCTTAACATTTCATTTTATTTACTTCAAAAATTACATTTACGTTTTCTTCTTTGATCTTATAAAATAACCGGTAATACATTCCGTTCATTGTGAATACATTTGCAGAATACACATTAAGTATTCCTTACGTTCCTTTGCATTCTTCAATCTCCGTCTTTCAGAGGGTATTTTTCATTGCGAATGCACAATGAAGTTAGCTGATTTTGCTTCTTTATTTCTTATTCATATTCCTGTCTTTCAGGAATTTATAATACTATTGGAGGATTTTCTCTGCTCTGGTCTCTGCTTCATCAGCTAAATTTAAAACAGTATTTCAACAAATCTAGTATTATCTGCATTCTGCCACATAAGATTTCTTTGACATAAGATTTCACGGATTCTTTATTGATCCACGCGATAGACATTTCATTGTTGATTTCTTTGTTGATTCGCTATTAATTTGCTTTAAATCTATAAAAATTGTAAAAGATATCTGTAAGTTTTCTAATTTTTTAATCTTATGGTCTTGAAGCATTTATTTTTAAAACATTTCTCTTTTCTTCCCATAGTTTGACAAAATACTCTTATCGAAGGATATGTGCCCCTTGTTTTCCATGCTTTACTTTATAGGGGAAATTTTACTACGCTTTAAGTTCGAGCAGAGGTATTTTGAACAAAGTTTATATTTTACCGGCTAAGATATATTTTTTTCAGTTTAGATGCGATAATTTTATGATTAAATAAATTTTATGTTTTATTCCCTGCTAAAAATGCCCCGTAGAAATCCGTAAAATATTTTTATGGACCCGTAGGCCAAATCCCCGTAAAAACCCACAGCCTGAAACCCGTACAACACTAGGGGTACCCGTAGGCCAAATCCTCGTAAGAATCCATAGAAAGAAACACGTACAAGTGTACGGGTACACGAAGGCCAAATCCATAGGCCAAATCCTCGTAAAATCCCATACAACTGTACAGGTACCTTTAGGCCAAATACCCATAAAAACCAATAAACAGAAACCTGTAGAACATATGGGCACCATAAACGAAATCCCTGTGAAAACCCGTAGCCAAAAAGCTGAACTTTATGCGTATCCATAGGTCAAATCTCCATTAAAAGAATGGATATTCCATAGGTGTATTCCCCATAAAAACCAGCAGACATAAACCCATACACTTACATAGGTACCCATGAGAAAATAACTGCACAAAACAGTATTGCCTTAGAATGCCACGCATATAATCTATTAAAATATCCATTTTTTATTTCTAATGCATTATATTTAATTTCATTTATTTATTTTATTGTATAATCCTGTAGATCTTGCTTATTTATATTCTGGAAAACTGTTTTGTTCATAATAAGCTGCATTTCTAGACTTTAACTTACTAACAAGAAACGAAATAAAGAGTTCCTCTTTGTATTACTTCTAAGTCTTTAAATTAGAAGCCATTACGATGCGCTTATCCTTATCTCGTGCATAATACATTTAATATAAGCACCGTAAGTTTTACAGAAAGATTAAATTTTAACAGTTGTTGATGTCTTTTAAATAGAGACGATTTGAGATATGCATTCAAGCAAAACAATATTTGCTAAGTCAATGGATATTTAAATTAGAAAGTTATTTTCAATTCTCCTATAAAGGAAATGATGGTATTTTATTTGAAAAAATTTAGCGCGCATTCCCACTTTTTATTTTTATCTATTTATTAATTTTTTATACATGAATATTTATTTTTATTTGTTTGAAATCTAGATCATTTCTCATAAAGTGTTGCTCCGATAAAACTCAGAATATACTTAGAACCATATTTACCTTTATCTAAAGTCGTCGGATTATCATCAATTTCTATAGATAAACAAACTGACTCGCAAGAAACACGATTCCGCCTAAAAGTACAGATACACTCACGTTTGTGAAAATTGCAACACCATGAAGGACTTACGCGAGTGAGCTGAAATTTTCAGGAAATGCAAAGTAGCGCATGATATGCAAATGATTAGAATTGCAAATCCGTAGCGCATGCGTATGCTGAGCAGCGCCCTCTGAACGGCTGATGGATCCGAATAAATAGACGGCTGTAGCGAGGCGTGTATGGTTATCGGTGGTTATCTGCTAGTGGTAAACGTTAACTCAATCTGTACTTATGCCTCGTCGACGAAAGAGAGCGAGATTTGAACAACTTACAGAGTTTGAACGAGGGAGAATCATCGGCCTTCGTGAAGCTGGAT
>KK116877.1:636214-651691 GCA_000611955.2 Stegodyphus mimosarum | reverse complement strand
ATAATTGCAACAGAACTTTACAGATTTTCAACTCCCTGTGCAAGAACTTAAAACTGACAATCTCCCATACCAAATCGCAGGCACTTATCATCCATAAACCGGGGCAAACTTTAACAAGAAATCCTATCCTAAAAATAGATGGCAACAGAATTAAATGCGTAAAATCGGTCCAATACCTCGGCCTAACAATAGACAATAAGTTTAACTGGATCCAACACCTCCAAAACAAAAAGCTCACTACCAACAAGATAGCCCAAGCCCTCAAATCAATGCGAGGCTACAACTGGGGACTCAACCATAGAATTATGAAAATGCTCCTCCAAACAGTTATAAACAAAATTATCAACTACGGAGCTGCCATTTGGGCAATCCCAATGACAGCCCGTAAAATCCGTACTCTCAATGCAATTCAAAGGCCCTTCCTAATGAATATCACACGGGCATTTTCAACTACTTCTAATAATGCCGTCCAAGTCCTGGCTGGTGTTCTCCCACTTTCAATCCAAGCTGAAATTGATGGAGTTTCTTCAAGAGTTCTACAGCTTAAACTTCCGACAACATACAATAGCATCCACTTCCAACCACAAGACTATGAAGAAAAACCTAAAAAATATAGCTTCCATCCAGCTGTCAGCCTAAGAAATCTGAAATGCAACCTGGAAAAACCACCTCCTGTTACTAAATTCACAGCATACACCGACGGCTCCAAGATAGAACATAAAGTCGGTGCAGCAGCCACCATAACCCTCAATTCAAATACATACATGGAATGGCAGGGCCATATTCGAGAATCAAACAGCGTTTTTCAAGCTGAACTTACTGCAATCCTTCATAGCCTTAATTTAATGAACGACCTACCAACAACCACCATACATATAATAAGTGATAGCCAAGCCTCCATCAACGCAATAAAGAATCCAAGCACCTCATCTCCAATAGCCCGACAAATCCAAACAGCGATAAATTCCAACCCCCGCAAATCCTATACAATTTCATGGACCAGAGGGCACAGCAGCTGCTCTGGGAACAAACGAGCTGACCATTTAGCTAAAGAAGCAGCTCTACAACAACTGGGAACCTCAATCACCCTGCCATGGCCAAAATCGTCATTAAAAGCCCTTCTAAAACGATCTGCACAAGAAGAATGGCAACGACAATGGGACTATGGACCACAAGGACGAAGAACGCACTCGATACTTCCAAAAGTCGACACAGATCGCACCATCTTTCACTATTATCTTTCACAGCTCATATCAGGACACAAGCCATACCCTCAATACTTTTCAGAGCGTCATCTTTCTCATACCTGCATGTGTGTCTGTGGACAGTTGGGAGATCCCGACCACTACATCTTCAACTGTCCACTTACCTCCAGCCAACACTCCAGACACCTTACAAACTCAGGAATAGAATTTGTAAAATTTATAGTGAAAAACCGCAGATTCCACAGCACCATCAAGACCATAATCGACACACTCCATCGCCATAGTCTTGATCTTTGCCACCCTTAGTGCCTCTACATGTCAATCATCCCATCATCAATAGTACAAGGGGGTACTCTAATTTCTGGCTGCTACAACTCTCATCACCATGCGCTTCAACTTCTGGACAGACAGTGACAAATATACTTGTTAAATCAGCACCTTCTGGATACCTCGTGTATTACGAACTCAGCCAATCAGCGTTCCACCTGTAATGAACTTTTTGCATAAGTACTCAGATCCCACAACAATGAACTCTGAACAATGGACAATGTATCTGAGCAATACCATCAACTGGAGTAGTAGCATCATCATCTGATGTGTCACATTACCAACGCAGACAACATAATTATCACAAACACATTTTCCATAAACACCAATCTCTAATAACTGTCCCAAGAAAATGTAAATAATATGTAATTTGTAAATGAATGTTGTAGTGCGATGTATCTTGTATTATAGTACAACTTTTTGTGTACCTTCTTACCTTGTTTTTTAATTATGTTTTGTATTACCAAATTTTCCCAACTGTAACCCCTGTCCAAACTTGTACCCCGTGTAAACACAGTTCCCCTAATTAAATGAAATACCCCCAAGATCTTGTGTACCATCTATTATAAAATGTAAAATGACTCTGAGTTACAGGCACAACCATCACTGTCAAATAGTGCCTCAACTGTTCAGCATCAATGTAACTTCACCTGAGACCCCCGACTTGCAAGCACCAGCATCACTGTTAAACTGCGCCTCCTCTGTACATCACCATTGCTACCTTTAGTTTCCATAATAAATTCCCCCCGGAGGCTACCAAAGGTACGCTACACTCGCGACACAGTCAGTCCAGTAGGTAAATGAAGAGCGCCCACTTCCCTCAACTCCAACAAGCACCATCAACCCGCCACCATGGGGGCGGGTTGTTCTAGATGGATAGTGTACTGGAGCTATACCTTTTTTGCCGTAGCGATGTCAAGGTGCTCCGTACACGTTCTTCCTATCCTATCCTATAAAATTTGTACAAAGTCCTCAAGCCATGTCAGATCCAACTTCCGACTTCCAGCCAGTCCAACCCCCAAAGTAACTCCGCATTACAGAGTATGCATTGAACAGTATCTTCGATACAGTCTTTTTCGGAGATATGCAAGAGAAAGACCCCGACGATCGAAAGAAAATTCAAATAAGCTCCTCACCTCCTGCTTTCAAAGACGCCATAAAGTTTACGAGAGCGGAACTTAGAAACATCATCCATAAACTCTCTAAAGGCAAAGCCCCTGGCTTAGACGGAATATTTAATAACATCGCACAGGCAATCTTTAAAAACATTCCAGAAATTTTAATTTCTCTCTTCAACAAATAACTTTCACTCAAGGTCTTCCCAGACACTTTCAAAACAGGACAGATTATTCTATTTGCCAAAAGAGACCGAGACCCAAAGAACCCGGGCGGATATGGTACGATCAACGTCTTGCTAATTCTAAGCAAAATTTATGAAAGAGCAATCGCCGGACGCTTTAGAAACCATTTCCACAAAGGCAATATAATTGGCGGCAATCAGTTTGGATTCATGCCCAACAAATCAACCCTGCATGCAGTGAATGCTGCAGTTCAACAAATGTTGAACTGCAGCATTCACTGCATGCAGGGTTGATTCTCAAAAACAAAGCAGAAAACTTTCATTCAGCATTGCTTGTCTGGATCTTAGCAAAGTATTTGATTCTTTGTGGTAACCAGCAGTGCTTGAAGTCCTCAGAGAGTCAAACTGCCCTCAAAATCTATTCCACTTAATAGCAAACTACTTTTGCAATAGAAGATGTCTAATCATGCACAATAACAGAAAAACAGAAAAGTCCAAGAAAAGGAGCTGCCTTCAGAGCTCATGTCTAAGGGCGGATCTATGGAATCTTTATTTTAATAAAATCGCAAAAGAGGAATGGCTGAGCCATAGGATAGCATTAGTCTTTGCATACAATGCATTATTCGATGACCGATGATTTAGTCAAAGGCTGTACAGGGAAAAATCTCAGAAAAAATGCAAATGAGACCCTACAAATGTTCGATTCACTACGTAAAACGCAAAAACTGAAAATCAACTACAAAAAATCGCAAATAGTCCTATTCTACAAACCAGGTCTAAAAATAAAAAAAAAATCCCAAGATTTGTATTTAACAAATCCAAGTGGTCAAAAACACCGAATACATAGGACTAATAATTGATCAGAAACTGAGTTGGCTGGAAGATGTCGAATATCTGAAACTGAAGTCTTCTAACATAGCCAAACACTTCCTCAAGCCACAGGGGCAAAGTTGGGGGCTAAACCCACAGATCCAGAAAATTCCTCTTCTCGGCAATGATTGAAAGAATGACCACGTACGGAGCTGCCATCTGGGCTTTCCCTTAACACCAGGAAGATCAAAACGCTGCAAGCGATACAACGATCATTCCTATTAAATATCTCACGCTGCTACAGCGCAACTTGGAATGCAGCCCTTTATGCAATAACGGGCATTCCCTCTCTCTTTCTCACAATGGAAAAGGAAGCACTTAAAATGTAGCAATCTCAATTAAGGCAAAGCATCTCAATAAACAATGTACCAACCAAAAGACTATGAAGAAAAAGAACACTCGTACAGCAGGCACCAAGCCACACCTACAAAAATAACGCTCAAAACAGATGACCAACAAGATAAACTCCACGTGGCTCCACAATTTATACCGGCGGCTCGAAAGGTGAATCAAGTACCAGGTATGCATTCACGTGCATAGGACAACCAATGTTCTTACAGAAAAAAAAACCCTTTTACACTATAACAATAGCATCTTCCAGGCAGAATCATGGGCAATAAAGTCTCAAATGCGGCATCAACTCCAATTTTAAAGAAAACAATATTTTCAAGACTCACAATCTGCCATTCAAACCCTAGTCAATCCTCAGCACAAAAGCAGCATAATATAGGAGATGCGAAATCTATCTTCAGCCAACAGCAATAAAAAAATCAAGATAGCTTGGATAAAAGCACCATGTCGGCCACCCAGGAAATGAGAGAGCCGACCAACTTGCCAAAGGAGGAGCAAAGGACCTCACCGCAACCAAAGCTGAAATATCACAACCATCCTCTAACCTCAAAGAAACACTCGAATCCCATCTGTTAAATAAGTGGCAAACTTACTGGCAAGAAGCGGAGCAGGGAAGAAGAGTATTCGAGTTCATCCCCGAGGTTCACCGACACAAAAGTCACCATAATGCACTTAACAACTGGCTAATTTCAGGTCACGGTCCTTTCCTTTTTTTAAACGAATATGTGCCTATCAGATAGCTGCCAATGTGTGGAAAAGGTTGACTCGGAACATTATATTTTCAACTGGCCCTGACAAGTCATTGGTACCTCAAAAGACCCAGTATTAAGATCCTTATGTTCATGAAATTAGCCTACAAACACAAACATCTCCGTAGCAATCTTCTCAAGATAATGGAATTTCTTGCAAGTAAAGGCATAGAATTATATGCACCATCATGAGAAGTCCTTACGAAATCTATGTCTGTTATAATATACTGTATGTATGAGTCATCATACTGTATGTATGATGTAACTCTATGTATGCTCCGTGGATAAGCCGAGTATGCCTTCGTGGTGTAACGGTAGCATACTCGGCGCGTATTCAAGAGGTCAGATTCGAGTCTCGGCGAAGACATTATACATTTTTCACGTCTCCAGCATCAAAAGCATTTAATGACTCTACAAGATTTAGACAATTTTTAATGTGTTTTATAAATTAAACAGCAAGATGTACAGGAAACAGTGATTACTACCAAAACCATGAATCTTATGCTGTACTGCTTCTTTAGAGCCTAGGGTTGAAATTAAATAGTTCATGATGGAAAATTTAAAAATTATTTTAGCGTATTTACTTAAACGAAATTTTTATACTATCATTTAGGAAGTATATTTTAAACTCTATTTTTTTTTATAATTTCTATCTAAATTTATTAACTTCCAGTTTGAAGCAAAAAGTAATATTTATTTCCTTCATGATATGAAATCTTGACAATGTAAACCCACATTTCAGAACTGTATATCCTTTAAGAATATATCTTTCGTAAATTTTAGTGTATGAAACGTTTCTTCTATTGGTTCGAGATAAACAGTTTTCAACTAGATAAAGACTGCAGGACAGTAAACATATCGAGTACTTCTTGCTAAATAAATATAACTTTGCTCGTAATATTCTCAGCAAAACCAATATTCCTCTTTTAGGATTTTAAAGTAAATGTTAATGTGAATTTCAGCTTCTGTGCATTGCATCTATATATTTTGAAGGATTTTCAGAATAAAATGGAATGTTCTTAGTTTTGAAAGAAACTTCCGTTTGTTTCTTTATATTACATTGTAAACAGGTATTATGTTTTCCTTCTATATATATTATTATGTACCCGAACATATATCTACGAACAATAGTAGTGATTTAAGACACTAAAGAGTAATAAAATGTTTCATAAAAACATAGTCAGAAGTTCTTATGTGTTGGAATCAAATTCTGTTGACGAAGAGTTCCTATGGCTTGTTTTAATTGAGAACGATGCAACAGCGAAGACTGCCTATAGAAAGAAATGTCTCTATAGGGGAATTTCTGAGGGAAACTGCCTCGTTTTTACGAATATAGAAATATTGTGAAAAATAGTAAAATAGTACAACCAGCCCTTCCGCCAAGATTCGAACACAGGTCAATCTACAAATCCTCGAAAGCATATTTTGCGCTAAGACTATTACTTTATTTTGCGCTAAGATGGTGTAAAATATATCAATAAAATTATGTCAGTAATCTTACGCCAGCCATCCTATGTGCATGAAAATTCTAGGACGATCTTTTCTTCATATATTGTTTCTAATAATGTAAGATACTCTATTAGTAGTAACGTATTTTTTCAGAACTCTATAAAGATATTACTAAATTTCTCTTCTAACAGATATCTAACCTACTCTAGGCAAAGAAAAGTAAAACAATTTCTTACCACCTCCCCTTATTCTTCAGATTGGTGAATGCAGACTACTTTCTCTTTTTTAAAGACGTCTTGCCTTAGAACTTATTACTTTAATAACACTGAAAAGATTGATAAAATCATAACCAGAGACTTAAATGGTATACGAAAAAATGAGTTCTACGAAGGAATCGAGCAGTTGTATGAGTCTCCCAAGTGTTATATAGATCTACAAGAATTATATACTGAAGGTTAAGAAATAAGAATGTTGGTTTTTTGTTTTTTGTACGAGCTTACGATCCTTAAAATTTTGTAATTTTAATAATGTACTCAGTTTTTAGGTAGCATTGTTTTTACAGAGTACTTCAAATAGTTCTTTCAATTACGTTATTGCGGCGCACATTATGGCATTTGTAGAAAAATAGCCTACGGCATCAATCGACAACTTTCTCTGAAATGCCTTATAGAGACCTCACAGTATCATACTCATAGACAGAGAGAGAGAGTGAGGAAACTTAAAAGATATCTTTAGATTATCCAAGATTCTAACCGAAATCCACCTATAGTATAGGCATTGTTCTCTGACTACAATACCAAAGGTGACAGTTGATTCTTGATTCTGTAAACATATTACCAACCATAACAACAATATAAAATATTCTCAAACAATTTATCTACCTCAAACGTATTTTCCTTCCGCCAAGAGAAATATAAGAAAGTATTTTTGACTTCCTATTTCAATAAAGCATTTAAGTGTTTTAACTCGAAAATGTCCCACATTCATAATTGATCGAGAAAGAAATCCTTTAGATTGCATAATATTCGTGTAATATGGCAGACAATAAAATCTTCTCTAAAAAACACCCAAATCTTCTTTTGTAAAGAAAATTAATTAAATTCCTTGTATTAATGAGATCTGTTAATTAATGGTTATCTCTCCCTTTTCTTCTTTCACTTTTAGTCACCTGAACGTGGAAAGTGCTGCTATTTTTTCTTTCGCCTTTTGTTTTGTGTAAGATGCAGGAATTTATTTCTAGCATATAAATTAAAGGCCTTTATATATTTCTTTACCTTTCTTCACATCTAAAGTTTTTTCCTCTTTTATGATCTTAATGTCATTTTCCTAACAACGGAAAAGCTTGGGAACTTACTTGATTATTAATTATCCATGACTAATGCAGCTCAATCGAAACTTGGTTTGTGGAAGACAATTCCAAAATGTTGCTTATTTCAAATGTATATTCATACTTTCTTTCAATTCGTGCAGCAATGTTTAGTTAAATAAATTATTTTTAAAATTAGCGCATTGTAAGTCGATTCTAGATAAAATTGTTTATGTAGACCTTAAAACTGCTTGCTAAATTATCAAAATTTACTTCAAAGATTTAGCCTACAATCGTTAAAACAGAATGTTTCTGTTACGAAACAAAAAAAAAATAAGAATAGTGAAAATCAACAAATCATTGGCTAACCTCTCAGCAGTTTTAAGGTATCCACTGTTGGCGCAACGCTTGTGCAGTTTCTGTGTTTCTTAGATTCTGCAGTCCAGAGCGTTCTAAATTCTACAAATTTTGTAGCTACTAAATTCTGCTTCTCGGTATAGCTGCTTTGGTTGCACAGGTTCTGTTGCCGATTTTATTGGTAAATTATTCAACGTGGCAACAGTGTGAATCAGTATGCTTCTTAGAATTCTAGCAGTACTCCAATAGGGATAGAATTGTTTGTAAAAAAACGGCCGCTTCAGCATTGGCTTTCTTGTTTTAGTTTGTAATTTAATAATATTATAGTAATATAATTATTTAACGCTTTTTAATGGGCTCTTATAAAATTTAAGGTACAAAAGGAAATAATTCATGGTTCCTCAGATGCGTCCATTTAGGTGTATTTATGCTTACTATGAAATTCTACTTACTCAACGAGAATATAGATTTTGTAAAATAAATACTTGGTTTTCTTTCATTCTAAACGTCTTTTAAGAGCTCTTAAAAGAGCACAGTTAGTCAGTGTGTCCTCATATCTGCTGCACATTTGTGTTTATAAATTCAAATCAATTATAAAATGAAAATGATTTATGCAGGGTTCTGAAATGCTATTAATAACCTGTTATGGGTTTTTCTCCAAAAGTTTCGTGTAAGTGTTATCGGTAAACTGAATTCACAGGATCAATTCGAATGCACAGAGCACAGAAAATTTCTTCTCCGAAGTTAGCGAATTTTTTGCTAGTTTAAAATAAGCAGCTAGAAATTTTCCCTCCGTGTTTTATTAACGTTGTATAATCTACTTCTCTAGTCTAAATACATTGTATTCTTAAACGCACTGAGTTAACCTATTGCCACCTCAGAGGCTAACTTAACGATTGCGAGTATAAATACTTAGATAAATAACAATAACTGAAATATTTATTTTCAACTATAATTTATAATTACAAAACGTTGTAAGAAGTATTAATAACTAAACCGCTGTTACTCTTTATACCACATTCAAAACTGCGGTACATACTACCTAATGACGAAAGGTTCATCAAGCATAATGAATTCAAATGTTCATTTAAGTTCTAATCAAATTTTTCACCAAGATACAAATTTAGATTTTTACCCTAGTGACAGGTGACGGAGGACGAGGACTCCTGATGTTTAACAGAGGTAAACAGGCATGTGTCCCCGCCCTCCCCTATCTAGAGGCAAAAACTCCCTGGAGCCGCAAAAGGCTCGCACCGAGAGTTTATTGAGATCAAAATAAGTTTGTTCACGTGGCCAAACAGAGACGTCTTAAGTGTACAATGGATACTTGGTAGACATACGATTTGGCATCTTAATGGTAAGACATACATGCAGCTTAAGCATACACATTTGAAATACAGTGGTGGCCAAAATTGTGGACACTTTTGGAAATTTTTATGTTTTTGAACTTTGTATGCTTATAGAAAATGTTACGTTTCGCAAAATGCAAACTTGTATATATCATTTTAAAGAGAATTTATTACTGAATTCAATACAAAACACAAAATTCAATTATTTGCAATACAAAAAAAGTTATATGTACTTTAATATAAATAAAAAACACAGTTATGAAGTGGTTTGTAATGTCTAGCTTTCCTGGCCAATCACTGTTCTTGTTCTGAGAACCAATCAAATGTTAGTAACTGCCAGTAGAAGCTGACATCATGTTTACACTTGAAACAATTCATTATTTTGCTTTGTTCTGTAGAAGGAGGACCTGTTTCTTATACACTGCAATTACAAGTAGGAATTTTTGTAAAAATTTTTAATATTTAGTCAAGAAGCAATGACATCAAATAAAAGAGTAGATTGGACACCTAGAAAGAGATGTAATATTATTGTGTTACGAGAAAGTGGTCTTTCCTATGCTGAAATTGCAAGACAGGTGGGTGGTTCAGTGACTACATCTGGAGTCCGAAAGTTTTGTTTACGATATCAGGAAACAAATTCAATAAAAAACAAAGAAGGAAAAGGCCGAAAAAGGTGCACCACATCTATTGATGACAGAAGAATAAAAAGACTATGTCTCCAAGATAGAAAAATGTCATCAGCGGCCATCAGAAGTGATCTGAATGATGCTGGTGTTTCTGTCAGTTCAAGAACAATCAGGAGAAGATTAACAGATGTTGGACTGAGAGGTAGAATTCCACGAAAAAAGCCTTATCTTCATTTTCAGCAACGAAAAAAAAGACTACAGTGGGCAAAGGAACACATTAATTGGACAGATGATCAGTGGTCACAAGTTATATGGAGTGATGAAACTAAGATATCGTTATTCGGTAGTGATGGGCGAAAATATGTAAGACGTAGAATAGGAGAAGAGCTACATCCTGACTGCATTCAAGCAACTGTGAAGAACCCAGTTAGTGTTATGATTTGGTCATGCATGTCAGCAGATGGTATTGGTCGCCTTCATGTCATCGATGGGACACTGAATGCCAGAAAATACATTGACACTATTCTAGAACCAAAACTTCTACCTTCCATCAGAGATCTCTTTCCCAACAATCCTTCGTTTATTTTTCAGCAGGATTCTGCTCCTTGCCACACGGCCAAAATATCGAAAGAATGGTTTCGTACAAAGAGCATTAAATTGTTGTCATGACCAGGAAACAGTCCTGACCTCAATCCTATCGAAAATTTGTGGCACCGTTTGAAAACTCTTGTCCCAATGAGGCGCCCATCAAATAAAAGGGAACTAATTGAGGCTATAATTGTTTCCTGGCATCATGTAATAACGAAAGAAAAGCTTAAAACTCTTGTCAGCTCAATGAAACGTCGATGCGAAGCTGTAATAAAAAATAAAGGGTACCCTACTAAGTACTGCTAACTCACTGCAATCATCACTATCTAATGTATATCGAGAACTATTATCGTTTAACTTTTTTTGTATTGCAAATAATTGAATTTTGTGTTTTGTATTGAATTCGGTAATACATTCTCTTTAAAATGATATATACAAGTTTGCATTTTGTGAAACGTAACGTTTTCTATAAGCATACAAAGTTCAAAAACATAAAAATTTCCAAAAGTGTCCACAATTTTGGCCACCACTGTACATGACAAATGGAGTAAACACAGTTCAACACACAATATACAAAACATAACAGTACACAATACAAAGTACACACAATACGACATAAAACATATATAATTACGTTATATATATTTACGTTAAACACACACATTACATTAAACTCATAAAAATATATAAGAAAACGAAAAACACATGGAGAGCACGCGGGAATCAAAACGCACTATGTTTAAATGAACGCACCTAGGCACATTACGTTTAGCATGCAGAATTACATTATTTGATACTTGCAGAGTGCAAAAATATATATTACATTATTATATTATATTGCATTATTATACATTGCCTTATTTATACAAGATGCTAAGTACACTACAATATTTATACACAATATGCATACAATATGCTTATTCATACAGAATGTTAAATTGCGCAATGTACTAATCATACTTTATACAAAGGTACACAGTTATGCATGCGCAGTCAGTAAATACAGTTATACATGCGCTGTTATACAGTTATGCAATATTCGAAGGTACAGTTAACGTGCGGAGTAACATTACATAGTACTTACAATCTGCTTAAGTATACAATACATTATTCATAAAGTATGTTGAATACAGTACATTATTCATACAGAATGCTTATTCATATAGAGTGCTATTTATACAATACATTAATCATACACTATGCAAAAGTACGCAGTTATACATGCACGGTTGTTCAATTCCATTATTACGTGTACAGTTACTCATATATACAAAAATCAAGGGTGCACAGTTATGCGCGCGAAGTTGCATTAATAATACTGACTGACTGCTAAATAATACATTGCGTCAATCGTACAGTATGTTCAATACTTGCACAGTTACGCGGTTATGTACAATTCAGGGGTGCATAGTGGTGCATGGGCATTTACATTATATTGTACTTACAGAATGCTAAACTTTATATTACATTATTCATTACATTGTACATTACCTTATTCATACAGGATGCTAGTACACTACATTATTCATACGGTTGTACATGTGCTACACGACTACTAGTTGCACTACCCACATTATGCGCTACACTACTGCTAGTAACATCACATTATGCGCTACACTACTGCTAGTAACATCACATTATGCTAGTTACACTACATTATTCGTACAGTTAGAAACAGTAATACATGCGCAGTTATACAGTTATACAATATTCGAAGGTACAGTTAAACGTGCGAAGTAACATTATATAGTACTTACAATTTGCTTATTTATACAATACATTATTCATAAAGTATGCTGAATACATTACATTATTCATACAGAATGCTTAGCCATATAGAGTGCTATTTATGCAATACATTATTCATAATGCAAAGGTATGCAGTTATACATGCACGGTTGTTCGAGACAGTTATACCTGTACAGTTACGCATATATACAAAATTCAAGGGTGCACAGTTATACGTGGAAAGTTGCATTGATAATACTTACTGAATGCTAAACAATACGTTGAGTCATTCGTACAGTATGCTAAATACTTGCACAGTTACACGGTTATATAAAATTCAGGAGTGCATAGTGGTGCATGCGGAGTTACATTATATTGTACTTACAGAATGCTAAACTATATATTACATTAATCATTACATTGGGCATTACCTTATTCATTTAGGATGCTAGTTGCACTTAAATATTATACAATTATAAAATTATTATTGTATTATTTATACAATTATAAAATTATTATAATTGTATTATTATTATTCATATAATTATAAAATACAGTTATACATGCGCAGCTACACAGTTATACGATATTCAAAGGTAGACAGCTATGCATGCGGACTTACATTATATATTGCTTACAGACTGCTGAATTATACAACACATTATTCATACAAGATGCTGAATAAATTACGGCATTCATACTGAGTGCTGTTTAATACAGTACAGTATTCATGCATTATGCAAAGGTACGCAATCGGAATACCAATTACATGCACGGTAACACAATTATATGGTATACAGGGGTACATAGTTGTGCATGCAGAGTTACATTATATTGTAATGACAGACTGCTAGATTATATATTACATTATTCGTCACATTATACATACCTTATTCATACGGAATGCTAGACACACTACATTATTCATACAATATGTTTATTCGTGCCGAAGGCTATATTGTGCAGTATAGTATTCATACATTATGCGAAGGTGCGCAGTTATAGTGGCAGTTCAATATAGTTTCAGGGGAACTTTTTTATAGCGGCAGTACCAAGAACATTTTAGCACTTCGGTACATTGCGCAAAATGTACGCGATACCCACAAGTGAAACACTAGCAGTGTACAGCATGCAGCATGTGTTGTTGCACAGTTTGTTAAGGCAGAATATAGTCACTAAGACCATTATGAATAGCACTGTTTTATAATGGGAGGGGCAAAGGTCTTGGCCACGATTTTGCACACTGTGTTGATTGCCGCTTTATTTTTAATTATAAACTAGAAGGCTGGTATATTCGTGGGTTCCGGGAAATGCTACTGTTCTGTGAGTGGGCACCGGAAGATATAATGATCGGGTGTCCCTCTCTCCCGCATATACAGCGATCCGTGTTAGAAATAGTGCGTCTGTTGAAGTAGTCCGGGAAAGGACCATGCCCAGTTATAAAGTTAGTAAGTGGGACGATTGCTATGAGTCTCTCCGTTGTCGTCTTCAGTAGTAAGCCATACACTCTTCTTCCTGTGTCTCCACGTTCCCATACTCTTTGCCACCATTGGATTACTGCGCCTTTAAGCAGTTTTTTAAGATGGGAAGGTGACACCGGAACAGCGATGGGACGTGCGTTGATGTTTGAGGCTGCCTCTTTGGCGAGCAGGTCCGCTGCCTCATTACCTGCTTCCTTCATTACCTTGCTATTACCCTCGTGAGCTTTAACCCATGTCATGTCCACGAGTACCTGTGGGTTATCGTTTAAGAGTTGTTGAAGGTGGGTGATTAACGGGGAAACATGGTTGTGTTTGCCTAAGGCCAGCAAGGCAGACATGCTATCCGTATGGAGATAAGCTTTTGAGATTTTCCGGCTAACTAGATATTCAACAGCAGCTGTAATTGCTATCACTTCGGCCTGAAAGACGCTATTGCTGTCACTTAGGTGGCCTTTCCAATGATGTAATTCTTGGCCTTGCCAATAGTGGAGGAAAGCACTGCCAACGCCTTCAGCATGTTTAGAACAATCAGTGCAGAGTGTATGGTTGCTGATGTGCTGTATTTCCTGGTTGGGCTGCTGCGGGATGTGGGTGTGGACCCCTAGTCCTTTATGCCCTGGATGTGTGTGTAGAGGCGTCCTGCTCATAAAGAAAGTGCTGGAAGCGAAGAAGAAGCGAAGAAGCGAACTAGCGAAGAAGGCGTCTTTCCTCAGGTGAATAACTCTTGTATATGTCGCCTCTAGCTCGGCTTGGATGTGAAGAGGGACTATACCTGCTAGAGTAAGGGCGGAGCTCGTGTGCAACATGCCCTGCAGATGATTATGACAAAAGGCCGTTGGAGTGATGTTAACTGCTTGATTTTCCTTGTTCTTATCGGTTGAGTCCAGATTGCAGCTGCGTACAGCGCAATCTTTTCCGCCACTGTACTATAAAGCACTTTTTGAATGTGGGGATTTAGTCCCCAATTCCTTCCTTGAAATTTCCGCGTCATTCTGGCTATAGCGGAGGTTTTTGCTCTCTGTTGCTGTAAATGTGCCACCCATGTTAAGTCAGAGTCCCTGACTACTCCTAGATACTTCTGTGTATCCGTGAATTTAATGTTGCGGCCAAGTAATCGGATACAGGGACGACGTACAGGCCCCGTGCCAGGTTTCGGGATAAGGAGTGCAGAAGACTTGGTGATAGAAATCTTCAGCTTAAAGTCTTCGCACAGGCTTGCTAACTTGGCTCCCTGCCATTGGCTTCAATTTCGTCTCGTGTGCGATCCTTAACAAGGATAGCCGCGTCGTCAGCATATGCAATGATGGTGGGATGGTCAGGCCGCGTCGTCAGCATATGCAATGATGGTGGGGTGGTCAGGCCACGTCGCTTATAGGATTTTGTTAAAAGTCAGGTTCCAGAACAAGGGCTCTGCACAGGACCCTTGGCAGCCTCTGACTTGGGTCTTAATAACAATGCCATTATTGCTCGCAGTAAGTAATTGCCTATCTGTCAGATAACTGTCAAAGATTTGGTAGATGTTCTTCGGACATTGCGCCTCTCTGAGTGCCTGCTTGATGGCGGGCCGCCAGAGGGTGTCGAAAGCGCTCTGGAGGTCTACTGAGATGAATGCAGTCTGAAGATCTTGTGAGCGATTAAACTGGACTTCTTCATATATTCGTTGAAGGGCATGTGTGGTTGAGCAACCTGAACGGAAGCCATACTGCTTGGGACTGAGGAAGTTGTTTTTGTGAATACTTCAGCCTGTTGACTATGATCTTTTCATAGATCTTACCCACTGCAAAGGAGACA
>KK116877.1:625105-636183 GCA_000611955.2 Stegodyphus mimosarum | reverse complement strand
GGGTCCATTGTGTTCTTATCTTTTTTGAGAAAAAGTACCACGTGTCCTTTCTTGAAAGCTTGTGCAAATACTCTGGGGTGCAGGAGTTTATTGAAGCAGAGGCAAAAGAAGGTGGCCGTGCTCTGAAGGCGACCTTTAAGATTGCATAATCGAGTAGGTCCGAGCCCGGTGCCTTCTTCAGTGGTAGGTGGCGGAAGATGTGAGTGATTTCCTGCATTGTAATAGGGACATCGTTTGGCGTTCGTGGGGTCTCTGGGGCGTTTCTCAAAAGTTGTTGGGCCGTCGTGTTATCCTGTTCTGGATCCGCTGGGAAGATTGCGTCAAGTAGTGCAGTGGCCGTGGACCCTGCTAAGTCAGTTGTTTGTGGTAGATTTCCTGGCTATACTGACACTTGTGCCGGCTGGAAGATTTTTTGTGTGGCCAGTTTATATTGATTTTGGCTTCTAGAATTGCTTTTTTATAGAAGCCCGTGCTTTTCGGGATGAAGTTAGCAACCGTTCGGTTTCTGTGTCGTCTACAGCCGTTCGGTGACGGCGACGCAGAGCTCTGCCCTTTTGGCGCATTTTTCTCAGCTGCCCAGTCCACCACGTAATGCCTTGCAGTTTCTTGGCAGACCTGATTGGTAGAATTCGTTCGTATATGTGCCTGAGAGTAGCGAGAAGATTATCTGTGTAGGTATTCATATCGTACTGTTCATTATGCGTATTAAGCTCCGTCTTTTCTCTTCTGAGAGTTTCGCTGAGGATGCGGTGCAGATGCCTAATCTTACCACCCGGAAGCTTAAGCCTTTTTAATATGCTAATGCTGGTGTCTAGTTGAATGAGGAAATGGATGATCGGAATTGCTTTCATTATCCATGAGAGTCCAAGAGCCTTGTGACAATGTCTTGTGACAATAAATCCAAGAGCCTTGTGACAATATTGTTGACTAAGTCCGATGTTGAAAGGGTCAAGTCAGGCCAGCCTTTATGATACGAGTTGTCAAATGTCAGATGTGCACCGGGACTGTTATGCAAATGCAGGTTATTGCTCACCATGAAGTTTTCCATTTCGTGGCCCTTAGGAGTCGTGTCACTGTAACCCCAGATGACGTTGTGGGGGTTGAAGTCGCCTCCAATGATGTGTAGCATCGTAGGACATTTCGGTCTAACGTGATTATGTGCTGTAGTTACGTCAGTGAGGTCATCACTGGGGGAGGAGTAAACAGAGCTTAGTATGAACTGCAGATTGCTAAAGATAACTAGTACGGAGACGAAATCTCGTTCCATTGTAACCAGGATAGGTGCCCAGGTAGGGTGACAGCAGGCAATGGCTGCTCTGGGTGCCTGCTCTGCTGTGGATTTCCTTTGGAAGATCTTCCATGCCAGGGGAAGACTTGCCACCTGGCCTTCATGCAGTATGGCTCCTGGATTAGAAGAAAGTCTAAATTATGCTGTATTACATGTTGTATGGCGTGGGTTGAGGCAGCAACTGCTCTCTGCAAATTAATTTGAGCGCATCGTATGGATGTTTGGTGGTGGGTGGCTTCTACTCTTGTTTCTGGTCGATCTTCAGTGGGTGGATTTTGCGTACTGTGTGGCGTACGTACTGGTGCGGAGGTATTTGGTCGTTGTGCATTATTCGTAGATTGGGCTTTGTCGGATTCGTTCACCATACCGTGCATAGGTTGGCATCGGATGTCGTATGCTGGATGGTTGCAGGGTACGCAAATGGGAAAGGAGGTCATTCCACCTGGCATTGCTGCCTTAAGAACGTTATAGACCTCCCCCCTCCAGCCACAAACGTCCAGAGACCCCAGAAACAGTTAATAGGACAGAAAAGAAGCAAAAGAGAGAAAAACAAAACAGAAAACCACTTATAAACACCAACAGGTAATACAAACACACAACATTCAAAAACCAAAACGTACTGCAGCCACCAGGATGTATAAAGGCCAATGATAGTTAGATATCCAGGGAAAGCTACTACCAATTTCGCACAAAAAAAAAAAAGCCTTTACAAGGATCATCACCGATTTAGTCACTGAGACACTAGTTCTCAGCCACTTTTTTCTCTTTTCCTTCCCTTTTTCCCTTTTTTAACATCACATATTTAATAGTATTAAACTTTCGAAGTTAAATTTATAAGTAGTCTAATTATGCATTATCTCAAAGAATTCTAAGTGTGGAAGAGTTCAAAGCATATAATTATTAACATTGGTGAGGTTCTCCATGTTTTTTAAACACTAACCTAACCAATAATAAAATTAACTGGCCCTTAAAAACAAGAAGTACAAACACAATTCCATTAAAAAAAAAAAAACACAAAATTTACATAAATACATAAGTTTCTCTCGGATAAGCTGCAGCACTGGAAAATACAATTATGCAAATATAAAACATAAAACACATGTACAAAATTAGATTGAAACAATATCAAGGATCCAGAGGGAACCATTGCTCATACAATAAAACACATTTCTATAAAACAAACACTAAACACAAAGTATCAAAATATCACAATCACTCAACAAAGCTCCAAAAATAAAACATGTCATTAACACACACCAATTAAAATCATCAATATTAAAAAAAATAGAAAACATTATTACATACACAATACAATCGAAATCACAATAATCACAAAGCAACATAAATACTCATGCTATACATTTCAAATTGAGAATGGGCACAGTACATCAGAGAAATCTTATTTCATAAATCAATTCAAACTCAGCCTGATCAATTATCTTTCAATCCAAACACCGTTAGATCCATTACATATATTGCTAAAGCTTAAATTCATATTCCAGAGCATTACACACAAAACATATGTTAATTGAAATAAATAACAACATCCAAAATTCAGTAGGAACTATTGCCCATATAAAAATTATACATCAATAAAGACTATCTTTAAATACAAAGATTAAAATAACACAGTCTTTCAATAAATTACCATAAATAAAAAACTTAAAATCTTAAGAATATACAAATTAAAATCATCATAGTTAAAAACATTATTTAATTAAATTAAGACTCCACATTCTAATTTATGACTATTAATGTGGCTCAGGACGGCCTCAACGAAGTCAACATGTTCTCGTACGTCAATAAATGTGTTACCGATGATGCCATATTTTCTGCGTACTTCCTTAAAAATACTGCATTTATACAAAAAATGATCCCCGTCTGCGACAGTTTTGCATGTTGGACATTGGTCACAGTCTTGAATTTTAAATCTCTTTAAATAAACGGGGAAACGGCCATGGCCAGTCAGAAACTGATTCACATCAATGTTTCCATGAACTATCATCTTCTTCTTTATTTGTATAAATTTTAAGTGTCCTTTATTTCTGTCCGACTTCAGCCACTGATCTTTCCATTCTCTTATAGAGTTCGCCAAGATGAGCCCGTCTGCTCTCCTTTTTGAGCCTGGGACTTCAATACATTTTGCAGAACTTGAGAGTGCGGCCTCTTTGGCCAACACATCCGCTCTCTCATTACCCTGGAAGCCAACATGAGCTCTGACCCAGTGAAATTTCACTTTGGCCTTTTGTATAATATTCTCATATAGATTCTTGATATTAAATACAATTAAATTGGTCGAAATAGGGCAGTTCATAACTTGAAGCAAAGAGAGGCAATCGCTGTAAACGTTGACAACTGAGGACGCTGGCAAATTATTATTAATATATTCCAGAGCTTTTTTCAGTGCACAGCTTTCCGCTTGAAATACGGAGTTGTAATCATTAAGTCTAAATTGCTCATGATAAATCTCACAACCGTAATAATATACTACGAAAGCCGCACCAATTTTACCTTCAATACCCGAACCGTCCGTATAAACATCATACATTCCAATAACGGGTAGCTCTTTATCAAATTGACATACCACGTTATTCGCCGGGTGAACCAATAATCTATTGAATCGTTCATAAGAAGTTCTTGTGATCAGCTCATCATCGTAAAGTAAAAAGTCTTTTCTTCCATCTCTGAGGAGAAATTTTTCATAAAAGGTCTTATAAAGAATTGAGAGAGGCGGAGTGCCGGCCAAGACGCATAGAACCTCAGTCGAGACCGTCCTGAAGCCACGCGTCATCGCCAGGCACCAGCTCCTTTGGATTGTATCTAATTTAGAGCGAATACGACATAATTCCCCTGCTCTGGACCCCCAAGAACCTATGCCATACATTATTATGGGAATGATGACATTTTTATAAATTTCATAAATAATCTTATGTTTAATATTGAGAGTACAGGCAGAGAAAGTCCTTTTATAGAATAGGAGGATATCATTTGTTTTTCGATTTACCTCTTTAAAGTGCTCTGCATAAGTAAGTCTAGAATCGATACGAACCCCAAGATATTTGAGGGAATCTACAAATTTAATTCTTGTACCCATATATCTCAACTGAGGGTTTCGACACTTTCTTCCGCCTTTGGGGAAAAACAGTGCTTGAGTTTTTTCCCAACAAAATTTCAGTCCTTCCTTCATTCTCCACTCCTCAAATATGGGTATAATCATTTCAAAAAGTCGCTCAAGTTTTTCAAGTGAGTCTTCTCGCATAAGAATCAATATATCATCAGCGTAGGCAATAACATGAGTATCCTGAGGAAAATCTTCCTTCAATAACTTATTAATTATCAGGTTCCAGAACAGGGGCGCACTACAAGAGCCCTGTGGGCACCCTTTATAAATCTCTACTTCTGCATCATCTTCATTTCTGAAATTAATCGCATTATAAACTATCCTTCTATTTTCAAAATAACTCAGATAACATGCAATAATATTGCGAGGCAAATTCAACTCCACCATAGTCTGCAACAGAGACATCCAACTTATAGAGTCAAATGCTGAGGATATGTCCAAAGACAAGGCCACAATATGCTTCATTGGTTTATTTTCCGTAATATAAGTCGTAACATCGAACAGAGCGCTATCAGTGCTCCGTCCGGGTAAAAAACCATACTGTCTCTCACTCAAGTGATGATTCTTCAGGGCCAAGTAGAGAATTCTATTAGCGAGGATCTTATCAAATGCCTTTCCTATAAAATTTAGCAAGACAATAGGGCGCAGTTTACCATTTGGCTTAGGGATGAGTATCAGCCGGCCCCTCTTCCATGCATCCGGGAACAGGTGCAACTGTAGGCACTTGTTAAAAAGAGAGCAGAAAAAATCAGGAAATGAATAGTAAAGGATCTTTAGAATACCGGCGTGTATTCCATCCGGACCAGGAGCACTTCTGTTCCGGAGACCAGCAATTACCCATCTGACTTCCGCATCCGTGATATCTGAATCATTCGAATCAATATTGCTTAGCCTGTCTCTAACATTTTGAAAATCCTCATAAGAGCCTAGATCAAAAGTATCGGCTACAAGCCTCTCATTAATGCCTTTTTTATTATTGGGGTCTATTCCCTCGGGAATTTTGACCAAACTCCTATGTTTACTTTTCCTTGTAGCAATTTTCAAAAAATTGTCATAATAAACGCTATTCTTCAAAAAATTCTCGTTAATATACCGTCGTTTAGTTCTTCGTATAGTTCGCTTGTAAACCGCCAGCTCTCTTTTATAATCAGTCCTTCTACGGTCTCTCTCCCCCAAGGAAATCCCAGGGGTCTGGAATCTTTTTCTTAGGGCTCGAATACGCCTCCGTAGAGTGGCCAATTCATTATTCCACCAAGTGGAAACTACCTTGTTTTTTGGTTTCGAGCCTAATTTTCTCCGAGCGTGAGTCTCCAAATCATCCATAAATCGGTCAACTAAATCATTGAGTTCGCTGGTAAGATGGATATGTTTTAATTCTTCACAAAATTTGATCATATTATTCCTATAACTCTTACAAAATTTCTGAACTCTTATTATATTTCTGGTAATTACAATATGACAAGCATTTATGCTGTCATCCTCATCTTCAAAGATAATATATTTGTGGTCACTAAGTGACTCTTCCTCGGAAATTTTCATGCTTAAAGTATTACAATCAAAATCTGAGGTAACCATAACAAGGTCAGTATACCCCTCGCCAACTGTTGAAGAAAAAGTGGGGGGAGAATCATTTGTGTTCAGAAGAACCAGGCCAGTAGCAATAAGAAAGTCAAATACCAAGTTTCCCCGAGGGTCTATCATAGGAGAACCCCAAGAGGTATGTTTGGAGTTGAAGTCACCGAAAATTACAAAATTTTCATATCTTGCACACACATCCTCCAGATTGGCCAAATGTATCGAGACATCCTCTGCGGGAGAGAAGTAGCAGCTGATGACACCCATTCTCCCTCCTCTGTAAACAGAAACACTTGTAATCTCGTCTGACTCATAGTCAAAGGTGCTCTGGACGTTCTCATTCAGAATTACTATGGCGGTACGACCTCCTTTCCTCATTGCCACACGCCATCTGCTCTGACAAAATGCCAGGCCTTTGTCAATCAAGTAGGGCTCTTGTAGGCATAAAATATCTGGTGTAAACCCCAAGATATTATTTAATACCGGGAGCTGGGCCGCAGCAGCATAGCAATGGTTAGCATTGAGGCTAACAATTTTCATATTAAAATTTTTTTGGATAAAATTAGACAATATTTAAAATCAGCTATATACAAGTTTGTATCATAAAATTCAGTAATTAAAATCAGATTCAGTAAAATCACTAAAACAGTATTTAAAAACATATATACAAGTATATTGGGACCCGAATCCGAAACATGTTTAATTTTGCAAATCCACATCAACATCTAAGTGATCTTTTATAAATTCTATTTCGCTGATATAGCAATTACAATTCTTATCAGTAGCCTTATGATTTATATCAAATTTCGTTTTATATTTATTATTAGAAAAGTCGCAGTTGACACACCTAGTTGACTTTTCAGTGCAATCTTTTCTCAAGTGTTCCCCTGAGCATTGAGAGCAGCATTTATCGCTTTTACAGAATCTTTTGGTATGTCCAAACGACCAGCAGTTTGTGCACTGTCTTGGTCTTATATACAGTTTTGTATCATATAACTTCCATCCATTCAAGGTCCTTTCCCTGGCAATGATATCACCTTGACATCTGGAATCGACAGAAAAGACTCGGTGCGAAGCATTGTGTTTAGTTTCCAAATCAAATAAGTGCCTGGCACATTTTTTATCACACACACAGTCCTTATATAGGGACTGAGCCAAACTCTCATTGTCCAACGCCTTATCCACGTTATAAATAATAATTTTTGGCCTAATGAACCTTTTTCTCCTTGTAAAAATTCTCGAATCCAAATTTTTCTCTTTTATAGCTCCCTCTAGCTTCAATACTTCACTTTTGTTAGCAAGTCTCAGTCTTAAATCTCCATTTTCAAATCTTCTAGCTTTGTGGATATGGATTCCTAGGTCTTCAGGATCAATCTCACCAGCCATCTCATCAAACACATCCACGTCAGGAGCCATAGGTTTCAAAGTAAGCTCTTCAGATCCTTTAATTTCCATCGTCTTTTTGCAGTCCATTTCAAATCCTTCTACAACAATGCCCTTTAAATCATTAATATCATCTCATATGTCTTTGATTTCGTGACTGGTATTGTACTTAAGTTCCATCTCTAAAATTTCTAATCTTTGTGCTGTTGCCAACTCCAGTATCTTATCTAGCCCAGAAGTGATCTTATCTGGTAGTGCGACACCTATTTTTCTCTGCGCCCTTATTTTATCGACTACCTTGTAGAGCTCTTTCACAATTTCATTAATGCTCTGCGACTCGCGCAAGATCTTATCGAATACATCTTCATCACGTGAATCGTTCCTATCGGAACCTGCCATGTTCCGGGGATCGGGCTCCAATATGTCAAAACTTTAAAACATATATGCAATAGTCATGAAGATAAAAACAAAGTTAAAATACAAAACTTCTCCAATTCTTTAAAAATCCAAAATTAGTGTTTACCTCAAATTTCACTAAACTCCAATGGTTCACCTCACAGGATCCCATACACATATTCTATTAAACACAGAGTAACATTGTCACATAGACAAACACACATAAACACATTAACATTCTACAATACAAATAAAAATGATCGCAAGACGAATTCTGCACAATTTATATCACAGAAAAATATACGTATTCACTGCATCCAAACAAACAAATTACACAAATTTCCATGATGCAATTAAGACTCTAAGCTATAAAATAAATTCATGCAGTAGTAAAACACAAATGTATTGTATAATAAAACTATCAAACATTTAATTTCTACAATAATAGGATCAGCATTCACTTTCATAACTATAATTCATGTAAATTACAATTAGAAATAAGCAAGATGCTTAAAACACCTTAAATCTAAATAAAATTCGTTAAAAAAGGAGAAAACCAACTTTTACTCAATAAAATCGCTATGCCGCACAAAACAGACAATTCGACCAACCGGCCAAAAGACAAAGTTGATTGGTGCACCAAAAATCGAGTATTCTCACCTGGGTGCTGTGGAATCAAAATCTGAAAATTTTTCACATGGCAGAAAGATTTAACAGAAACGTGCAAAACACGAAAGTTTCAACAGTAAACAAACGGCGGCCACAGTAAGCCTAACCTCTCTTGAAGTTTTAAAAATACAATATCTCAATAAATACAAGTAGTAAGACCGTGCTTTTTCACAAGTAGGTACTTTAGACAATAAAGATTCATAGTATTAAATCAGATTCAATATGCACACAAGATGAAAAGATATATAAGTAAAAATAAACGAATCATATGCAAATGAGCTCTCCCGTGAACGCCGAAGTTTCAAATCTTCGTTTCTTGAAAAATACGTACTCCCTTGTAATAACAAGCATATTTTCAGCAACCGGAACGCTCCAATGATGGAAATAAAGCACTTTTAAACACACAATTTCAGTAATTACCAAAATAAAAGCGATTTACTCAGAGCACTCACACAAACCAACCAACATGGCTGCTGCCACCAGTTTACCACCATGGTTGCAGGGTATTGTACCATGTGTTCGGTAATTTGTATCTGCACAGTTGATACAGGTGGGCTTGTGCGCATGGCAGCCTTTGATGCTGTTGTTGCCCGAACAGAAGGCGCAGTAGATTTTATTCGTGCAGCCTTTTGAGTATGGCCGAACTCTTGGCATCGGAAACACCTCTTAGTATTGAAGTGTTCCGCGATGCGGTGTCCTCGCCAGCCAATGAACAAATTCGGCGATTGGAGGAGACTTCGGTAAGCTGCCGGCTGGAACTCCACGATCCATTTAACAGCATTTCCTCTGTCTTTGAGGCTTTAGAGGATCTTTGCTGATGCTTTGGATAGATAGAACTCGGATCTGAGCGCTTTTTCCAATTCCTCTGGCTGGACATCAGATGACACTCTGTGTATGGCCACTCTCCGTAATCTGGTCTGTGGTTGTCCGGTCTTGACCAGATTTTGCCCCTGTTTACTCAGACGGGAGGATGTTGACTAATTTCGTTGCGTCCTCTTTGGTTACGCAGTCTACCACTAATTCTCCCGTCTGCAGGGTACCGAATAGTGCTAATTTTGACTCCCAGCTTTGCTAGTGGAAACTTCTCGTTGGGGACTATTTTCAGGTCCTTGCTGGAGGTTGTTGTATTCTTTGTTGGATAAATGAGAATAGTATGCTTCAGCTTCCGGGCGGCAACTTGTGCGTAAGATTTAACGCGTGCGCTGTTGGGGGCTGCCTTCTGGATGGTGATCGGTGCTGTGAGAACTTCTTCTTCTGTGTTCACACCTATTTCAGCAGTAGGCCGAGGGTTATTTCTGTCTGGACCCTGCAGGGCCAGCTGTCTTAGTGCTTCTATTGTAAACCTTATTTGGTCTCGTAGGTCAGCTAGAAGTACTGCCCGTTTGCCGCGCTTTGCTTTGCTGATGCGCGGAGTCTCGTCTGCAAGTGAATGAATCTTCTCCGAGTAGCTTAGGGTGTCGCTTTCGGCTGGATTTGTAATGTCGAGGTCCGTTTAGGCAGGTAATATTTGCTAGCAGTTTTATTTCAGTACTCTGTACTTTTCTTTTTGGCTTATGCCACAGCATTAGACCATGTTGGAAGGATATGCCAATATAAAGGCATATGGCTAAATTTAAAAGTAAGTCTGAATCGGAATACAACTGAAAATGATTAAACATTGTGCCATGATATTTCACAAATTTAAAGGTAGACTAGCCTACAAGGTTGCCACGCAAAAAACTTCTTTGATGCATGAACCCTAGCGTCCAATCCGCGCAATCAATCTCAATGAATTTTCAGATATTATTATTTGAAGGTATACGCTTGGGATTTTAATGATTTTAAGCAACAGAACCCTCAAGATTACAGTGAAAACGTTTTGAAATTTTCGAATGGCAACACTTACTTTTTTCCAGAGCAAACTGATCGGCTCACTGAAATATCATAAATGGCGTTGGAAAGATACACACGTGACAAAATCTGCCGGAGTATAAGATTTTCAAAAAAAAAATGCTCTAAAGGACCAATAAGAGCAAAAGAAAGTGAGAGGGAAATTTTTTTTATTGGAATTACAAGTTTTCAACGAGCCCACATTCGCAGACGATAACACATTGCATGCGGGAGATTGTTGCCAACAGTGACGAATGTAACATCGCAAGAGAAATTTATATAACTTCACATTTTATGGCATCTTCCAATTCTGACAAATCTTGCGGATTTGATTTGCACACCTTAGATTCCAGATAACCCCAAAACCAGAAATCCATAGGAGTGAGATCGACTGATCAAACTGGTCCAAAACGGCAAAGTTACAGGAGATGACTCTATCTTGAAACGTGGTACGCGTTGAAAACTTATACAATAATCAATCATTTTAACTTGTATTATCATTTTAGCTGTAACCAATCAGTAATAGATAAATAAGCATTTATTCGATTTTAAATTGACTTGAGTTGGCAGTTAAATGGTCTTTAAAGCCGATAACTTGATAATAAGGTAAGGTAAATCTGAGGGGGTTAAAATAACTGACACTGACCGTTAGACTGAACCGTAAAACCGTTAAACTGAATATTCAATTTTTACTATGCAGAAATAATAATTTATGAATGTATCTTGAATTTGGGAAGTAGAAGAAGGTTTTAATCGTCTTCATTATTTTAAGAGCGG
>KK116877.1:533782-625060 GCA_000611955.2 Stegodyphus mimosarum | reverse complement strand
GCGGTTAAATTTAGAAATGAAAAATTGTGCTTAGAATGAAGCAAAACATTTTCCGTCGTTTTATAGAAAAATATCAGTATTTAAAGAAAATAAATAGCAATAATCTATTGTGCTTCTATTCTGTGTACAATATGGAAGTACATTACACTACCTTTTTATCCGTAAGAAAGATATTTTTTTTAATCCAAAAGGACTCTTAGTCTCAAGACTCGATTTTGCGAGTTCATTCACATTAAATGCTGTCGATTGTAAAAGCGTTGTTTCACTTTTCATTCAAGTCTGTTGCCATTGTAATAATGTAAAATACACTGGTGTGCAAAAATTAAGGACGAAGTCGAAAAATTAGCATATCAGCTGAACGAAGAGGCAGAGCGAACAGAAAGACCAATCAGGAGATTAAGTAAGGTGATGGACGGTAGCACATGCGCAGATATGCAGGCAAACGTAATGGGGGAGTGTCTGAGTAGTATAAAGCATGTTGTCGGTGTAAGATCAGTATTTCTGGCAAAGAGATTGCACGCCGTATAGCAGTTAAAATCACACCGAGTTGCTGCCTCAGCGAGAAATGGCGAATAATCAATCTGTTAGACGACATCTGGATGCTTTTACCCGAGGTCGAATCATTGGGAAGTTGGAGGAAGGCCGCAGTGTGACAAGTGTGGCTGCAGAGTTCGGAATTGCTCACAGCATCGTTTCACGACTTTGGAGACAATTTCAAACTACAGGAACAGCTATCCGGGGGTTTAGTAGTGGTCGTCCACGAGGAACCACACCCGCAGATGACCGGTATATTGCCTTACAGGCCAGAAGAAACAGGCGGCAGACAGCGGGAGAAATTGCTAGACACACGACACAGGCGACTGGACGACCGATATCGCGTTTTACCGTGGCCAGAAGACTGCACGGTGGTGGTCTGTTTGCACGACGCCCTGTACGGTGTGTACCTCTAACGCCTGCCCATCGGAGAAGGCGTTCTCTGTGGTGCCGGGAACACCGGAATTGGAGAGACAATGGATGGGGACGAGTACTCTTTACAGATGAGAGCAGATTTAATTTGAGTTACGTTTCTAGACACATACACATCTGGACAGAGCGGGGAACACGCAATAACCCCTTCAACATCATCAAAAGGGACTGTTTTGGAGGTCGCGGAGTTCTCGTTCGAGCAGACATAATGCTTGGTAGCCGGACCGACCTTCATATCTCCCAAGGAGGTTCGTCACCTGGGACTGCTATTGTAACGAGGTTCTTCTTCCTTACATGCGTCTTTTCACAAGGGCTATGGGTCCTCAGTTCCTCTTCATGGACGACAACGCTCCACCTCATCGCACAGTTACTGTCGAAGAGCTGTTGGAGAGTGAAGATATTGAACACATGGATTGGTCGGCAAGGTCTCTGGATCTAAATCCCGTCAAGCATGTACGGAACTTACTAGGGAGACCCGTGGCAGCACGTAACTTATCGCCAGTAACGATTCCGAAACTGCGATTGGTGCTACAAGAGGAACGAGCAGCAGTGTCTCAACAGCTCATTAACAACCACATATCCAGCATGCACAAATGATGTGAAACCTGCCTAGCAGTCAGGGGAGATCATATCCCCTATTAAAGACCGGATGTTTCTTGCTGGACACCCATCACAGTGATGTTTCGGCCTTCAGTCGCATTGCGCTCCATGCGCTACTTTTTCAATAAAGCTTCTTCTTATCCCTCTGATTTCTGTTTTAGTAAGTGTTTCGTACATTACTCACGTCCTTACGTATTGGGGATCTTACGGTATTAAATGTGTTGATTTGGAAAGCTTTTGTACAAAGTTATATTGAAAAAACCGTCTCGTCCTTAATTTTTGCACACCAGTGTATTTACCTTTCAAATTTAAATATATATATATATATATATATTACTTTTTATTCTGATAGATTTAAATAAAAATGCATTTAATCCGTGATGTATCTCATTTAAAAATCTTAAATATAAAATTACATTTTATATTTTTTCGCTTTTCAGATGTAGAGTAGATATATAAAGCTTCCTGTTAGTGTAAGTGGTATATTCATCTAGTACTCAATAAAACGTTTCTCTGTTCCGCCTTGGCCATCCCTGTTGGTAATCTCAACTGTTATTAAACTTTTCAACTTTTTTATTTTCTCAAGTAATTTAGTTATGTATTTTTTATACAAGAGGTTAAAATGTACTTTTTAGTTTTCATCTCAGAAAGGTTGTCTTTCTAAACTTCAGGTCTTTGATCTTTTCCAATAAATGAATCTGATAGAATTTCTCGAAGTATTCAGTTTCATTGAATTCATTGAACTAGTTTCTTTTTACGCTGAATGTACTCAATAAAAAATTGGTTTCTAAAAGATCTGGAATGTTTTCCCATCTATCTTAGCAAGCATCTTGATTGTTCATGTCACGAACAAGTATGTGATGCGATTCTTACTGAAGCAACGAGAAATTTATTACCTTTCGTATAACATTACTTTTATTACATTCTCAGCTGTTATTTGTTGATTTACTTTTGTTGTATTATCTCGCTTTCTTTTTATCTTTCACGGAGACCTTATATGATAACTTTAGGAGACAACTGATTTCTTATATTAACTCAGACCTTATATCAACTCAGATTTCTTATATTATGGATCTGCACTTGCACTTTTAATTATTCATGTTACACTTCTTAAAATTTATTGTACTGTTCATGGCATTCTAAGACTTTTATAATATTGTAGAGCCAATAGGATGTTTTGATGCTGCGAGATGTAAAAAGTGAGCAATGTCCTTGCCGAGACTCGAATCTCGGACCTCTCGAATACGCGCCAAGTGTGTTGAGCATTACACCACAAAGGCATGCTAAGAAGGCGGGAGAAATACGTTATAATATCGCGCCATTAGTTAAAATAAGACACTGAACTTTAGCATGTTTTCTTATGTAACATTCATTCTTATTTAACATTCAACGTGTAATTATAAAATTCATAATTAATGTGGGAAGAAATAATATTTCAGTATATTCGAGACATCATGTTTCTTAACATAGCGACTAGACAAATTTCTTCTTCTACTGGTATAACATCTAAGGGCGGACCATTGTTTTCTTTAAAAAACCCTCTTCACTCTGCTCTCTGAGATAGCGCAAAACCGTGGTAACTCATCATCAACAATCGTAATCGTTTAAACGATGATAGTCTGAACCGGGTTGAAAACTCTGAGACAAGGCTGGCTGTATATACAGTTTTATCCTTATGTTCCGTGGATAGGGAGAATTTCGCTTAGAAAGTCCTTCACGAAGGCAACCCTCTTTTTAAGCAGATATTCTTAGGGTTCTCTTGCTTTAATCAATTAATCCAGCTTAATAGTTTACTCTCTGTTTGATCAGTTTTTCTCCTGATTATTTTAAGAAATTTAAAGTCATTATCGTTACAGTTTAACCGTTTATGCCTAACTCCGACTTGTTTCCTTTTTCTTGGCTGTAGTTAAAACTAAATGTAGATATTAAAGAGGAAGATCATTCGGCAAATGCGAAAAACAAATTTCAGCGGATAATTATAGTTTATATAGTAATATTACTTTCTAACTCACATAATTTCTTCTTATATCTATATTGCATAAGCAACCAATGTTTACTGCACGGAAGGTTTTTCGTAGGGCGTATTCTTCAGCAGCTGCTAGATGAGATTTTTGTACTGTAGTTAAAATATGGGTTCTTAGCGTCATTAATATATCTGTAGTATGTCTTATTATAACCTTTTATGAAACTAGTTTTCTCCCTTTTTTTATATAATTTTAATTTTAAAATTTTACTTAAGCCACAGAGACTGTTATTAGCCATGATTATTTCAGCGTCGATACTGTTCTGAGAATTTACTTCTAAGACAAGTTAAACAAAACTATACACTAATTCAAATTTATAACGCCTGGAAAAATTTATAGCACTAAATTAAGTAGCAATTCATCTACGATTTGGTTTCTGACGAAGAGGAGGACCAAATTAATAGGAATACAGAATATTGATAATTTTACTTGGGTTCCACTACCTGCGAAAACCAGGTCAGATGCACTTCTGAAACATCTCACGTTCTGATGCAGCATGAAAATCACAATAAACTTCAGATATTTTGTGGTATGTCTATCAAACCCATGTATGCTAATATATGGCCTTGGAATAATTCTTATTACTAATTCTACAGATTTGAACCTCAGGTATATCAGGCCCTGAATTTTACTATGGTCAAGACGGAAAGGTTATACCTGCCCTCGCATAGACATCGAGGACCTTATAAGTGACAGAAACTCTATGCGTTTGCAAACAATTATAACTTCTTTGGGATTTGGATACGGCTAAACACTTTGCCAGCCGACTTCTCTACCATTTTGACAACAAGTCAGCCCTTGAAATAGTACCATTCCAAATAAGACTTTTTAACCTCCAAAATAATCACTTTATTCGATGATCTTATCTATAGTTCGTCACAGGTGTTTGATAAAAGTACACTTTATAAGAATCATTTTTTAGGAAGAAATAAGACTCGTTAGTAGATAGTACATTTGTCTGCCGCAATATTGTTGTAATGCTGTATCAGGTTGCTCTCTATTCTGTAAGGCCCATTTGCCATACAGTTAAGAGGAAGTACTCAACAGGCGGTTTCATATACAGACAGAGTTCATATACAGGTTCATAAACCATTTATCTGGCTATGGTGATCCCTCAAGATATCGAGAGTTCTCTGTTATTGTATCTTCATATTTTCAACCATATACATCGGAAAATGCCAAACTATAGTTCAGACAACTACTAAAAAGTAACATCCTTAGAAAAAACTCCAAATCTAATAAACTTTATCATTAAACTGCGACAATTTGAAGGCAGTATAAATACCATTACTTTATCATATAACTATTTAATAAAATATTATTATGTATTTACTTAATCAAAAGTAATTGTTATATTACCAAATTGTAGCCAAAGCAACTATTATGTTACTAATATGCAATTGCTATATTATTGATAAATTATTGATATTATTGATATGTTATTGATATTATCATGTAACCAAATTATGTAATATTGTTCATATTATGTAAATATTGAAAAATTTATAATAAATAGCAGATAGTAGATGGCCCCACGTAATAAGCAATTAAGCTGATAAGTCGTCATGAAGGTGCAGCTGCTTATTTCCTGCTTTCCTTTTCTGTTATTGTATCTTATCCTCCTGACCTAATAGAATCTCAATCAGTTGCAGGAATTCAAAATTGCTAACAGGTAGTCTTATTTTGACGAAAATCTTGACCATTTTGTAATGCGACTTTTGCCTAGTTCTATCTCAGCTTTTTTGAAGAGACCTCGAAAAATGGATCGGAGGGTCTCATATCCTTCTTCGTGTGCATTTAACTTCTTGAGAGGACTTAGCTATGGAAGTTGGCTTTTCTACCATCAAGATAAATGAGCAGCGCAGTTTTCCAACCACAGTACTTTTTGTGGGGTTATTGTGTGTGTTGGATATACTTTTAACAACCCATGGTCTTGCTATCATTATGACAAGGATGTTCTTGACTATATTTTCTTTGGGCGACTTTGCCAGTTTGAACGCTTTTCGTCATGGGGACTGGAATATTGAGACGCTAGACCATTTTATCTAAAGTGTAGCCAGTCTGTGTCCCTTCAGTAATACTGTTACTTACAGTATTGATACTATTTATTTGTGCCTTATATTCTGCATAATAATTGTCTTTTAGAGTGAAAAAAACATTAACAATATTCAAATGAAAAGCATCTGGAATGAATTCATTAAACCTATCTACTTGTATTAGACTGATGAAACTGGCTTCAAAGAAATTACATTCTTAAAAATATTAGAAATTTTCATTATTCTTTCTAAACGCAACAGATAATTTTACTGTTCTTTTTCTCATTCAATACGAACATGTCTCACATACTTGCTATATATATATAGTTAATAGGTGGGCGCCATTTTTAATAGCCATTAGCCTTGCACCACTACAAGGGCCTCAAGTGGTGGTCCTTTCATTATGCAAGCACCTAATAGGAGACTACCGCTGCCTCCTGCGAAGAGATGGACAGTTACAACTATGCTTTCTCCGGGATTCGAAGCTTATTGCTAAAGCAGTCAGGGTTACTAACCACTATGTCTGGTGGGCGGTTGCGGCCATAAATACAATAAATTATTAAA
Source organism: Stegodyphus mimosarum (assembly GCA_000611955.2). Classification (NCBI taxonomy): domain Eukaryota; kingdom Metazoa; phylum Arthropoda; class Arachnida; order Araneae; family Eresidae; genus Stegodyphus; species Stegodyphus mimosarum. Next base: position 618,870 of record KK116877.1, on the reverse strand, counting down.
CGTAACTGTTTCCTTCTAAATAATTTATAGAAAAATAAATGTTATATGGTGGAAATCAAAAGGTCTTTATATCAGATTAAATAAATTTATAAAACATGCACATCATGCTAAAACTATGAATCTTCCAAAACGCGTTTAAAGGTGTAACACGGACTTAGTTTTGAGATAAATTCATAATGATTGTTTTTTATTATCTCATAGAATATGAGCTTTTCATCTTTATAAATAAGACAAAATACCCGAATATCATGTGCAAAAGGCGCAGAAGAAAGAAGGAAAAAAGTCTTTTAGCGTCATTCCGATAATATGTAACTTTCAAAACTCTTTAAACTGAACCGAATAAATGAAGACTTTATTAATATTAAAACTCTACATAAACTGTAATAAAGCTGATGACCTATAAAATATGATTCTGAGATAAAAATTAGGTTAAAATAAAGTTCCTTGTTACATGTAAACAATGATACGTAATTTATGAATACTATTACCGAGCAAACACTTTAAAATACGTACATCTTAACATGCAAGTAAAGCCTTAAAATAAATAAGACTGTTCATCTTTCTTGCGTGTTTTCTGCCTACAGAGTTACTTACAAATTTAGCGATGTCAGACGAAGGGAAACGACAACCGCGTAGTATTTAGTAACTGTAGCAAATATCTTCGTGAAAACATGTGCATTAATTGGAATTCGGGAAACAGAATGATATTTCATGAACAAGATTTGATGATTAGTGATCTTAAGGAAAATTTAGATTTCAAGAAAATGTTCACGGGCGATTTATTTGTAATTAAATCCTATGCGGGTCCCCCCTCCCTGTATGCTAAAAGTGAATTTTCATGAAATATTCCGTAAGTCGAAAAGTGAAGAAGCAATTACTCTCAGTTTATATGAGAAACATTTCTCAGGCCCAAAGTAATATACTTAAGCATAACAGAAATACATAAAATCTAAAGAACAGTTCGATTTGTCATAATACTAGGTACATAACTTATTTATAAGCATAAAAAACATAATCTTGTAAATAATTGTGTTTATTCAACTGCAATTTTTTTAGTTAATATATATTTTTGTATTACTATGTATATGTTTTTAGTTAATTATTCGTGCGTTCTTTCTGGTGATTTTAGAACTCTTTAATGTAAGTTTTGTTTAATTTTAGATTTGTGGCTAGTTATTGTTTTTAAATGCGTTTAACTACCCATAACCTTTGGCCTGGGTTCGAATCTCAGAAAGGGCATGTATTTTACAAGTATTTGGTGTCACCGCGGTATAGAACTTAAAATAGTGCCGAATGGAAAGTCCTCTAGAGGAGCTGTCGGTAGGGAAAAGAGCTATGCTTTTTACAACGGTCATAGAATATTAAAAACCTCGATTTTCAGTTAGAAGGAAAAAAACTTGGGTATTATAGACGCAGATATCTGACTAATATAATCTGAATAAATTATTTATAAGTTATCTCTTCTTCTCTATCGTACATATTAGGCTTCAGCTTCTTCAGTGGTTCAACCTAACATTACACTTTCCCGGTTGTCTTAGTATTGACCCTCGTTATCTATTCGTTGGTTTTTTGATTCTGGAAGATGAAATTATACAAAGTTATAAAGTATTTCTTCCACCTTTTTAGCTTGCCTTCGTGGTGTAATGGTCGGCACACTCAGAGCGTATTCGAGAGGTCCGAGGTTCGAGTAGCGGCGAGGGCATTGCTCATTTTTCATGTCTCCTACTTCGAAATGACCTAGTGTCTCTGCAGTGGTGCCCGAACTAAAAGAGGTGATGGATGATGATTCTCCACCGCCAATATTTGGCGATTGGGCCCCTTTAAAAGTCGAAATTCAAAAGGCGGTGGTATATAAGATATATCTCTCGCCTTCTTAGCATGCCTTCGTGGTGTAATGGTCAGCACACTAGGCGCGTATTTGAAAGATTCAGGTTCAAGTCCCGGCGAAGTTATTGCTCATTTTTCATTTACTTCTGCTTCAAAAAATTCCTAATGACTATACATTCTTACGTGTTACGGGTTCATAAAGATTTCTTTAAATAACTGGGCTAGATGAAAGGCAGAGCTTGAAAATTTATTCATAGATATGAAATGAATATTATTTCTTACAAAAAATAAAAAATAACTATAATTAGCTCAAAGAAAAGCGTAAACAGACTCACTGCCATGGTCCACCTATCTCACGATCTGGAATAAAGAAGCCGGTTTTAGAAGCTTACAAAAAATCATCAAATTTGCGAAAAATCAACAAAAGTTGTCAAACCTTTGTAAGGTTGCTTTTTTATACGGTTTCTTCTTCAGGTAGCCTTACCTATGAAATGTCAGTAAACTCAGATGTAACAGCTCTACCAAATGTTTCAAATTAACGAACAACTGTAATTTAATGCACTCGTCGAGAGTAGCCGAAACTCATCCATCATTCAGAAGTGTCATTACTGAGAACGTGCCCAGGGTGCATCGCGATGGGCGATCCATTGGACCCAGAAGGAAAGGAAAGTTCTGGGCAAATTTTGATGGAAAATTTCTGGAGAATGGATCTAAGGTTCTTCCACGGTTCTCTCTACTAACAGACTCTATGGAGGACTTTGGGTTTGAAATTATTTTAAATGCCTTCATGCCCCACATAGCCTCTAAACAGTTCTAAAATCTATGCTCTTTCGGGGATTAGAACCCGAGTCAAAAGAGCTCCCTTACCACTATGCCAATATCGCTATGGCTAGTGACTCCCTTACCAGTATGCCAAGAAGGAAAGTATGCCAAGAAGAATGTAGAATTTAAACGCATCTGAAACGAATATGTGCACAAACCAAATCTAAACAAAGTACACATTAAAATACATACCCTTTCCGGATTTCAAACCCAGGTGAAAGATTATGGGTAGCTGAACGCGTTTAAAACAATAAGTAACACAAATTTAAAATTAAACAATGTATGCATTAAAGAGTTATAAAATTATCATACAGAATGCGGATGACTAAATCATGAATGACTAAATAAAAATAAATGCGCAGTAAAACAAAGCTACACATTAACTAAATTACAGATAATGGACACAAGTATTTATATAAATTGCAGCAACATATTATTCTTGCTTATATGGGTTGTGTCCCTAATATTATTCTTGCTATCATTTTATATTATTTTACATTTTATGCGTTTCCGCTATCCTTTGATATGCTACTTTTGTGCTTGAAAAATGCTTCTCTTATAAGCGATGATAACTGTTGCCTTTAATTATGATAAAGCATCAGTAAAAGTGCAACAGTATGAATGGTTCTCCCCCTCCCGTACTGAGAGTGGCAGCAAACTCAGGGACTACAGCGCTAGCAAAAGCTTAAGCTATTCCAAGAATCTGTTTAGCTAGTTTCTATTTTTAAGAAATAAACTGCGTATTGGGAAAATAATGCTTTTCTAATCAGCGATATAGCATATGTATATCACTAAATTTTGGAGAAATTTAAGAAACATATATTCAATGGAGACGCATAAATTAATGTGGTAGAAAGTTAATATCTCTTTCTCTATCGGCCTCACTAATATCCCAGTGGTTAAGACCGCTGAATACTGGGAGTTTCACCTGGGTTAGATCTCAGGAGAATGGCCTGGTTGGTGCATTGTTGGTTTTCCCTATTCGTAATGTGAATACGAGCCAGCAACTGTCTCTAAGAGACATCCTATGCCCGAGTGGGTTTAGTGAACACTGACAGTTTGGCTAGGCTGTTGTTGACAGTTTGGCTTCCTGTTGGAAAGATTGGCTACTTGCATTTCCGTAGTTTTCATATGCGTGATGTGAGTAAGAGCTAATTGCCATCGAAAATACTCTATATGGCACCTCCTTGCTTAGGCAGATAGCTTTCGTGTACTTTGCCATACTTAGATGACTTAATCTAACCTAATGTTTTGTTTTTTAAAGGTAATAAAGCAAAAATTGCCTTCCCGATGAATTCAGAATACGCAGCACGTGTACGTAATCTTTCTTTATTTTTCGTAACAACTGGCTCAAAAAAATGCTGGACAAAAAATTTCGACACGCAAGAATTTTCTGTCTTTTTGTTGTTTTTCTCTTGTTGTTGACTATTTTAATGTAAGTAAAAATGGTCAAAGCTCTTTTAGAAATATAAAAGTTTTACTTAACATATTTTTTTTTGTATATAACTAACAAAGAACGCAACTTGTCATCTTTTATAGCTGAAGGCACTGAAGTAAAAATTTGCGCGAAAAGAATTGAGGAGACATTTTTCCTTTTTTTTTAACGCCGGTTCAGATAAAACTCTTTTATATGTCTTACAGTAAATACTTCTTAAACAACGCACACTAGAATCTAAACATTAAGGTAGAAACATGGCGCAGAGGAGAAGTGACGTAATCCCCCATTAAAGATAAAGTAACGAGATACTCCTTTCATAACATTTGAATTCCATTTCTAACTCAAAGAAAAAAATTTCAGATTCTTTTAAAATAAATACATACTTTATTCCTTTTATTATGTTTACCAGAATCATATTTTTCTTTTCAGCTTCAAGCAGTTGTATTTCGTTTACTTTTATGCTTCAGAAGATCTGCATTATAAGCAGGTAGAATAAATAAGATGCTTTATAATCTCGTATTCGTGTGGCAACATTGTTCTAACATTTCCACATCATTCAGAAGCTGCATATGCTCAAAACTGTCGCAAAAATATCAAACTGCTTATGTAATTTGCATTAAACTTGCTATGATCTTTGCGTATATCTTAAAAAATGTGCAACGGACCACGTGAAGATGAGAATATCTAATTGTGTTTACCACATAAGCTGCAACAACGACAAACAGTCGAGCTGTTAAAAAACCTCGACTATATGTTCTGACACTACAGAAATAGTGACTACAATAACGTTTCTAATTCACATTACAAAAGTCGTAACTTTATAAAAATAAGTCAGAAGATCTTAGCAGTCTACAACATGCTCTTCATCAAAGTCGCTCGATTTCAGGGAAACGTCGATTAATATGATTCAGCAGCTCGGTTTTCTGGGACGTTTCTATGACTAGAGCCGCTCGATTTCAAAGTGATCACCAAATAATGATTCCGCAATCCTTTAATATCATCTTCAGTCATACCGAATTGAAATACAACAGAAAAATTAAAAGGCAGGACTAATTTAGTCTGAAAAGTGTACCAGATATAGAAGGTACATAGAAATAACCCTCCAAAACTCTCTTCGATACTTTTGTAACATAGTGGTACACAGCGGGAGATTTCTTTTCCTGCTCTTACCAGTTCTTTAATGAGTCCCAAACGGGCCTGGCGAAGGTGAAAAACATCAGCGACGTTTTCTTCAGGGGAGGCAGAAATAGATGGAGCAAGGAGTGTAAAACACTTTGATCCAGAAAACAGTTTGCTAGTCACATGAAGAGGAGTGACGAATCTGGAATATTTGATCACAGAATTACAGTCTGTGTATTGAAGTACTGAATGAATTTCTAGAATGAGTAGAAAATGAAATCTACGATTGAGAGAAGTCAGCTGAGGTTCCGCTTTCTGATTGGTTGGCCTGGTCACGGAGATCATAATGCAGAACATGTGTAGCGAACGGTCTGATTTTTTTATCCACTTACAAAATTTCGTAGATTAGAACATTCGCAAAATTTGCAGGGTTATTACTGATGGTCCTATTGTGAAACTTTTCATTAAGTCTATTGATGAAATCTTGTATTGTTCCCATTTTAAAGTCTGAGTGAAGACTTCTATTCCTGACAAAGTAGGGAGCATTGGTCATGAAACGTAAAACCTTGTTTTGAAGAGTCTGAAGTCGTTTAATTTCGTTTTCACTGGAGTTCGCCCATGCGGGGGACGCGCAAGTAATAATCAGCTGGATAATGGAAGTATACAGTCTCTTTAAATTGAGAGAAAGATGTTCACTTTTTACTAGTGGAAAAAGCGTGAATACAATGCCATAAGCTTTGCCACACGCTCTGTATATATGGTCAGACCGAGTGATAATTTCTGTTGAAGGTGATACTCAGATAGTTAGCAGAATTCACCCTCAGGACTTGGGCTCTCAAAAGCTTAATTTCTGAAGTGATAGTGTCTCTTTTCTCGTATTTCCTTATTAGCAGTATTTTTGATTTTTCTGGTTGTATGCACGTCTTCCATCACCTGCACCATGTCTCGATTTCTGGAATTTTCTCCTGCATTTTTGCTAAAGCATCGTTTGGGGTCTTCTTGATTTGATGACAAGAGCCTTATAGTCAGCGTAAGAGGCCAGAAGGATATTAGCATCTCCACTAAAGTCAGTATAGTCACTTGTGTAAATAATATAAAAAAGCGGTCCTAAATTGGAGCCCTGGGAAATTCCCGCGTGAATAAGCTTGACACTAGAGATTTCTTTCCCGTACTTAAAGGTACAAGCCAAAACTTTCAACTAGACAGAAGTCTCATAAACTTGCCGGTAGTAGGAATTTTAAGTAATGAAATCTTAGTCTAGTTTAAGTTCTGAAGACAACTGCGTCAACTTTCGAAAACGCACTGGTTGTTTCTCTGCGTATAATATTTGATTGTTAGTTTATGTTGCTGATATTTTTAATAACGTTATGAATGACTATTATGCTTTCCACTGATTGTTATAAATATTATAGAACTCATTATTCATAACCAAGCAACCAAACCACCAGTCGCAAAGATGGGTTGAACCAAACCACCAATCAAATTTTTCCTTAATTTGAATGTAGGGTTGCAACCTTCTGCATTGTGTTTAAAAATTTGTAGGCAGCATATCTATATCAACTGAAAATGGAGACACAAAAATTAAAAAAAAATATCTTTCCGAAAAGCTTGAAATCTATTTTAAAATTTTTGTTTTCTTGTAAAATCAAGACTGCGTATTTCTAACTTACATGTTGACTGAACATGTCGTAATTGTACAAAAGTATAACAGAATGCAGGAAGTAATTCCGCTCACAGCTCGAAATAGGATCTGAGAACTTTACATCACTTAAAACGCATCTTGAATCACTCGAAAATATAACATAGCTGCTACCCATTACAATATGAAGGTAAGCAACACATAGGAAACACTTATCTTAATATCTTCTCCATGGCGATACGTTCATACACAAGAAATATATAAAAATGAAGATAATTACTTCGCGTCTAAGTCAAAAGAAGATCTGGAGCTTCCACTTCAGTCAAAACGCATTTTATTTCTCTCGAACTCGGAACGTGAAATCCGTCCGTCAATGTTGAAAGCCAGATGCGAATGCGAACCCCGACCACAACAGTAGAATGTATCATTGGGGTAGGTCTTGCTATTTTATTTGCACTTCGCCTTCGTTCTTTTGGGCTGCGATGACGCTTTTGCCTTGGGCCGCATGCAGCCTTCGGCCAGCGGGTTGGACACTCCTACTTTAAAGCACCTTTATTCATATGTATATTGTTTACCAAAGAAGTAAATTATCTATGAAAAAATATTTATTGTTATATCTTTATTTTATATTTAATGTCTGATGTCAGGAAAAAATCTCGGCGATGAAAAGGGGTAGTGAATGAAAAAAGTTTAAGAGCTAGCACATACAAATTTTCAATGTCTTGGAAGTGAAAATTAAAATTTTCTTTTAAATTTTGCAAAGGCGTTGTATATAACAATTTGTTTTCTGAGGAAACACAGTTTTTCTCAGTAATCAATAACGGACAATCACATTAAATGATCAAAGTAACAGAATTCGTTTCGATTGCGTTTCGGTGTCAAAAATCAATTTTAGAACCAAAATCTTAAGTAACCGTTCCGTCGTCAATGAGACTGTTATCCCTTACTTGCAGTTTTTTTACTTAGCGTTGAACTATGACTACATAACAGCCCAGCAGAATGTATGTTTCTTGAATTTTATTATGTTGCCATAGGATTGTGAACTTCAAGGAAAAACTTAGCTTATTTCCGTGATAAGAAGCAAACTGTTGTAACTTTCATCACTGTGGTCACATAGTTGCGCAAAAGGATGGTCATTCAAAGCTTTGATGGTATTTATTGCTTTGATACATAGCTTTTAAGTAGTATGAAATTTTCCCTGAAAATTTTTCACAACTGAATGTTGCTTGTGGAAAAAAGCAATCAATATCCCAAATGTGAGATATCTTATTTTTGAGATACGCTAAAACTTCGCTATATTCCAACCCTTGGAGGTAAGAAGCACCTCGAAGTCTCTAGTAATATTGCATATCGCCACAGGGGAATGTCATACTGCCGAAAAATGTTTTCAAATCAATGATATGTCTTCTGCACATGTTTCAAGAGACTTTACGAAAAAAACTTTTATTATTTCTTTTTTAGCATCCCTGTAATAAAGCACATAGATATCTAAAGTGCTGTTCCTTCCAAAAATCGATTCATCCTGCCAAAAATCATTCATTGTATGTCAACTTAGTAAAATTGGTTAAAGATTCATTTTCATAATTATACTTATTACTTTTCGAACTGCAGGTGATGATATATTTTCACCAACTGAATGCGAATATCCACCTTTTACAACTAAGCAGAAATGCTATATGAAGCTTTAATTTCCTTTCATAATTCTTAAACATCGGTAGTATCGTAAATGATTTTAAATTCTATTTGAGTGCATTAAAAATTTATTCCGAGTCTTTTAAAGTACTCTAAATTGCTTTCTATTTTATCTGCAAAGTGTATTTACGATACCAACAAGCTGCAATCGACAGTGATCGATGAAGCAACAAGCTGCAATCGACAGTGATCGCACTGCAATGAAAAAAGGTTTTTATTTATTAATTTGCTTTCTTCAGTGTTATTCTGAATGATCTCTCCTTAAGATTAAAGGTCTAAAATAATAATGATAAGAATTTATAACGCGTAGAAAAATTTCCACAGACGTCATGGTGCTCATGCTACTCGATGTTCGTCGTATTAACTCTCTCGCGTTTATTCGAAGCAAGAAAGCTATTACTAAAGTTCTCGATGTTTGCTTAGATATCTTCCGAAGACTCGAATTTTTATTTCGCTGTCATTTGCGCTTAATTAAAGTTGTTAATACTATCAGTTTTCTTTACCGAGATATTGCATTATTTAGAAGTATGTCGAATGCTGTATTATTTTCTAGTAATTTTAAATCAATCAAGATCAAGTTAAATATACAAGCGGATATTGTCAGCTAAATTTTATTTCTTATATCCTTACTTTTTGTATCGTGATTTTAATTTAAAATGATGATCTACATGAATTAGCTTACTAGAACAGATATAATTTCTATTATCTTTGAAGCTTGTATTATACTCACGTTCATGAAAATTTGAAAAATTACTGTCTTTATTATTTTTAAAGATGTTTAATTTTTCGCATATCGTTCTGATCGTTAGTGGTTAGTGATGTTGGTTGCCATATCGTTGAGCCCGGAGGTGGCGCTTAGTTGTTCGAAGTGTATACTGTCTGTGTGGCATCGAAGCATTTAAAATACTGGCGACCCGAAAGTCCTCTTGAGAGTCTCGGTTGCGGGGGAAGAAGGATGAGACATTGTTGAATTCGTCCACCAGGATGTTCTCCATTAAAATTCGGTCGGAGCTTCCCCTGCTCAAAGGTGTAATTCGGTCGCTCCCAGTAGCGCATCCCAGGCAACATTGTGGGTGATGAAGCAGCTAAACGACAGATGGGGTTTGTCCATTACCGATAAATGCATTAAGTTGTCTGCCATTTCGAGAAACAGCAGCATATTTCCCCATAAGGTTTTAAACTTCAGATGTCTGAAACTACTCAAAAACTGAGATGTCCACTTTCCTGTGCTATTTAATTGCTGCTAAAGTGTTAATGTCTGTTATAGGTTATAATGTTTTTTATTTGTCGTCCTTCTCTCAAAATTACTTAATTTTTTTCATCTTACTGTGAAATTTTATTTACTTTGTACCAACAGTCCGAGCAACATATTTATACAGAATTATCCCATTCCGGTATCCCAGGGTGTAACTGGTTACACGTCCAGCTAGAAAATGAGAACTTATAATTTGGAGTCCCAGCATAGTTCATTTACCACGTTTTGTAGTTTGGAAAAAACGAATACGTGTATAATGGTGCCTGAATTTAAACTATTCTGAATTATAATTAGTTGATACATGGAATTTTCTGTCTGGGTTTTGTCCTCTCCTTAGACGTGGCTTAAGCGGAGAGAATATAAGGAATTATCGCTCTTCTTTTTGCTCACTGTCGTGGTATAAATGGTAACAGTCTCAGCTAGCAGTGTAATATCCCTGTCTCGAATCCCGGGTACAGCGAAATTAACTTCTCACGTTTTTTGGCTCCAAAAAAATATTAAAGCATACTGATTGGTAGGTATGCAATATGTCAATGCATCAATGTAATTTTAGATACATTGTTACTGTGAGAATAAACTGTAAATTTCCAGTTTTGAACTTTCATAAAATATAGACTGTAGTTACATAAAATTTCAGTTTTCTTAGGTTTAGACAATTTTATTATTAATCCTCATGCATAACATTTTTTATATATTAGCAAAACTGATATTTTTCTGAGAAAGATCTTCATGAAAGCATACCTTATTTTTAGGCTTTTTCTCTCTTTGATGATTGTGTACTTAACTTTCTCTTCACAAATAGTTGCATATATATTATAAACATTGCAAATGAACTTCCTAGTTGAACAGATCACCAGAAAAAAAGACAGAAGTTCATTACTCAAACTAAATAATTTTAATATACAATGACAATACTGAAATTTTTGAGGGAGGACGAGGGGTGAGAAATACGAAGTACTCTGAATGACGTAGATATCGCATGTTTTCGATTGTAGTAATATAATTCTTAAGAAAAAAGAACTGTATCAGGATTAAATCGTTTGAAGTCTGCTGACATATAGCACAAAGTGAGACTACTTCAGTATCTCACTACTACTTCAGTAGCAGTGAGATTATTTTTAGTAGTTTACTTTGTAGAGACATTAGGTTTATTTCGAAGCAGGAGTCATGAAAAATATGCAAGGCCTTCGCCGGGAATCGAACCACGGACCTCTGAAATACCGGCTCAGTGTGCTGACCACTACACCACGAAGGCACGCTAAGAATGTGGGAGATATACCTTATAACTTCAGTAGAAGCAAAAGCAGTTTTTGGTTGATATAATAGAAATCTACTTAAAAAATTTATAGCTATCCCAAAGCGACAGAATACTATCGACAAGTTTATAACAGAGCTTAAACATAAATATTGCTTTCCCTTTAACAATTTTTAATTACTTTCATATTAATATTTAACTTGTAGCCAGCCCGCTAGTTGGGATTTGCATCTGGTTCGACCTATTACAGTTTAATGACTTTTGGGAGCTGGTGGGCGATTCATTTTAAGCTAAGTGAGCAATTATAGTTTTAATCGATACAATTACTATACTCCCTAAAAAATTTACATCTTAAAAATTCAAGAGTAAAATCAAAAGCAAGGTGTTAAAACCCAGATTTAAAATCTAAGCTTAAGGTAATAGAAAATTAAAATAAAAATGCACATAAAGATACGAAAGATCTGCATTTATTAGAACTGATAATAATGAAACATTTTTGATAGCAAATTTTCATTTTTGGGTAACCTATCAGAGCTATTTTCGGTAGCAAAAAAAAAAAGGAATAAATAAGGCTATAACTAGAATGTACCGAATTTGAAGAGAATAAAAAATCTACCTCAGGTTAAAAAAGGAGGAAAAGCTCAGAATTAAGGTACAGTAAATGAAATAATTAGGGAAAACAAGATATTTAAGGACTGCAAGGCCTGAGATTTGTCTCAATTAAATCATTGGCAGACATTTAACATCTAAAACATATATACTTTACTATACACTTTTTTATATATACTTTTACAACTAAAGCATAAACATTTTGGAGTTATTTAAAATAACGAGTGATTATTTCCAGAGGCTTCTATTCAGAATGTTTTTAAGGGTTTTGCAACTTCACTGTCTGATAAATTGGTTCACTCTATCTTTCAGTCCTTTGTTCTGAGAACTGTAAGATAGTTTGAAAAATAAAAGAATTCCTTTTGCTGTTATTTCTACAATACTGTAATAAAATATTTTCCGTTTAAATTTCACAATATTTAAATAGCATACTGTTATTTAAATGTATCTGAAAGAGCTCAATTTTCAGTTATATTTACAGTTTCAAGTTTCAGTTTGATGTATGCTTAATTAAAAGTGAATTCTATTCCAATAAGTGTAAAACGAATTGAATTTAACTGCTACGAAAATGTTATTTAATTAAGACAAACAATAATTACAAACATAGGTAGAATTTTAAGCTGCCAGTTTGAGAAGCTTGTTGAAGATCTGACGGTAAAAAATGTTTTAAAGTCGCCTTTTTTCTGAGCATTATGAAGCTAATTTGTAGCTCAGAAAACAATGTCTTCGTACATAAATTATCAAAAATGTATTTAAAATGTGAAAAATGGAGATGCAGGAATTTTAATACACGCAATAATAAATTAAAGGCTTTTTTTTAAGGAACGTTAGCCCAGAAGGTTAGGCCCTGTCTCAAAACAGGGCTTTGCAATGAATCACTATAAAAGTTTGAATCACTTTTCAAATTGTAGCCACCAAATATTGTCTCCCTGTATTACATTTAAGGAAATTAAATAATGAAGAATTTGCATGAATGTATGCATGTTTTTCGCACTGGGCAAAAAACAGCCTAGAGCCATCAAATTTTGAATACCGAAAGCCATCAAATTTTGAACAACGTAAAGCTGTAGAGACATTAGGTATTTTTGAAAGCAGGAAAAATGAGCAATGCCCTCGCCGGGCTTCGAACCATCGACCTCTCGAATACGCATCGAGCGTGCTGATCACTACACCACGAAGGCATGCAAAGAAGGCGTGAGAAATACCTTATATATTTCCCCTTTTTAAAGGGCGACTGGAGATTAGGGGACCCAATCGCTAAATCCATCCTGGCGGGGAAGAATCATCATCCACCACCTTTTTTAGTTCTGTCGCCACTGTAGAGACATCAGGTATTTTTGAAAGGAGGAGACGCGAAAAATTAGAAACATTAGCAGTGCCTTCGCCGGGATTCGAGCGATGGACCTCTCGAATACTCGTTGAGCGTGCTAACAACTATACCACGAAGGTATGCGAAAAAGACGGGAGCAATACCTTATATGCCTTCACCCGAATATGGATACCTGGTAGTTCGAATTTTGAGTTTCGAATTTGTTTTATTGTGAATTTCATATATTCTAAAACTTTAACGAAGTTTTGATTAACAAAATAATTTCAAGGAGAGCAATGGCAACTCTGTGCGGGAAAATGTTTTTTTATCTGCAACGCATGAAACTGTCTATCGGAAATTCTAAAGATACGCTGCTTTTACTTCGTTGTACGAAGTATTTAATCGCAAAATTCCAGGTATCATATTTCCACGAAAATATTCATTTTGACTGCTTTCGAATGCAATTAACTATGCTTTTGCTTGACACCTGCACGTAAGGACAGAATAAAGGACTCATTTCCCCCAAAAGAACTATAAAATTGATTTAAAACGGATTGTGAAGAGATTTTTTCGTGGTGTCTGTATGTACGTACGCACATATGTATGCATGTATCTCGCATAACTCAAAAACGAGTAACCTTAGAACGTTGAAATTTTGTATATAGGACTGTTATAACATGTAGTTGTGCACCTCCCGTTTTGGTTACAGTCAGCCGGACTTAGTTTTTTTTAATTCTTACATGTTATTAAATTGCGCATATTTTGCTTTAAAAATGGTTGAATTATGTTGTTCTTATCTTCCGGTTAAGGTTTTTATGCCTTTAGTTAATCTACATGCAATAGTTGCAGAATTATCAACAATTTAAAAGTTGTTTAAGTGCGGCTAAGCCTAATTTTTCTTGTCATAGCAGCCATATTTATTTACATTTCAAGCTTAGCAGAACAGTGAAAGACCTTTCTGCATCTTTAATGTAGAATGAGTTACATAAAAGAACATACATAGAATGAGTTACATATTTCTTTGCTGAGTGGGACCAAAAGGAAACGTTTAGTTATGTGCACCGAAAAATCTTGAACTTCGTGCCTGCTGGCCGAATTGCTAGTTTTGCGCTGGAGCTCTAATTTTAATTGTAAAAATCGTTTTTTAAATTTGTTTTAAGTGTATTTGGTATTTTACGTTTTTCTATATCTTTCAATTTTTAATGAAGATATTTTGAGTTTTTATGTATGTTTGCCTTATCACGAAGTGAGAACTGAATTTATTGAATGAGAAGTATATTTCTAGTGAAATTCGAGGATTAAGGGCTTCGTATAAGCAAATATAGTCTCCAGTCTGTCTCGGAGAGAGAATATTTACAAGTATCGTATGCGCATTACATAAGTGACTCTCAATCGTCTGTGAAAAACGTGTCTTTTTATTTGTTTAATTTCTTTTATACATGGTTTTAGATTTATTATAACATTTGAAAAAAATCTGGCAACGATTAGATGGCAACTTCAGATGATACAATTTTTGTACATTCAGAGTTATAAACTAAAAGAGATGTAACATTGCTAAGTGAACCTGGAACCAGAATGTCACTATGGTAAATAATTATAGGGAATTTTAGAGAGCGCATTTTATTCTATTCTGGTTTATGCACTATCGACGAAGTAGGTTTAATTCAATTTAATAAGCTTAAATGAAATGTAGGAAAAATGCGTATAATTTAATACCCCGTAGAAAGAAATCCTGTAGTGTACAGATCAGATTTAATTTTTTTAACACTTTGTACGAAGTAAATCGAATATTGCAATAGCGAAAAATTTCGGGTATCATCTTTCAATGAAAATATGCATGTTGAAAATTCTCGAATGCATTTAGACTATTTTTTTTGCGCGACGTTTGTGTCCACAAACAGAATAAAAGGCGCTATCTTCCCAAACGGATTGTAAAATGAAATTAAAGTGGGTTCAGACGACATTTTTTTCGTAACGTGTGTGCGAACGTACGTATGTATCTCGCGTAACTCAAAAACGAGTAGTTGTAGAGCGTTAAAATTTTGTATATGGGACTGCTATAACATGTAGTTGGGGACCTCCAGTTCGAGTTGCAACCGGCCGCACCAAACGCGTATGTGTGTGTTTATATATAATTTTTGTGTATTCAGAGTTATAAAGTAAATGAGATGTAACATTGCTAAGTGAACCTAGCATATATACGCTGCCCTGTTAGCCAGCTTGGTGTGCTCAGTTATTTTGCTCTTATATATCAGTAAATTGTCCTTTTTTTCTTTAAAAGTGATTGAATTAAGTTTTCCTTATACTTTTGTTTAATTTAGATGCAAAAGTTGTGTAGTTATCAACATTTTAAAAGTGGTGCTATACCTAACGAGTCCGTCATTTGTTTACATTTTAAACTGTTAGTAGAATAATGAATCAAGTCAGTTGGTGCAACAGTTCAAGTGTCTTTTTGCCCAGTAGGCCCAAAAGTTAGCTTCTACTTTGGGCACCGAAACATCTGTCTTTCTGGCCGCCGGATGAATTGCTTGTTTTTTTGCTTGCAAACTGTAATTTTAATTGTAGCTATTTTAATCGACGCTGACTTTAAAGGAATTATTTCTATCCACTTAGAAAAATGGTCTGCAATCACCAAAAGATATCGGTTTTTATATAACTCACTTTGGGGAAAAGGTTCGAAAAGGTCTATGCCAAGGATCTCATTAGGAAAAGTCGCGCGAACACTTTTTAAATACCCTACCGGGCTATAATTAACGTCGTTAATTAACTGGCATAACTTACAGGGCCTGGCATACGCTGTCACTATCTTCTGTAGTTGCAGAAAATATATCGCCTCGCGTACTCTACGTATCGTTTTCCTCCCCCCTACATGAATGGCTGTGGGGCTGTCATGAAGTTCCTGCGAAATACTCAACGGTAGTGTGGCGGGATCGCTGGTTTGAATTCATGGTTTTCATTAGACGATTAAGTATAGAACAACAGATTATCCATGATCTCGTAATTTAGAGACCTATTTCTTATTGCAGCAAGATCTGCATTTTCAAAATTATCTCGATCCTTTAAATATGCATAGATATTACCGAAATCTGGATCCTTCGGCAATTCAGCTATAATTGTTTCCCGGGAATCTAAAACTTTAGAAGTTAACGTAGCACATTTTATTTGATCCCCGTTTTCATCTAGTTTAATTCTTGACACGGCGTCGCCCACTGTATTTTCCTTGCCGGGAGTGGGCTTAATTATGAAGTTGTATTCTTGTAACTTTAAAGACCATCTAATTAATCTAGGAGTTAAATTCTTTCCAGAATATAATCTTCCACCAGCCGCATGATCAGAGTAGATTGTAACTGGGACTTTTCCAAAGTAGACCCTAAACTTCTGAATTGCCATTAACACTGCTAACGTTTCCCTTTCTGTTGCTGTGTAGTTTCTTTGTGTCTGACACAAAGTTTTGCTGAAAAATGCTAAGGGGTGCCCTTTTTGAGTTACAACGACACCCACGGCGTAATCTGAAGCATCCGCCGCGATCTCCAAGTTCTCGTCCCCTTCCGGGAATTTAAAAACTGGGGCATTAATTAGAGCTGTTTTCAATTTTTCAAAAGCGGTGTTTGCCTCTACTGTCCATGCAAACTTGGTTCTCTTTCGTTTTAAAGCTAATAAAGGTTCAACAATATCGGCAAAAATTTGGATAAACGAACGATAATATGAGCACATGCCAATAAAAGATGATAGTTTCTTATTCACGGAGGATAATTTTTAATTGCTTTTATTTCAGAATCGTCAGTCTCGATACCCTTAGCTGAGATTTTGTATCCTAAATATCGCAATTCCTTTAGTTGCGAATTTACATTTTGCGGCATTAATAGTTAAACCTGTTTCTTTTAATAATGAAAAAACTTCGTGGAGATCTTCTATGTGTTGTTCAATAGTGTCACTAGTTATGATAATGCCATCGAGATAAATCAAAGTGGATTTTCCTAGGACGGGACATAAAATTATGTCCAGAGCGCGTTGAAAAGTTGACGGGGCCCCGCAAAGCCCAAACGGCATGCATAAAAATGCATAAGTGCTCGATTTCGTAATAAACGCTGTTTTATTCACATCTTCTGGTTTCATGACTATTTAAAAGTAGCCTGAAGTAAGATTAAGAGTGGTCATATATTTTGTAGACCTAATTTTCCGTATTATTTCTTCTATTACCGGTAAAGGGTAAATAGGGAATTTAGCCATGCTGTTAAGTTTTCGGCAATCGATCGCAAAACGATAAGCTTTTGGATCCGAAGGGGGCAAGTTATTTCTCATTCTGCATAGCACAACTGGGCTAGCATATTCACTATTGATGGGAATAACTATTTTATCCAACATTTGTTCTGTGTGATGTTATATTATTGATTCTTTCTTATTATCATATCAATAAGCTTTTGTTTTACAAGGTTCGCTTGATTTTAGCTCAATCGCATGGGTAACAATTTCTGTATTCGCTGGCTTCTCAGAAAATAGCGTATTAAATGTACCTACGAGTTCTTCCAGCTTGGCTCTTTCATCGTGTTTTAGATGCTGGAGATCGATATCAGGAACATTTACCTCTTCCGCCACCTTTGGCACCATATTCAAGACAATAGAATTTTCTGGAAAGTTTATTGTGGCGCTCGCCGCCCTGAGGAACTCTGTACCTAAAATTACATTGTTTTGCAAATTTTTAACAACAAAAAATAGAACTTTCAAAACTTCGTTTTTTACCTGAACGTTCAGCGATAGCTTCCCGACACATTCCCTTGTGCGGCAACTATTTCTGTGCTACAATTTTTAGACAATCTTCGAAAATTTCTATAGTAGAATTTTTGGCTTAAAAATTTTCTTTCATTTACATACAACCTAGAGGGATTTTGCGATGCACAGGGGTTCTGAACCCTCAAATTCTCAGGCCCCTCTATTGGTTTAAATTCTTCTTTCCTCCTGATGTTTGCTAGGTGCGCTGGCACCGTTTGTGGCAGTCTTTGGCTTTACCGTTTTCATTACTCGTTGACGGCGTAAGTGTTTTCCTCCGTTGTATTTGTTTCTTTCTGCTGCCGGCTGTCGGGAGAACTCCTGATAGTGTCCGTGGGTGGGAAATCTCGAATTTTCCGCTGTCCGCCGACTCTGGAACTTTACGGCTAATTTGAACAGCTCTTGCAGCGTTCGTGAGTTTCTGAGCTCCACGAAATCTTGTACTGCTGGTAATCTTGCTAATATAATTTCAATTTCAGGAATGAAGTAACGGAGTTTTTACCGTCGAACACCACTGCTGGTTTAATTGCTGCCCTCATCGTCTGTATTAAGAAGACAAATCCCTCTAACGGGTTGTCACCATCGGGTCTACGACTTCTGCATCTTGTAATTATGATTGTCCTTCCTAATTATTGGCCATTGGTTCCGAGTAGGATGATCGGGAGCCAGATGTAACGTTCTACTATCTATCTGTTGTGTAGAATCTGGAGAAATAGTGATTGCACCGAAGAAGGGTTAAAACTACCCTTCATTAAACTCTTTAAATTTACAATGAGTCATACAATCTTGTATCCTACAGCGTGTAGATGAGTCTAGTGGCAGCAAGATAATAGCTGTAAAGCCCCGTCTAACCAGCAATAAGTGCTAAGCCGAAGCTTGCGTTACAACCACGCACAGAGATTTCCCAGACTCTCTCTCACTTTCCCTATTAGAACATCGATATTTAAACTCTTTCTTCCATTGGTGGAACCTACATTCCTTACGCGCGTTACCAAACTTAAATATTCTGGCACTGACAATTAGGGGAATGAAGGCTTATAGAAAGTAGCTTAAAATTAAATTTAACTGGTTAGTTAAAGTAATATATATCCCTACATTATTAAGATAAATTTATTCGTTACTGACTTAAATAAAGAAAACTATTATTAGTTTAGGATTCCTTAACTATGTTGACTTAGGAGTTAAACGTTAAAAGCTGTTCAATCTGGTAATAAATTTTCGACTAAT
Organism: Stegodyphus mimosarum; assembly: GCA_000611955.2. Taxonomy (NCBI): domain Eukaryota; kingdom Metazoa; phylum Arthropoda; class Arachnida; order Araneae; family Eresidae; genus Stegodyphus; species Stegodyphus mimosarum. Next base: position 599,911 of record KK116877.1, on the reverse strand, counting down.
AGCTGACAGCATAATAAGTTATTATAAGCATTTTCACCATAGAAACGTTTATGCTTATCCGATATTGATTAGACTCTAATTTCTACTTAGTTATTTTATTTTAACAACTTTCCATCAAATTTTATTAACAGGTGTCAGAAATAGAAATACGAAGCCTTCAAATACCAGAAAAGTTTTATGTAAAAATTTTGAACTTCATCTAATATGTCCTTAGTTGCTCTAATTAGTAAAATCACGGAAAAGAAAAAATTGAATCTTCCCTAGAAAAATTTTTTTTAAGTCTTAGATATATTTTCAGTATTTAATTATGGTTTAACAGCTTAAAAAGAATTTTCGTTAGAAAGAAAAAGAAAAGATTTTCCTTCGCCATCAACCAAACGCTGCCCTTACATTAAGTTTACAGCCTTGTGTGTTCAACTAGTGGAAACAGTTTTCAGAAACATTGCGGAGAATTTACAGAGCTAACATTTAAATACAACATAGCATATACGAATAAATGTAAAGGTGTTTCAACTGGTGGTTTAATTTCCAGGACGATGTTTTTAGAACAGGTGAATATTTTTTTAAGTGTATCATAACTTTAATTTAAAAAAAGGCACCGAGATGGTCATGAACTAAAAATAGTTATACAGTCATGAAATAAATAACAAGTAAGCTATAAAAAAGACTTCCCACTAAGAAAATTCATATCTTTATGGGCGGAGGTTACTCAATTTGTGGTAAAATTCATCTTTTAAAGATGTGAGACACAAAAAATAAATAAATAACTTTTATATATAAAATGTCAGATAGTAAATATTAGAATTTATCTTGTATGAAACTTCAAATACACAAATGGGTAAAATTTTGAACTAATATGTAAACAAAATTAAGGAAAATGAGCTAAGAAAATATGCAATGGCAGTAAGAATAATTTAAAAAGTTATATGTCATAAGTTTTGCAATTCATAGTAATGAAGCTTATCATTACGTTCATAAAATCGACGATTTATTAATTCACAGTTCATAATCATTATAAATTTCTTCATCGGGGCTCACAAGCAGATAGGTCACTAGAAATAATGCATTGTTGCTAAGTACAATTTCGAGGTTGTCTTTTTAAGCAATCGCTCCAGATGAACAGGAAGAAAGTTACAATTACTTGGAATTAATAACAGACTCAGCAAAATAATTGTAAATAACTAAAAGAGAACGGAGGTATCAGGAAAATTGTCCTTAATGAATTGGAAAACTCCTACATTTCCGATGTCACTCAAACAATAAATTCAGAAACGCAGTTCAACTAATTCTTTTTGAACGGTTGATTAACAGCTGAATCATCGATGGTTTTCAGTGTCGTATCTACATAATGTTTAGCTCTCTTCGAGAAAAACTGCTCCTAGAATTTCAAAATTGCGTTTCTGGAAGTTTGCAGAATGTCGCCAAGTTGGCGAGCAATCACGAAGTGGCTCTAAATTAGTCTTCAAGACCCACCAGGAAAGTTTCTGCTTACATCTAAGGTCCTTCTTGAGCTACATTCGCAAATTAAAGATTCTTGGATTCAGAATCGTAAGATCTATAATTCTATACGAGAACTAAAGATTCATACACAAAAAGGGCGGTCTCAAATTTAATTGCCGTAAAATACATTTTAAACTATTATTCTAAAGGCAACAAATTAAATAAATAAATTAAATAATATACATAAATAGCAATGAAATCAATCGATTAAAAATATTTACAAATAATTACAACAAAATGAACTTGATAAAATGTCTGCAAATACACTGTTGCCTGTCGAGGCTATCGCTTTGGATAATCACATTCGACGAACAGGATAAAACTGATCATTTATTATGAATAATAATGACCCACAAAGGGGAAAAAAGAAGGAAATAAAAAATAATAAAAATTAAAGTTATGAACGAACTAAGAAAAACACGGATATTGTACTTTGCACAAAAATATCGTGAAGCTTCCAAAATCCTTTACCAGAATAAATTCTAAGACGTAGTTCACATTTGATTCGTTAATTTCACAGCTGATTGGCGACTAACTCATCCTAGCATTTGAAGTCTTGTTTATGTAGTGTAGCATGTGCTTCCGGAAGCTCAGGAAAAATCGGTATTAAGGCTTTGACAGTTTGTTTTCCCGAATCTTCGAGAATCACACCAAGCTGGTGAGAAATCGCCAAACATCGGGAACATGACGACAGTCATTGACGCCAAGGTTAGTGAAGAGCGTATTTTCCCTATCCCTCTTTCTACTTGAGCTACTTTTACGTTGTTGGACTCAGAATTGAAAGATCTACGGTTCTATATGAAAATAACCACTTGAGCTATTTTTAAGTTGCTGGGCTCAGAATTGAAAAAGCTACTGTTCTACATGAAAATAAACACCTGTGTACAAAACCTGGCAATAAATTCAGTTACGTATACACTAAACCTTAAAATTATCATCCTAAAAGCTAAAATTAAATAAACAGCTAAGTAAAACAATGCATAATATTACAGCAATGCAAAAAATAACAACGGAATCAAATAAATTTAAATATTTAAAGAAAATAGATTAAAAAGATTACTATTAAGCGAAATTATATTACTGAAGATTTTAAAAAAGTACTTGAAAAATATCCTGTCCTAATACAGAAAATAAATTCGTGATTTTATATACTTTATGAAAAAGATATCAATGCTTAAAAAAAGTTAACTTCTGAAAGAAAATTTAATTAGGACAATGTGTTATTAAGAGCAATAAATCCACAAGTACAATTGTCAGTAACAGCAATTCAGTATTCACAGTAAAATGCTTTTCCATGTCCAGTTTTAGCGACATTATTCTGCCAAGTCCAATTTTAGTGATTATTATTGCCAAGTCCAATTTTAGTGATTATTATTGCCAAGTCCAATTTAGTGATATTACTCTCTAAAATGCTCAAAGGAGGGAATTTAAGACTTCGTCTTTTTGCTGCTCCTTGCTGGATCTATATGGTGTTATCTTGCAAAGAAAAAATGTATCTTGCAGATTTGAGAATTATATTCTATTCCGTTAAAGAAGGATTTAGAATAAAAAAAAATCAAGAAACTAAACTAAAAATAGTTAAAACATTATAAAAATTTTTAATAAACGGTTCTATATTAACTATATGACATATGATATTAGAAATATTTTTATTAAACACAACAAACTTGTAATGTTCACAATTTCAGTTAGGTGTATCGTAAATTAAATGTATCTTACTTTATATTAGTTAAATAGATCATCAAAAAAATTACAGAAAGAGTGCGTTATTGAAAGATATCTTACTTTATATTAGTTAAATAGATCATCAAAAAAATTACAGAAAGAGTGCGTTATTGAGAAGTGAGTTCAATGAATTTATATTGCTCAATTTGGCAATAAATAACAGATTCATTAAATGTGAAGATAATTTAGAGATCGTATGCTTCGCGAATAACAACGCTCTAAGAATCTACACCCGCCATCGCGTGGAAATAAAGGTTTCGTGTTTTACATCGCTTCAACATTTGCCAAAAGTTGCCTGTAGACTTTTTATGATTTTCTTGTCAGTTTCGGGATATGATAGAGCCTACGGATTTTATTTTTAAAGGATATGATTTCATGCATTAATGGGAAATAATACACATTCATCGAAGAGTAAAAGAATAATATTAGCCCAAAGAGCTTTAGCCTAGAAGGGCTATTAGGCTCGAAATGACATTTTGCGTCGGTATCACATTTAATTTATTGCCATCAAATATTATCGCCCTGTATTACATTTAAAGAATCTAGAGACATCAAATTTTGAATAACGCAGTCCTCTACCCGAATATAGACACCTGGAAGCCGGAATTTGAAATATCGAATTAGTTTTATTGCCTGTTTTATATTTTGTAAAACTTTGGCGAATTTTTGATTAACAAAGTCAACGATTTCAAAGCGAGCAATGGCAACACTGTATCGAAAAAAAAACATTTTTATCTCCAAGGGGGACTGTTTAGCGGAAATTCTTCAGATAAGCTGTTTTCAAATATTTTTAGCCCCAAAGGACATTAGTCCAAATGCTTTCGTGTATGTATATGCAAATGAAAAAAACGTACGTTTGGACGTAATATAAAAGCTTAAAGCTTTCAGATTTTTAAAAAAAATGTAATTTTAATTTATTCTTATTTTTAGATCATCGATATAACTTATAGAAAAGCGAACTGTAATATTTAGCAGTCTGCATTTAAAGTACTTTAACTGACAGAATTTTTCTTTATTTAAATTCATGATAAAAGATAAACTGATAAAAGAGACTGATATTGATTGAGAGATTCCTGATAAAAGATAAATAAAAAATATTAGGTATTAAAGCTAGCAAACTTTAATGAACAATGTCCTGTTTCTTTATAAGATAAAACATTTTATTTCTTAATATTTTTTCTTCAACGACGTAATAGCTCTTTTCATAAAAAAATCTTATTTCCTAATTTTTTTTTTCATTTTCTAACAAAAGATATTTGTTGTCATATAGTTAAATTGCATAGCTTCTAGTCCTTGTCATCATACAATCACTTATGCAAATATTTTTCTAAGTTGCAGCTCATTGAAACTAAACACAAGGCGAAGATTATTCCGTGTTTAAAATTATATTTTATCTAGACTTAATCGACACAGTAATTGCTTGACTTAACTACATGACTGGTGCTATTACATGGTTCACATTTCAGATCTTTTTAAGCTTAATTGTGGAAATTTAGCATTTTCAGTTGCTTTGCATTAGAAAATTTATTCATGTTTTTGATTTTTTTTTATAACTGACTAAAATTATTTACGAAGAAATTAGAATTTTATTCACCCTCACCATAAAATTCCTTACGTATCTTTTATTTTCTCAAATTTTGGTCATACATTATTTATATTTCCAATAAAAAATAATAAAATAAATAAAAAAAATCTGAAGGCTTTCGGACTTTACATTACCACAAAAGGGGCGGTTTCTTAACATTTTGTGCGCTACCTTTATTTATTAAATATCATGTTCTTCGCACTTAAACTACCAAATTCAATTCAACAGCAATATCGCAGGAGCATATCTTTAAAATTTTCGATACACAGTCTTGCGCGCTGGAGATAAAAATGCTTTTTTTTTTTGTTTCGGCATTTTGCGTGGGAAACATTAAATGTCGGCTCACTTTTCAAACTGTTGCCACCAAATACTGAAGACCTGTATTATATTTAAAGAAATTAAATAATGAAGAATGTACATAAATGTATGCATATTTCTCGCATCGTGATAAAACGACGGTACCTAGAGCCATCGAATTTTGAAAGACGTAATCCTACTGCGAATATGGGCATCTGGAAGCCCAAATTTGAAATTTGGAATTTGTTTTATTATCGATTTCATATTTTGTAAAACTTTAACGAATTTTTGATGAACAAACTCAAGGATTTCAAAGCGAGCAAGGGTAACGTTGTATAGAAATTTTTTTTTTACCTCCAGCGCCTGAGACTGTGTATCGGAAATTCTAAATGTATGCTGAATTTAAAATTATTTTGCGATAATGCGCTTGAGCTGAATTTTATGGTTTAGGTGCAAAGAACCTGATATTTAATAAATAAAGGTAAAGCACAAAACGTTAAAAGAACTCCCCTTTGTGCGTAATGTAAAATCTGAAAGCTTTCAGATTTTTTTTCCGTACGGTATTGCCATTGCTTGCTTTGATTCCTTGAGTTTGTTAATCACAAATTCGTTAAAGTTTTACAAAATACGAAATCGATAATAAAACAAATTCCAAATTTCAATTTTGGGCTTCCAGAAGCCCATACTCTCCAGTAGGATTACGTCATTCAAAATTGTATGGCTCTAGGTACCGTTGTTTTATCACAATGCGAGAAACATACATACATTTATGCAGATTCTTTATTATTCAATTTCTTCAAATATAATACAGGGCGATAATATTTGGTGGCTACAATTTGAAAAATGAAACGGACATTCAGAATGATTCGACGCAAAATCGCAAAACGAAAACAATAGTTTTTCAGAGGCAAAGCCCTTTGGATTAAAAAATCTTTTTTCTTGAAAATTACTACTAATCAGTTTGTAAAATCGCTTTTTATCGCTTTTTCCCCACGTTCCTATACTGATATTTAGGAAAATGTTATACTCATTACACAAAGTATAATAAGTGTGACTCCCGTACGAGAAAAATTGACGAAGCTATTTAGTTTTAAAATTGGACATCATATACGAAATGCTTGAGAGCGAATTGCATGCATTTGTACTTAACTAACAATAAAATATCACTTTAGGGAAAAGATTTGTATGGTTAATAAGTTAAATTACGAGCATTTTAGGGTATATTATCAGGAAAAGTGTTGATCAATATAATTGTTTTTTTAAAAAAACGAATGTTCTTCACAGAATGTTATAAACTTCTTCCAGAAAACACTTGCAGGCTTCAGTATTGTCATATTGCCAACTTGTAACATTATTTGCATAAATTAAAAGTTAAAATATTTCTAGTTTAAAGACTTTTTATATGACTTTTAGTTTAGGATTCTAAAGTAATAACTGCACGAGAATATTAATAATATTTGAGTGTTTCAAGTCTTATAACTTATTTGTGTTAAAATTCTTTCGGCATATCAGTTGTAACCAAATTATAAATTAAAGAATGTTGCACATTAGTAAATCGCGAAAAAAAAATCAACTTTGAATTATTCTAATTTATTTAACCGACCCGTCCAGTAAGTTAAAAAGGGCGCCACAAATCACAAATTTTTAGATTAAATATCTCTTAATTTTTGTCGCACGATTGCGAAACTTTTGTATTGTGCTTTTTATGATGAATGTAAAATTTTTCCAAATTTAAGTGTAGGAACTGGAAGAACTTCTAAAAAAATCATACATTTCTTTTTTCATGTAAAACAAATTTTTTAAAAATTATGATTTTTTTCGTCATTTGAAACCTTTTTATAACTGGAAGTATATGTTTACTATCAATGGCTGCGAAAATAAAGGTTGGGTAAACATTTTAAGGACACGGTGTATCTATACTTCCATATTACTTGCAAAAGTATTATTTTAGAAATGAAATATCATGCAGTGATATTTGCTCGGATATAAATTATAAATTCATAGAAAATATGTAAAGGACTGTGATAACAAATTTTTTAAATAACTGTTATAAAATAAAAAATGTCTTGTAAAAGCTGGTTTGCTGAAGACTCGTTGTAGTTCGATCTGAATTCGACTCCAGGCGAACAGACTGGCTGCATGATTGCTTTCCTGGTTTCTCCTATGTGTAACTTGGATACGAGGAAGTTTGCTTTAGAAAGACCCCACGAAGGCATCTTTCCTCTTAAGCAGATAGTCTTCGCTTGCTTTGCTACAATCAAATGAACCAAAGCAAGCCAATGCCTGTGACAGATAAATTGTATCTGTAGTGGGAGAGTTAGTGTTGCAAGTGGATGGCTGTGAACAGAGATTCTACTGTCTACTGATTCTACTGTCTTCTACTATAGGCTGAGGGTAGAATGACCGTTTGGATTTTCATCTTGCAGTGAGTGGTGAGTGGTATCTCATAGGCATATCTAGAGTAAAAGTGTTCTTCACAGATTCACGGTGTGTGGTCTTCATAGATTGCCTTATAACTAGACATATCGGACTGGATATGGCTGCTAATATTTTCGAATCAATCAATATTCGGATTGATATATTCTGATTTTGCTAACGTCATGTCCATGAAGTTGAAAGCCTCAGTTAGTCATTTTATTCCACATTTCTTAAAGTCAGGAGTTGGCAGTTCAGTCCGCACAGTATTTTCAATATGTATTTTTAGAACAAATCAACAACGAATACTGACAGTGATAAGGAAGCGACAAGTATTGTTTGAATAGAAGAAGTGAGTGACAAGGAAAGGATGGAATGTGTAAAGTCCTTATTTCTGACTAATAATTTCAGTCTAAATGATACAGCTCTTGCACATTTATGTAACTGCGAATTTGCGTAAGTCGGGCGCGTACCGTGTATAGGCTATAAGAAGGACCAAATATAAAGTTATATTCTGTAATCCTTATAAAATGGACTTTTGAAAATTTAAAAATATCAAAGCAAGTACATTTGCTTGATTAAAAACATTTTCGTAACTGGAAGTATATGTTTGGAAAAAATAATTATGAAAATAAAGACCGCGGAAGCACTTTTATTGACAAGCTGCACAATTTGTTGAACATGAACATGGGTAGATGCAAGTATGTCACTCTAGTACCCAAGCATATATCTAAATGATAAATATATGAGGACACAGAGCTAGGGTGTCAAAAGGTTCATCTGTTATACCGTAGCTTTAAAAATCCGTTAAGCACTAGGTGTTCAACCGGGGTTTAAATGCTAGTAAATGAGCTAGCTGCATGGATGTTTTCGTGGTATGTTGCTTTGCCATAATAAATTAAACATACAATAGGGTATATAATACTTGAGCGAAAGAAATGGATTTTATAGAATATATATGTCATAGAAAAGTTTACTTCATAATAGCTATACTTTCTTCAGTGCATATCCAGAAAATTGCGAGTGAATTTAAGTTTAAAACAAGACATATTTTTTGAATTACGTAAGAATAAACAAAAAATTAACAGCTGCAAATTGTACAGTTTAGTTTGGACGATATGTCAGTAAACGCAGAGAGAAAAACTAAATTCAGTCCCAAATGATTGTATCTTAAAAGCTAATTTTGCTTTGGTTTTCCAAAATTTTCAGATAAATATATTTACAGTAGTATATACCAGTACATTAACAGCGCCAGATTCGGCGACCTGTTATTAAGCATATTACGTATTATCTTTACGTAATTTAAAAGAATATTTAAGTTTCAAACCTTCAGGGGTATAAACTTAAGCTAGATAATAACACATAATCCAAGAAGAAAGACCTTAACTTTTTCAGGAATTGATTGGTCTCCTTTAAAACTGAAGTGAAAGATTTTGACTAAGTTTCCAAATAAATGGTTTAATAGGGAACCGTTAGCTTTCCAGAAAATCATATCAAACCAAATAGCCATTAACACCTAAATCAGGTTAATCAGGAAATTAAATTAAGAAGCAAGATATCAGAATTTAAATTGTTTTTAACGAATTGAAATTATATTTAAAAATATTTGCGCGGGAGTAAATTCACGGCAAGCTTCCTAAATAGAAAAAGAAATGCCTCTAAAATAAAGGCAGTTAAAAGCAGTAAGTCATAAGTTATACCAAGTCATTAATTTCGCAGATCCGAGTTTCACCTTTAAGTGGTAATTATCCCTTGATCGTGTACAGACATTAGGATTTTTAAAGATGAGAGAGATGAAAAATGAGCAATGCCCTAGCTCTCGAATACGCGCCGAGCGTGCTGACCATTACACCAGGAACGCATGCTAAGAAGGCTGAAGAAATACCTTATATACTCCCCCTTTTAAAGGGCGACTGAGAATTGGGGGGACACATCGTCAAATCCTGGTGGTGGAGAGTTATCATCCACCACCTCTTTAATTTCGGTCGCCACTGTAGTGTCATTAGGTTATTATTTCAAAGTCAAGGGACATGAAAAATGAGCAGCGCTCTCGCCGCGACTCGAACGTCTGATCTCTCGAATACGCGCCCTGTGTCCTGACCGTTACACCACAAAGGCATGCTAAGAAAGCGGAAGAATTACCTTATAATCACTTTGCTCGCTTCGGATAACACATGAGCTGAGAATAGCTTGATCACAATACTAGAGAATCTACGTTTAAATCTCACTGAAGCGACTAAAATGAGAATCATTGTAAAGAAGGCATTTATAACTTCTTTCATTCGCCGGAACATATCCCGTGTCAATGTCAAGGTAAAAAATTTCTAGTCGCATTCTTAAATAGCGAATAACAGAGTAAAATGTACACAGCTCCCAGCTCACTGAATTTGAAAACCTATTTATGCAGGATCAAATTTAAATTCTCAGCTGGTGGTACAGATTTTAAAGATTTACTTAAGGCGTTTCACTCCTACAGGTTTGAATTAAAAAAAATAAAAAAATTGAATATATTTTCCTTTAAAAGTGACTCTAAAAAGAAAAAAAATAATATTTCGTCATTAAACTAATTTTCCACATCTTTCTGAAAAAGTTATCAGAAATTTTATTCGCGTTTCACCTCAAGGTTTTAAAAGTAATCGTTAATTTTTTTCTTCATTTCTCGAGTTTTAATATATTTATTTAAACGGAAAAGAAAAATCGCTGAGCTGCTTATTTCTAAAAATTTCTGTGACTTTTCTGTGACAATATTCACTAAAACAAACTGCATTTTTCTAATTTTCGTTTTTGCGTTTTGTTTCAAAACCGAGAAAGATTGTAATTCCAATCCAATATTACAACTAGATAACAAAATGTGTACGGCAAGCTTATTTACTATTTTCAAGGATTGTGGCCAGAAATGTTTTTAATTTATATTAATATCCGTGAGCCAGAGAATTAAAAGATACTTATGCTTGATGAAATAGATTATCAGCGAACGCGCGGTGAATCGCTAAACACTGGTAGCTCGAACCGAGTTCAAATACCGGTGTACGGGCTGGCTGCATGGGTGTTTTCATGGTTTTCTCTACCTGCGATGTAGATAAAAAATAATTTCTCTTAGAAAGTCCTCAAAGAAAGCCCCCCTTCCTATAGGAAAACCTTAATTCGATTAACGTAGCCTAGGACCTTGATAAAATACTAATATACACTGCATCTACAGAGTCTTAGATATTAAGTTGATAGATAACGGAAATTTGAAGAACACAAAAACTTGTTTCTTAGCCTTCAATACACAATCCATGCAGATCTATACAATGTTTGGAACCTTCATACAGCTTCTTGATTTGTTCGTAGAAAATATCCTTCTGGAAGACTTTTTAAACCCCTGGTTACGTTTTCTGAATCCTTTCAGCGTAGTTTAAAGTAATGGCATTTTAGCTGAGATTTTTCTTTTCTCTAAAGAAAGTAGTCTGTAAGTGTCGAATCTGGTGAATAAGAAGAGTGGTTGAGAATCGTAATTTTGTGTAGAGAAGAAGAAGCTAGAAGCTTCTTGGTAAAACTGGAATTGGTGTGGCAGCTTATTGTTGTGTTACAATTAATCGACTAAAATTTTTCACACTTGACGAGCTGAATTCTCCTCGAAAACTGTTCACAACATCTTCATAAAATATTTTCATTTTGTGTCTGAATCACAAGCAAAGCAAGAAATTCCATTTCACTCCCAATTTATTTGAAGAGTGTTGCTGTTTTTACTGCTTTACTAAAACGCGGATTTCATAACCTTATACAACTAAAGAAAGAAAAAACGTTTTTCTATGAAAGTTATTTTTGTTCTGGTTCCATTTATCTATTTTTGAATGCAGGAAAAAACTCTTCCAAATGGAGAGCCTGGTAATACTATATTTCGTTTTATATCTTACAGACGTCATTCATAAGATGTCGCAATAGTCTAAAATTTCCTATTTGTAGTCATAAGGCTGATTTTTCTTTAATGCCCTGCAGAATATATCTATTTGTTTTCGCAATCCAAGAATCAGTTATTGAGTCCTCGTAAGTATTATTTATTAGAAACAGTGTCTAAACTTTCTTTGTAGATGCTTAGCTAGTATAAACCACTGATTCTCCGTAATTTCTATTTTTTGAAAGTGTTAATACCAGCAGTGAAATCATTCTCATCCAAGAAATGCATTATCGCTAGTAGGAGCTGTGGCAAAGAATACATAAATGAGTATTTTACGTTAAAAATACAGAGAACAATTGGATATATCTGTTAGAGTTCAAATAATGGTATAAGCAATTTATTTTCAAATTTCGAAGATTTGCTTTTTTATAAGGAATGCTGTGTTTTAAAGATTCAAAGCAGAAATACATAACAATTGTTCTCAAATGTAAACCAATCTATTCTCATTTCAGATGTAAGGCATTAGAAGAAGGATTCGCCTAAGGGTGAAGTAATGTATATAAGATCTTCGAAACTGGGGTTATTTGAGGTGCCCGTAGTAGCAAGATGAAATTCTTGCTGACACCAACATAAAATAAATTATCAAAGTATCAACATTTAACTCTCCACGCTGTTGTGAAAGAACAATTTAAAAACTATTAAGATTAGCAACAATTCATTATGCTCTGGTTTCTTTCTCTCTCTAGATTATAATAATTAGCTCGAATAATCTTTCATCAGGGTGACCACCCACGTGACTGACGCCCGCAAATCATAGCCTTCTGCATTACAAGATTCACAGCTGCAGTGTCGTCCTGAGCAGCATATAAAAAATTTGAATTTTGCTTGTTTATCTCTCTTTTTAATCTCTTAGAGCGTGCAAATGTATTATAGCCTTCTTATGTTCCTGTAATGCGGGATCCCTCTTCAAGTATCACCACACTTAACATTCGTCACATGTCTATCAAAATGCACATATTTAATATACAATTGCCCGGGGCCAGCTTTTTTCTTCTTACCTGCAACTGCCGTTAAAGGCCTGTCCTACGAAGTAATGTGTACGAGGTCTATCCAAATCGGTCTTATTTGAGGTGCCTTTAATAGCAAAATGGAATTCTTGCTGATACAGGCATAAAATTAAGTTTCAAAATATCAACACTTCACTCCTTTACGCTGCTGTGAAAGGACAGGGTAAAAAACTCTCTGACATAACGACCACATAACCTTCTTTTAAAAATCATATTATGTAATTTGAATCATCTAACTTTTCATGTTCCTCATTAAATGTATGTTAATGTATTAAATAGGTATATTCATTTGCCATTTCGTGTGTTGTCTCCTCTGGATTATGAAAAGAAGTCTACGGTGAAACAACTTACCACCAAGAACACAAGGTAAGAAAATGATTTCTTTCCCTTAGTTCATTAACTGTTGTATAAAAATTTATAACGCAACCAAACAAAGCACTTTCGCATTTTGTTTCATAACAGCTGCAAAAAGAACTATTATGAATTTTCAGATACCTCAGTCTTTGTTTGCAAAACGCAACAGAACCAAGCCGAGACAACAGGAAAAAGATCACTTAATAAAAAATGAAATGCGAAAGTTATTTGAATTATAGGATTTACAGAAGAAAATAATGTTCGTCTTCCATTGTGTTATAAACCTAATAAAACCATTTAGTCCGGGCTGATGAAGTTCATATCATTGCAGTGATTCTTATTAATCTTAGTACAACTGACAGAATCAAGTGTCTGTTTATAAAAATACCCGGTAAGTTAATTTCCAACATTCCTTTACCAAATAGCACTATCGATAGCCCATTCAGCGGTATGGTTGATGATGTGAAAGAGACGCTAATCAAGTGTATCAGGTTTAGAGTACCAAATGGACGCCAACTGATGATGATCATGACGACGGTTTTAGTGGTATTTCTTAGTTACGTTTACTTATAAAGCCATCATCTCTGATGTAAAATTTTCTGAGCTATCTCACGATCATTTATGGCCTATTTGTCAAGTGAATAAGGATTTGGCCTTCATTCTCATAGGTTTTTCTAAGTTACATGAACAAGATTTTTCAAAAAATCAGCGATCTGTAGCAGCTTCTTCAGCGATAGTGTTCAGTCAACGAAAGCACTTCTACAAAAGTTAAATCTTTGTCAATCAACGCTGTTTCTTTGTAATCAGATACATAGTTGGATTTACAAGGCAGTTTTATATACAACGTATTTCGCTGCCAGACCTTCAAACTTGCTGGGTGTGTAGGGATCGCAGAGACGACCCGAATCACCTGGGAATGTAGGATCGCAAATGCTGTAGTTGCGAGCTATGGTGTAAAGAAGCAGAGACAAAGAAGAAACACCAACACATTAATCGGATAGAAAACATTTTATTGAAAGGCGTCTGCAACAGATGTTAGAAATTTCGACCAGACCTGAAAGCGGCGCTGCATGGAATTCCTTACGTTCTGGAAGCTTATTCCCGGCAGTCTTGCGGTAGATGGCGCTGAAGGGAGGCACACGACCTTCGCAAGTGTGAACAGAAGGTTGCGTGAGTCTGGTGGCTTAACGAGAGTTACAATGAATCTACAGCGAACGACGAGGACACCTAGCAATGAGGAGGCGGCCTTACGTCTGGCAGAAGACATTCCAGTTACAAGTACCCGTGGGATAGCCTAGCAAGTAGGTTTATCTTAATCCATTGTCTGGAGGATACTCGCAGAGAACAAATGACCGAATACCATCTTCATCGTGTCCAGTTATTACAGCGTGAGGATTATTCACTCCGGAGGACGTTTGCTACATGGCTTCTGAAACAGACTGCTACAGAGCACATTTGCTCCGTCCGTATTGTTTATGGATGAAGTATACTTCATACGCGAGGGAATCTTCAATCAGAATAATGCTTAAGTTTGGACTTTGGAGAATCCTCATTGTACGCAACCACGTGCAGCGCAAGAATGTTTAATCGGTCAATGTTTAGGCCAGCATTCTTGGAGACTACCTTAGTGGACCCTTCCTTCTGCCCAGTCCTTTAGACCGTAGGGTACTCCTGATCTTCTTGCAACAAGTCCTGTCCGAACTTCTTGATGCAGCACATGTTCCTACGTCGTTGCGCTGCTCCATGTAGTACCAGTATAAAGGGAATTCTACGCAGTACACGACTGACGTGCTCCGACGCCTCGACGTAACCTTTGGACAATGGTGGATAGATTGTGGTGGCCCAGTTCATTGATTGGCCTGCCAGATCATCGGGCCTGCTATGTATGGACTTCTTCAAGGGTCACACGAAGAGCCTCGTCGATCGAATATCTGTAGCTGCCGGGAGGATACATAACATGCCAGGAATCTTCTAGAACGTGAGGAATTCCATCGCAGCGCCGCCGTCAGGCCTGTCGACGAATTCTGATCGTAATTTTGAACACCTGTCGTAGTACAACCTTACAATAAAATGTTTTCTGTCTCATTAATGTGTTGCTCTTTCTGTTCTTTTTCTCTGCCTCTTTGCACCATAGTTGGCAACTACGGCATTTGCGATCTTGCATTCTTGTGTGATTCCAAGTTGTATCTGTTCCGTCTACCACACCCTGCAAGTTTGTCGGTCTGGTAGCGAATCACCCTGTATGGCTTATGAGCGAGTTTTCTATTATAGCTAAGTTTTTTCAGTAAAATATCATGTCTCGTCTTATATACGAATCAGCTTGTTATCGGAAATATATATTTCATGTGGACGTATGGATTATATAGCTAGGAAGCGTAACGTAACGTAACGCAAAAATTTTGGAAAGTCTCAGCTAAGGACGATTCTGACATCAGTTATCTTATGAAAGCATTTATCCAACGGTAATATCACATGACGAACGCAAGAAATTATTCTTTCAAAATACAGCATATGTAAGATAAATACTTCCTTACTACTAAAAACAGTTAAAAGCTTAGATAAACAAACGCTAAACAGAACTTTACAAAAGAAATGTTAATGTTATTCTTTATTCAAACTTTGTTTTGAGTTGAGACTATATGCTTACGCGTCCGACTTTGGGTCTGGCAATTATATTGCAATGAAAAAAAAATGAGATTCATAAAATGAACAACAAATGCAAAACTTAGCTTCTAAAAAATGGACTTAGTCTTCTACACTAAGCTTAATTTCTTTGCAAATAATTATTTAAAAAGCTTAAAATGCACATTAAGTGGGGAAAAATGTGAACATAAAAAGTGTTGCAGAAAAAAGTAGTGACCTTTAACGACGTTACATCGTCGAAACGCATCTCGATCGAAACTGCTGCTGACCACACACGGTCCTGAAGAATAAAAATTAGATCTTTTTTTTGCTTTAAAGTGGTACTTTAGTACATTAAATAATTTTTAAAGCTCGCTTAGTACATATTTTTAATCATTCTTCCTTTGAAAGAATACACAAGGTTGTTATTATAATCTGTAAAAATTTCATAACGATATGAAACCTACGTTTAAGGATACGTCAGTTGAGATTCTATAGTTAAAACCTTCAAAAATTTTTCACTTTTTGAAAAATTGTCCAAAATAGATAAATTACGTTTAGAGATTTGGAGCAAACGCGATGTAAAAGGTTTTTTCCCTCTATGCAATAGTGCAAGGGGTGAAATTCTGGAATTATTTGTTCGTTCAGTAATAGATGATATACGAGGAAAATTCGCAAAGTATCGTTTCGATATTAAATTAATTAATATTAAATAAAACAAAAATCTAAGTCAAATTTTAAAGAAACCGTTTAGAAGTGTACAACTTCACCTTTTTGGAAATGGCTGAACTAAATTTAATAGTTTTAAACGTGTTTGTCTCTGCTATGAGAAATTTCCAAGCGCTATGTGAACACCAATATGTGCTGCGCAACTATATCTCTGCGCTATCAGAATACCACTATGCAAGAACATTTTTTCTCACAGTTTCTTCATTTATAGCAAAAGAGATAAACGAAAAATATACATCTCTATAATTGTATAGATGCATCATTTAACATTAAGGCAGTGATTCTCAACCTGCGGGGCGCGCCCCCCCTAGAGGGACGCGAGCACTCTAGAGGGGATACGAGAATATCCAAGAGGAAATATTATTTAAAAAAAAATTGATTAACTGACTGAAAGGAAAGCACACATGCACATAGAAAACAAAGTATATTTCAATATATTTAATAATTAACTTATTAAAGTAAAACAACTTCTAAATCAAAACTTACTTAATCAAATTAATAATCAAATAAATACTAAAAAATTAAAAACACATTTAATAATTATTAGTGACTTCCTTGGGCCTGTCTTTCAGAGCAAAGTTTTCCGAAGGAAGGCTTAATATTAGAAATATCCACTCTCAGTTCTGTTTCTATATTTAGCCGAGGTCTATATTTTGACTTCAAAGAAGCCACAGCAAAAAATCCAGCTTCACAAAGGTAGGATGTTAAAAATGGTAGTAGAATGCGAAATGCCCTTGTTTTTAGTGTAGAAAAATAATCCTCTACTCCTGACCAAAATTCAAATAGTGATTTATTACTAAATTGTGTTTTGGTTTCGCCACTTGTTGTGATATCTATGAATTTTTCTTCCTCATCAATTGAGAGTCTTTCGGGAGTCTTATGAAATGAATATCTAATCCACTCGTAACTTCCTATCAGTTTTTCGTCAGCAAGAAAATGCTTTTTAAAATTCTCTGCCAGCATGGCTAAATGATTTTCAGTGGTTACAAAAACAACTTTTACATGTTCTTCTTCAGCCTTGTAAATTTTAGTGCAATCACTCACATTTGTAAATATTGTTAGGTTTCTTTGCTTTAAATTTCTGCTCCACAATTCCAGTCTTCTACAAAAAGCATTAACTTTATCACTCGTATCCAACCGTATGTGTATTTGCTCCTTGAAGATTCAAGTTATTTAATTTCTTGAATATGTCAACCAAGTAGCTCAATTTCATCACAAATAAACCAACGCGAAAATTCTCGGCTTCCGGTCTGTTTTCTTCGTCTAGGAAAATGACGATTTCTTCTCTTAATTTATAAACACGTTACAAGAATTTCCCACGTGATAACCATCTTGCCTCGTAATAAAATAATAACGCTGAATGTATTGCACCCATGTCTTTACAAAGTGCGGAAAAGATTCTTAATTTCAGGGGTCTCATTTTGATATAATTTACTACGATTACAACCGTAGTTAACACAATATTCAGACCAGAACTCATTTCTTTGGAAGCCAAAGCTTCTCTGTGGATCATACAATGTGTCCAGACGCAGTGAGGCGATTTTTGTTTCACAAGTGCTTGTATACTTTGGAATCTTCCGGACATTGAACGAGCACAATTGACATTGAATTTGGACATTGAACGACGCAATGTTTCCATTCTATGTTTGCCTCGTTCATAAAATCATTTAAAATAGCAAATAACGCAAGCGTTGTTGCTTTGAGTTCTATTGGTTTGCAGAAAAGTAGTTCTTCTACTACTGACATGTTATCACAAAATCGGACATAGGCAATTTAATGAGCACCTTTATTACTATCTATTGCTTCATCAAGCTGTATTGAAAACAATTTGTCACGCAACTTCGAGAAAAACTGACACTGTGCATCTTCAGCTATATCACCAATTCGACGAGCAACAGTATCATTTGAAAGAGGTATGGACTGCAATTGTTTTGAAAAATTATCTCCAAACATACTTTCTACAATCTCGAGTGCTGCTGGCAAAATAAGCTCTTCACCAACGGTGTGAGGGTTTTTATATCTGGCTATTTTATATGAAACTTTGTAGGATGCAATTAAAGCTTTTTTATTCACAGACAAAGTTTCTTTAAAAATGATTTTGTCTTTTCATATGATTTTAATTTTAATTCGAAGAATTCTCTGAGTTTATTGACGTACTCACTATGAAGCGTTTCCAAATGTCGTTTAAGTTTATTAGGTTTCATGCTGTCTGCGGCTAACATTTTTGAGCAAATGATACACAGGTGCCTTTCTTCTTCATTTTCTTCTTCAGTACTGGTAAACTACAAATTTATGTATTCTTGAGAATATTTTCTTGATTTTATTTTCGGAACCACGGTCGTCTGTGTACTTGTTGATGCTTTACTATCGTCTATGCTCGCTTACGCCCGCTTAAAAATTATCCACGAGTCTGCATAAATCTGCTGCCGTGAATATTTAATATGGTGAATTGCAATTAACTCGAAAACATATATACATACGATAGCTTCGATAGCGATCGACTCGAATGAGAATTGAAACTTGCATTATCAAACATTTTCCTTCTGCCTACGAGAAAACATTTGCTCTGCGCATGCTCGAGACTACTCCCACAAACCATATTACTTATGTTTTCTCTTTTCTTTAGTCATGCTTCTGTTTTACTTATTTTATTGTTCCAAAAAAAGTATTCCCAGTTTCCAAATTTAGCTCACCTCGCCTAGGTTAACTTTCATTAGCGAATTTTTGTACTTTCACATTTTTTTAACGTTATCTCCCTGTTTGACTTTCATTTCAAATATACTATTTAAAATTTCCCCGCTTCAATTCGCGTTGGCTCAGTTTTATTCTTGTTTTGGCAGTTAGTTAAAAATAATTTAAAAAACAGAAAACAAAATACTCAATGTATATTATTGTTGTATACATTTTATACAATTTTATTTTATTTATTGTATGCGTGGAGAGGGGGCGATGAAAATTATGATTGAAAACTGTGTCGCGAATAATGAAAGGTTGAGAAGCGCTGCATTAAGGTATTCAAAGGTTTTGATTAGTTTATAATTACACATAGCTTTTGACACAGAAATATTACTTGTAGAGTTAATCATTCCTAATAGCTCATGATCGGAAAGGTAGTTTATTCAATTAATGAGCCGTGTGTGGGAGAACAGGTGAGCACTGTGAATGAAAGGCGGCGAAAAATTGAGTTAATTCGTGTTTTGAATCAAGGTATGGAAATGTTCACAATTAGCATGGGAAATGTAATTCAGAAAATTGAATTTCAACCTCTGAAGCTCACTCGAAATTGAAACGAGTGAGCAAATTATTTAGTAATTTAATTTCACGCTTAAAATATAACTGCTATTTAATTCTTTTGAATACTTTTATCCTTTTAAAATACCCCTTAAATGCCACTCGCTTTCGTAACAGCAAGCCACATTAATATCTAGTGTTAGTTTTAAAGGAAAGCAAGACACCTCAGAATGTATAAAGGAAAGTAATTAGCAAGTGTAATCAAACTTTGTTTTGACGATACTGGATTTAATGATTGTTTTGATTGTTAAGACCATAATGAACTGCAATGAAAAATGAATGAAAAATTATCTTGCATTAACGATTCTTAAAAGTATTATATCTGACGTATGAATGTTCAAAATATAAAATACTTAGGTAATTAACAAGCAAGAGCATAATTAAAATACAATAACACGCCGAACAAATATTAATTTAGAAGTCAAATAACAAAAAGCAGCGTTATATTTTCAAATTTTCACACTTTCTAAATTAATATAAGCAAGAGCATTTTTAATAAACATTGTGATTAAAATTGATTTAAGATGATTCTTAGATTCAACTATAATTTTTTAAAATCTCTCAAAAGTTTTTTAAAATGGATTTTTAAAGTACATATATTATGGCTTGAAAATAGAAAATGCAAGTGATAATCTCTCAAAAAGAATATTTGAAAACTCCGTTTCTTCGCCTGTTCTCAGCCATTTTGAGGCGATTTAAACTATATATAGTACACACGGTATAACGTGGCTTCATGTTCCAGAAGTTTGGAAATTACACGATGTTGCGCAGTGACGGTGTCCGCCGAAAACATCGCGGCAAATACATCGTCGACGAAAACGTTACGGAGAAAACAAAGCAAGGCGAAAACGCCATCGTAGAGAACATGTGGGAGAAAGGAAAGCAAGGAGAAAACATCGCAGTTCTAAAGCATCATGGTACAAAACATCATCATCGAGAAAACAAAGCACTTCAAAAATTTCGCAGTTTAAAACCATCGTCGTTAAAAATATCACGGTAAAAATAAAGCAGTTACAAATCATCGCATGATGATAACATTTCAAATATGTGTTTTCAAGCTTTAAAAATTCGCATATTCCCTTAATGATTTGTGAGCGCAAGAAGGACTGAGGAATGTCTTTATTTTTATAATTCCTATTTTTGAATTAACGAATATATTTTTATTGAAAAGTTAAAAAGGAAATTTAAGCAATAAAAAACTGAAAATGAGAAAAAAAAATAGTGCTAGGTATAGCAGTTAACAGAACTTTTAACTTATTCATTGTAGTTAACTAACAAGGGTCATCAATTAATTAATCTATTTTAGAAAGATTTATTGGTAATTTTTGCGTGAAAAATATAGCCTAAAAAGATTATGAAAAGGAAAATGAGTAACTGCATGTGGTTATCTCTATTAAAATTGTTTAGTTAGTTATGAAACTAAAAAATTCTATTAATTGGTTATAAGTAGCATTAATTTTCTACTCATTTTGGGTTTTTGAATGCTTAAGTTGTGAGGTATTTCTCCCGCCTTCTTCTAGTGCCTTCCTGGTGTAGTGGTCAGCACGCTGGAGGCGTATTCCACCGGTCCGTAGTTAGAGTCTCGGTGAGGGCCAATGCTCATTTTTCACATCTCCTGCTACCAGATAGCTTAATGTCTCTATGAAGTTTCCATCTTAATTTTACAGAAAAAATTTGTTAGTTAATTCAAAAATATAAAAGTGAAAATATTTCTCATTCATTCTTGTGCTCGCAAATCATTATTCAAATATAGCCTAAAAAATGCATGTCTACAATGTTATTGTTAAGCAATGATTTGTAGGTGCTTTAATTTTTGCCGCAATGTTTTCGACGATGATGTTTTTAAACTGCGAATTTTTTTAACCGCATTATGTTCTCCGACTATGGTTTGTCTTGCGATGTTTTCTCCTTGCTTTCTTTTCTCCTACGATGTTAGTAATTAGACGTTTTCGCCTTGCAGTGTTTTCTCCGCGACGTTTTTGTTCGCAATGTTTTTGAAGCTATGTTTTTGCCTGTAGCCCATAGTGATTCATGTAAAATAATCTAATTTCAAAATTGTTTACAACAAACGCTAACTTATCGTCAAAGAAATTTTACAATTAAAAGAAATACTGTATGAAAAGGAAAAGTCAGACTGTGTAAAGGCTGTTTTAAGACTAATAAGCATTGAAATCTGTGGAAACATTCAGGTAATGGACTGAAGCTCAAAATATGGATTGAAGTGAAACCAAATATGAATAGAAATTCTTCATATTATTCGCCAGCAAAACTCAAATTTTCAGGCTACTAAAAACCCAAGATTGCAGACTAACAATTCAAAGAAGAATTTACTGTTAAATATTTCAAAACATTCAAAACTGTAAAATTTCCTGAAACAAACAATTTAAACTACTATGTATCCTAATGGGAATAAAACATATATTATCAGTTACAGCAAAGCAAAGAATATTTATAGAAATTATCAGTTCGATAACTTATAAACGAAGTGGATTTTAATCTGCATCAATTAGATACGTTTATTAAAAGAGTAAAATAAAAATTTTAATTATTATTATAGAAGTGAAGAATTTGTTGCTTTTAAATCTTCCAGTTTTTTAATCTGTAACAGAGGGATTAAAATTAAAAGATTAATTAAAGATCTTAAGCTTTGATAAATAGCAACATTTTGCCTATGCCGGATGACTTGTGGAAGGTAAAGATCTCATGTTTTGGGCAGAACATCACATGCAAAGAAAGGGGAATTGAAATGAAATCAAATATGATATAACTAATTGAAATTACTCTCGACCAAGTAGAAATTAAAAAAACTCGCACTCCTAGACTTTTGCAGTTTTTGTCCATCATTTTTCGAGCCACGATCTTGTTTTCAGATTTTACTTTATCGAGATAGGATTTTAGGTGTTAATGAAAAACAATAAAACTTCTTCGAGGTGTTAATAAATCGCATAGTAAAAAACGACTCCATGCTGTTGTATATCGGATATACTGTTCGTGTACTCATATGTGTGTTCCATTTGTTGTATTATACACTTTTATGTTATGCTCATTACAACTTATTTACCTAATGTTTTGACTGAAAGATTAGGTAAGTATGTTGATTAAAATAGAATGGTTTTATTCTTTGTAAATATTCGATTTAGTCCTTCTATTACAGCGCGAATATCCTTATAAAATGGACTTAATTCTGTATAGGCATTATAATGGGAAATATAGTGATATTTTTATATGTAACCCATATTATATATATATATATATATATATATATATATAAAGATATAAAACGCAACTTAGATACATTAAGCTGAATCTTAACGCATCAGATTCTTTTGGTGTTAACTCTTTTCTGAATTGTTGCCCAATTTTCCAACAAAATTAATTTAATATTATTCAGCTGTAAATGAGGTCAACAAGTGCAATTATCCAATCACACAGTGCATCTACGAAGTTAAAAAAATATTTTTTTAATTCTGGTAAAACTGCTAAATGTTTTCGAAACTTTTACTACTAAGACATCTCAGCATAAAATCTCATCATCTCTCTTCCTCAAATATCGTCTGCTCACAGACGGAATTTTATACTTATGGTTTGTTTTCTGAGCCAGCAAACATTTGTAGTTACGGATTCAAAATCTGAGATGTTTCATATCATGATCTGATTTAAATGGTAGGTATTATCTCGACTTTCAAACAAACTGTGTCTGAAAATGAAACTTAGTGTTTAGTGTAGAATTTTGAGACAAACATGCGGCAAACATACAATTCGGCTGGAGAGGGTTCATCACGTAGGCAGAAACTTCGGTTTTAGAAGACTCCAGTAAAAACCGAGTTGGTGAACAGTTTTAATTGGAAAGGAATAATTCACAACGCGTTTGCTTGTGAATTGTAAACAGTAAATTCCGTACCTTATGTAAACGTAATGAACAGAATTCTGAGACGTATTAAGCCTGAAAACGTTCAGCATGACGATATACTGTTACAAAATTTCATTCTTATTTATTAGATTTGGAACTTACAGACTATTTTCTGTTCTATAAAGTAAATTCTTACATCAAAGGTATTAATTCAAAGGCATTGATGAGATTCAAAAAGCCGCTACAGACTTAAATATTATAATAGGACAGGATTTCTACAAATAAATGAAACAACTGTAGTAATGTGCCAGGTGTTACATAGAGCTTTAAAAATTGTATATTGATAATTAAAAAGTAAGAATGTTGCTTCTTCATCTTCCAATTTTGTAAGAACTCGTCTCGAAACTTTGTAGTCGAACTGTGTAAAAGTGACTGGTATTAAAGAGCATCAATATTCTTGGTACTAGAATTTCATGGAACTGAAGTGTATGTATAATAAAAGTAAAAGGCACTGTAAGTAAAAAGAATTAGAAAATGAGCACTTACCTTTCAAGGCATACGCTGACCAGCGTCATCACTGAAGCGTACAAGGCGGAAACCTCAGTAAAACGAAGGGCTTTGCACATCGAGAGACCCAGTCTCCATCCTCTGTTTTCAATAAACTGTATGATGTCCGGAATACAAGCTATCATGATAATGAGATCACTAACAGCTAAGTTCATGATCAAGAGATTAGTGACAGAGTTCCTCATCCGTTGGTCTCCCAAAATTGCAAAAATTACCAGAAGATTTCCAGTAATGCCAATTGCGCCTATTATGAAAAATAAAAGCGAAAGTCCAATAATGCTAGTCGCAGAAGCTGGAGGCAGACGTTCGTCAACGTTCATTGTTGAATTCCATGCGTACGACTCTGTGTCTGTGATATTTAGGTCTATATTTAAGTTCTCCATGGTGGTTATTCTTCAATCTACATTCAAAGCTTATCCATCAAAGAAGTTGCGAAATAAGATGTATTTATTTAGCCTAACAGTACTTAAAAACATCAAAGCTAGTTAATTTTTTATGCGTTCACAACAGTTTATTTAAAAGTTCAGCCAAAGAATTTGGTCCGAACTGTAAAACAAAGACCTGCACGACTTGTAATTGAATTCAGTCAAGGAAAACTTTTGAAAATAGGACTGTCCCTCAAGATTTTCCGAATAATGATCTTCCTCGAGAATGACGAGAATCTTCGAGAATGTGCATGATAAGATAAGCTGGAGTCAGATTAGAGATTTATTGATTTTCTTATGGGTAAGAAGATTTGCAGATTTCAAGTCCGTTGTCTTTTTTCAAAAAGATGACAAAAATTTAACCGTGATATTAAAAACGAGGAATAAAAATGTATAAAAAACGCTACTATACTCAGGTTATAATCTCTAGATAAAATAATGATGTTACTTATGCTTCATTTCAAACTAAATGTGTTTAAAAATTATAGAATATAAATTTTTCTAAAGCTTGTTTAAAACTTTACAGTATCTACTTGCAAAATATTTAGATATAGAAACTAATACAATTTATTATTGCCATTATATTGTTTCTGGTAAAGGATCATGACAGTATGCATCGTTACAGTTAAGACAGCACATTCGTACGACATTTTTATTAAGAAATCTAGCCTACGAAAGCTTTTACTTCCATATAAAATATAACAAGTCAATAAATCATCATATGAATTTGGAGCTGTTTTTATCCATTATTCTTCTGTTATATTCAAAGAATGTCTATAATTTAACAAGAATATAAACAATAATTTCTTTTAGTCTTGAAAATGATTATGTTTTATGAACTTATATTCTTTCCTCTTCAGTAATTGTACACATATTACTCCGTAAAATCAAAATAATGTGTATTTTACAATATATAAATTTTATGCTAAACTTTCATGAATTTATGTGTAGATAATACGCATCTAAACTAAAAAAACATAGTTATTGAATATAATGAGTGTTGGAGATCCAAAAAATTATTGTTTTGTCTTCATAAAGTACACAATAAAGAGTTTTAAAAAAATCTAGAAATAAATTTTGAATTAGTATCTTTTATCTTACATATATATTTATCACAAATTAATGCAAGCAGATGATCTTAGAAACCAATAAATAATAATTTCGTAATTTTTTTAGCCTAAATACCAAGTAAGCTGCTAAAGGTTTGCTAACAAGGAATTCTTTTTTCCTCTGATTGAAATTCCCTATTCTCTCTGTCACTCTAAATTAAAAGTAGAAGTAAAACTTTCCTACCTAAGTTACGCTATGGTACGTATCCTTAATCCACAATAACATAAACAATTTTAATCTTTAAAAAGTAAGGTAAACTGCAGAAACTTCTAATAACTTGCACTGCAGAAAAGCGTTGGAACTTTTTGATCCTTTCGCCCCGAGGTTTCAAGATCGACTGTTGGAAAAGGTAACTACCGACGGATCAACACCATCGCCACCTGTCGGAGGTTTATTTACGAGTTTCTTTTTTCTGCTTCCATTCTAAGAAAATACACAATCCAAATAAAATTTTATTAACTATCTATTTTATTCAATTAATGATTAATTGCTCCATTTTTCTTTAGTTAGAAATTTTCGCTTTCATTAATTTTATGTGCTTTAATTTGGGACCAGTTCATGCTCGGAAAAATAAATAAATGTAAAGGAAGGTTACACATTTTCAGGAAAATTTCTATAACAATTTAACCTTGAATTTAAATTTAATGAAAAAAAATAATGTTGTGAAACATCAGTTCTGGCAAGTTGTAATTAGATGTATCTCCTGCTATCTTAAAACTTATTCTTTTTTCAAAATGTCTCAGATAAACAAGTTGAGTTGAAAGATATGCTTTCGATCTTTTGGGAAAGAAATAGCCTTCTTAATTCAGAAACATTGTGAAACGCATAGTATTAAAATTTCTTAAGAATTTGACAGACTAATAATTGGAAAAGCGAGAGCCGTCAGTCATTATTTTTATATAAAACGAAAATTCTAAACAATACCGGATAAAGTAAGTATAGTTTCTAATTTTTATAAAGGAAAGTTTCTGGTAACGACCAAAAATCTGCTAATGCAAAGATCAATCAATTTCAAAGTCTTTCATCTTGTATCAACAATAAGGAAAATAAAAAAAAAGATTTGCAGCTTAGGAACACCCCAAACAAAATGTTTAGCGTATATTCCTAGGAAATTAGCCGAAAACAGAAAATATTGCTGATCTCTGGCGAAGCACAGTTTGACAGGATATTTATGGGAATTAATCATGAATCTTCATGACGTACAGGTTTATTTAAATGATTCAAGCAAAAAAGTTGCATTTATTATCGAAAAGAGAAGAAGGCTGTATAAACTTGATTCTTACAACGCGAATAAAGTTACAGTAAGACTGTTGCAGGCTGCTTTTACAACAGGTAATTAATTAATTTTGAACTCCTCTCCTGCGAACTGAATGCAACTGAGGCTACTGCTCTCTACTGAGAGCCCTCGAATTAGGCACAGGGAGGTCGCAGCTTGTGCGATCACAAATTGAACTCTCTCTTAGCGGACTGGAGTACTGGGCGACAAACGCCAAAACTTAGCTGCAGCCCGCATCTATCGTAGTTCCGCTTAGGAGTTTTAACAAATACATTTTGTCTGGAGAACCGGGTCCCACACCGGCTCTTAGCCGCAAACGAATTTTACTCCACCTAACACGACGACGTATTGTCTTGACAACGGCTTATTGACTTTTACCCCCCGACAAACCGGGCCCGAAGGATCACTACTCCCTGTTCTCGGCTTTTGGTGAGGGTATGCCCTGAACACTTGACAGACTGTCGTCAAAATACTCTCGCCAGTACTACGTGGGCAGCGCGTCACATCAGGTCATTATCTAGCAAACTCGGTGCCATCCAATACCGAGGTGCCGTCCCACACCGAGGTACAGAAACATCTGTTCTACGACATACGCCAATCCCCCGAGGTCAGACCGTACAGGCAACCCAAACCCGGATTCTGGAACCGCCAGGCTTGTGATTTTTTACCCCGTTGCCGAGACTGCCTAGGTACTGATCCTAGGCAGTAGCTTCGCAGATTTCTCTACATTGACCCCTGGGGGGATTACAGTAAGTAAATTAAGCATTAAGTATTTTAAAATGGGAAATTGCTTCTGTAAGTTTCGGTTTACGTTCTCGATTCACATGAGCAAACATACCTAGCAAAGTCCAAAGCCTATTTAGTCTAAAGTCAGTTTAGAAGCTAATCGGAAATTACAAAGGGATGATCAGCCCTCGTTGTCAAGAAGAACAGAACCAACAGACGCATAAATGATAGCATATTCAAAATAATAAGACAATGGGTTAATAAACCGTAAAAAACATAATCGCTCTCACCAGAGTTTAAATAGTTTGAAAATGAAGGTCTTAATAACCTCGGCAGAGTATTTTACAATTCTAAAAGTTTAAAATCTTGTGACTGTGCTTTTGAAACGCTTTAAAAATTATTGGAAGGAATTGCACATCAGCACGATAGAGTTTATGTTGATTATCCATGGTTACTTACTTGCAACAGCAAGAAATAAACTGCTCCAGGTATGCGTTGGATGGTTTTCCGAATACCACTATGAGCTGCCAGGGGCGAATCATGCAATTCCCGTAATATAGTTAATCTAAGACTAGCTGGGATAACAGGTCGGAATTCATTATTATTATTCGTAGTTTTCGTATAAAATAATAGATCATCTATCAGTTCGTAATGGGCCGCCCTATTTCTTATCGAAACAATATCATGGTAGCTAAAGTTTTCAGAATCTCTTAAATAATAATATATATTTTCGAACTCCAGATTCTTGCCCACTTCCGTTATTAAGGTCTCACTGGAATGTATCATATGGGATGTGAGCATTGCCACTTTAACACTATTCCCTTCTTCATCTATCTTGATTCTTGCCAGGGCATCTGCTACGACATTTTTCTTTCCCGGCGTGTGTTTAATTATCAAATTATATTCTTGTAATATAAGTGCCCATCTTTTATTAGTCTTGGCGATAGATTCTTTCCTGAATATAATCTAGTGACCGCTGCATGATCAGAGTAGACCGTTACTGGAGAAATTCCAAAACAGACTCGGAACTTCTGTACAGATAACAGAACCGCAAGTGTTTCCCTTTCTGTCGCTGAATAATTTCTTTGAGTATCCTTTAAAGTACGACTAAAGAATGCCACTGGCTGCCCATTTTGGGAAAGAACCCCTACAGCATAATCCGAGGCATCGGCCGCGATTTCTAAATTTTTCTCATTTTCGGGAAATTTCCAAACAGGGGCTTGTGTTAACGCTTGTTTTAATTTTTCAAAAGTTAGATTCGGCTGTCCATGAAAATCTTGTCTTCTTTCGTTTTAACTTTAATAGCGGTTCGGCAATGGTGGCAAAATCCTTTATAAAGAGCTTATAGGATGAACAGAGCCCTAGAAAAGAAGATAGTTTCTTCGCCGTATTTGGTGGAGGATAATTCTGAATTGCAATTATTTTTTATTTGTCAGTTTCGATGTCTTTCTGGGAAATTTTATACCCCAAATAACTTAATTCTGTAGCTGCGAATTTGCACTTTTCAGCATTAACTTTTAGACTGGCTTCATTTAACAATGAAAACACGTCTTTTAAGTTTTTAATGTGTTGTTCTAAATTATCACGAGTAACAATAATGTCATCTAAATAAATAAAAGGGTTTTTTTCCGAGGACGAGTATTAAAACAATGTCAATACAAAGTTGAAATGTTGCTGGCCTGACAGGCCAAACTGCATGCGCAAAAATGCATAAGTGCCAAACGTAGTTATGAAA
Organism: Stegodyphus mimosarum; assembly: GCA_000611955.2. NCBI lineage: Eukaryota > Metazoa > Arthropoda > Arachnida > Araneae > Eresidae > Stegodyphus > Stegodyphus mimosarum. The sequence goes on along the minus strand of KK116877.1, from coordinate 570,757 downwards.
GCGGTCTTTGGTACATCTTCAGGTTTTACTCCTATTTGAAAACACCCAGATGTTAAATTTAACGTAGTCATATATTTAGTGGAAGTTATGTTTCGCAAGATTTCCTCAATAATGGGTAATGGAAAAACCGGATACTTAGTAACGCTGTTTAATTTGCGATAATCTATTGCAAAACGCCACCTTTTTGGGCGTGTAACAGGATAATCATTATTCTTCTTACATAGAACAACCGGCCTGGCATAACTACTGGAGATGGGCGTGATGATCTTTTTACTTAGCATATCTTTAATATGCCATTCTATAATTTTTTCTTTAGACTTGTCATAGCGGTAAGCCTTGGGGCGAACCGGCTGTGAATCTCCAGTATTTATTTCATAGTTCGTCACTTGCTTAAATCCGGGAATGTCTCTGAACAAAGTAGAAAATTCACTTACCACTTGGCGTAGTTTTTCTTGGTCTTCAGTTGCCAGGTTTTCGAGCATCAATGTGGAGAGTCTGCTTTCACTTCCGGCACCGGTTTCATGGTCAGCTTAAATGATGCTTGACTGAAATCGAGTGTTGCTTCGGACGCTGAAAGAAAATCTACTCCCAATATTATGCTTGCTTGGAGATTTCTTACAATAAGGAGCATAATTTTTATCTGCTCGTCCTTAATGCGGATATATAGTGATGTTTTACCTATACATTTGGATCTTTCATTCTTAACTGCTATCACCGTCGTATTATCCGAACGGTAGATTCTATACCGACGAAAATATTAAAAAAAATTCTTCTGCCACAAAGCTACACTGAGCTCCTGTATCCAGGAGGGCGGTGCCTGGAATATTGTTTACTAACACTTCAATCTTCGGAAGAACTAAATTTTTCACTACAAGTGTATTGAGCTTGATGGTAGAGGGATTTTCTTGGCTTTCGGACTTCCGCACCCTCCCGTCAGCAGAAATCCGTTTCAGTTTAAACCTTCTTTCTTCTTTTCCGGGCCTTTCCGCTGGCCTTCAAACTTTTTGTCTGGCTTGTTATTCGCTGACGTTCGCTGGTTGTTTTTGAATATTCAGGTTGTTTTTACCACTGGTTCGACTTACTTCGGTAGCCGTGATCTTGCCTCTGCTGTGGTCTTGGCGCACCAAATTGGTCGTGATGGCGTCTTCTTTCAATGTCCGTCGTTCTTAACTTTTCCAAAGTCGTCGGATTTCTTAATTCGATAAAGTCTTGTACCTGGGGAAGTAACCTAGACAAAATCACTTATATTATTTCAGAATCCGGCCGGCTTCCATACAAAAGCTTAAATAACTGTATTTTTCTTAAAATGAAGTTTGAGAAGTCTTCAATTCTTTGCTGGTATGTGCTAAAGAGTTCCGCTTCTAATTTCGTATGACTTCTTACTACTGGGAAGGCCTTTACTAAGGAGGTCTTGAAATTTTTATAAGTGTAGGTAGGACTTCCCGGTTGGCTCAAGACATTTTTTCGGATGCACTTGAACCAACTAAGCGCTTGTCCCCTCAAAGCGCTAGTAGCCAAAGTCACATTTTGGATCTCATGTACCACACAACATAAAGTGGTCATCTACTTTTTCCAAAAAAGTTATTCACCGGTGAATTCCAACCGAAGCTGACTGCTGGCTTCATTGATGCTCGCGTGGTCTGGACGAATCCTTCTAGGGTGGCAGCTGGCATTTCTGAATTTTGGACCGATGCCACGGGTACATCCTCTTGAAAGTCGGTCATGGGTTTTCTTCTTCGGGCGCCACTATCAGGACTAGTATTTCTTTTTATCTGCTTGGCGAACATGACGTGTTCTGACTGAACAGTGAGTTAGACTGCAAACTATGTCCTATGGAGTGTAGCAAAGACGACAAGATCAAAAGTGTTAAAATTACCCTTTATTTTCCCCCGATTTAACAGTCGCTCCCGCACTTCGGGATACAAAGACCAACCATTTGTGGTCTAAACGTGAAAATATGACTACTAACTAACTAAAATTTAAATAAGAGCTAACTTTTAATGTTTTACACAGATGACTAACACTAAGACTGGCCTTTTAAATTACTACGCTTGTATTATGCAAACTGCGGAAAACTACAATACGTCTTTAGCTTACAAGAGGACTAAGATCTCTGGCCTTAAAGGAGGACAGAAACTGAGAGCAAGCTCGAGTGAAGTTTTGTGGCAAGACGGTTCACTCTCTCCCCTTCTACCCTGCTCTCGGCAAAAAGCCACAACTTAAATACTTAAGCGTTAGCAAGTACAATATGCGCAAACATATTCAACCGTTAATTCTTGCCGGAAGTGGAAAATAAGAGATGATAGTAAAGTTTTAAAATAAAATAATCGTTAGTCAAACTTAAGATCCTTACAAACCAACCTAAGTAAAGATTTTAAATTTCGTATCAAGGAACACGAATTTTATGTTCGAAAACAGACATAAACAAATCATCGAAGACTCATTATTGCTGGTCACTTAATCACAATTTTGATTTTGTGTTTGAAAAATTATTCAAGAAACTTCTTCGAGTGGTGAATTAGATTTCCTTGATGGGTTTCACTCTCACAAAATTTTATCTTGTTTAATTAATGATATTAATTCTAACTCAATTCTTCCAATTCAGTTGCTCTACACTTTCGAAAGTCTAATAGCTTTCTCATGCTTCATTACGGGTTCATTTACGTGAGGGATGGCCCTACATTCGTTTTCATTTTGTTTGGTCTATAAATTTCTATAAAAATAGTTGTCTTATTGCTGAGGAAGAAGTAATTATGTCTGATCATCTTCATAATCCATAGAGTTTTTAAAATCTAACATTAATCTTAGATTGCTTTTTTACCTAATTTTAAAAGCAAGAAAATTAGGAATGATAAGACGGTTCTAGACCCCAAAAAAATTGCTAGCCTTGAAGCCTGAAAGTCCACGACAACGATTTGTCGTTAAATGCATTGTAAAGCAGTTCTTGTTAGTCTAACATCTAAGTATTAATTATGTGTTAATTGATTTGCTTAACTTTCCACTGGACACCTGCCTGTAAACATTTCGAGTTAGGCATTTAACGCTATTTTATTAATCATCAATATTATTATTAAAGCTTCCATCTTATTTCCGTTTGATTCCGAGATGACATGATCTTATATACAAATATTTATATACTTGCTTATATATGAAAGTTGACGAATCTTATAGGATGACATGCATTGTTGTAGCGGGAAACGTGGGAGTTGTCTTTTCATAAATTAAAAAAAAACTAGAATGAATTTTTTTGTAGTAAGGAAGATGATAAAAAAGACTATTATCACTACAATATCTGAAGCAATAGAAAAATGGAGCTTGGTTTTATTGGTCTCCTAGGCAACGTATGAAATAAAAAAAAAGCTCCTTTAGTGATTAAGATAGTCAACCATTATGAAGAATTTCCATAATGATAACTTTCTGTAAATTCCTTCTGCATTTTAAGTTAAGTTTCAGTAACGTTAAAAAGCATTTGTTATACTAATTACTTTTAATTAAAATATGTAATATGAAGAGCTCACATTTGTTCACATGACAGCAGTCTGTATGAGTCTTATGGATTTTGCCATTTTCAAATTTTCGATTTAGGGTAATGGAATTCCACTGAGTCAAAAATTTGGAAATGGAGTTAAAATTTTTGTAATTTATTTTAAAAACTAGCTTTTACCTGCGGCTTCGCTCGCGTTGATGTCCTTAAATAAGTTTCAACTCCGCGTAAAATTTCAGTAAATACTGCCCTTCATCAATATCTATAGTTCTCGGATATTTTGTATTTACGCGGAGTGTATCGCCACGAAATCTAGTAAAACTGCTATGTATATTTCCTAATGACTGAAAAATGTTTGTGAAAGAAGAGCCAAAAGCCGGAAATCCTGAAGGATTGTAAATATTAAATTAAATTAAACAAATAAAAATTAATAAACGCTTAATTAATAAATGTTACGCTTTCACGCTTTAATTACTTAACCGATCATCATGAAATTTTCAATTAAGTAATTAAGTTAAGTAATTAAGGCGTGAAAGCGAAACAAGCAAACAAACAAACTCACATTAGAATTTATAATATTAGTTAGGACATCTTTTATTAATTATGCTGTAAAGATATAAATTTTTATATCATTTATTGAAAAATATTAAAAAGCGCACAAAGTTTTGAAATGATTTTACTTTGTTGGTTGAGGAGCTTTTATAACATGAAGAAATTTTATTATAAGAAATGTAACAAAAATCTTTTGTGCGTCTTATAAAGACAACAACTTTCTATTCAGTGAGATACCAATTTACATATTTCCCTTACTGAAGCAATAATATGTTTCGGGTGTTAGAAAAGACGAAAACAAACATTAGATCTTTTAAAATATAAGTATGTTTTAAACAGACTTTACAAACGAGGTCTTTGTGACAACATATTTGGCTTGTTTACGTGACGTACATTATTTGGCTATATGATTCCAGAATTCAGAATTTTAGAAATCTAGTTTTCTATTTTTTCATTCATAAAAAAGGAGTGAATGTTTTTATGACTTCTTAAAAGTAGCAAAATTCAGTTTGCAGAATACGAAAACCATTAAAATGCAGATTTCGGTTGCATTAAGTAATTATCAGTTTCGGTTTAAAAATCAATTAAAATGCTTTTTGATTTGTGTATCGAACTCACGTATCAGTTAATACTCCACATTGTTAAAAATGTTAGTTTTTGCTTTTAGATTAACTCGAAAGTTTACTCTACGAAAATGCATATTTAAGAAGGAAGAAATTTTTTTAGCCTGTGGGAAAGAAGTGACACTAGGTACTTAAAAGTTTTAGGATGTCAGGCCACAGCTTTCCGAAACACGGTGCAAAATTTCATGACTTTGACGTGTATTGTCCTTCATTTTTTTTAAGATCGTGACTGGCAGGCTACGATTCTCTATAGCTGTTAAAAGGATCTTATAGCAACGAACTTCACTGAGACATATTGGAGATGTTAGTTAACCCCTCCATTTGCAAATGTTAAACAGTTATGTTACTGACTTTCACCTTTCACCTTTTTTTTTAAAACAAGCAATGATAAAAAATTCTAATTAAACATCTTTTTAGAATTTTAAAAATTAGATGAGTTTTTATAAATTTTTCTTTTAACTCACTCATAGAGTTTTTCTCTAGTGCTCAAACTTTGCGGTCAACTTTTTAAACTATACCCTGATAATATTTAAACGTGATAAATCCAGTTCAGATTTTGCACACACACTCTCACTGCGGATGAGTCATACATATCTTTGTTTGTCAGGACTGAGTGTTCGGTGCATATTCTTGGCAAACATCTTCGTGAACAGCTTAAAGTCCTGATCTTGAACAGGGAGCTGAATGCAGTTATGTTCTGTGGTAGGATACTGTGATTAAGTTGGAGAATAACTGCACTTGAAAGGGATTTAAAATCCTCTTTTATTACAATCACTTCCCAACTCGGGAGGGATACAGAAAGTAAAAGACTACACTTGGGTCTAAAATGAACAATCAGATAAATTTAAACTAAAGCTAAATAGAAATTAAATAGTTGTTGCTCACAGAGCTTATAACGCGAGGTTGGCCTCTAACTAAATGGTGCGTAGCAAGATTTACTAATACTGACGCACTTGAAATTATTTCAATACGCAATCACGTAAAAGCACTATGGCTTTAGAATTTAAATGCTAGCTAGAGAGGAGAACGTCGAATAGAATGATCGTGGTCTGAGACTAAAAGCTCTCTCACACTGAGAGGTTTCTACCTCTTGCTTAAATAGTCGTTGGCTTCACTTCAAATTAGCATAAAGCTGAAAACGCGCGCTTCTTCTAATGGGAAGTTGAAAATGAGAAGGGATAGAAAGATTTAAATTAAAAGGAAACTTTGTTAGTTTAACTAAAACCTTACATGTTTAACGGAGAAGCTAAAACTTTAGAATTTTACTTTTTTTGCACTGTGGGACAGAGAGGAAAGAATTCTTTTGAATTAATTCGTTTGACAGTTTTCCGTGTTTTTGGCAAATTTATGGAAGTGACTCGATTTTATTGATGATTTGACGATACAGAATTATTGGAAAAAACAGTGATTTGCCATTCTTAAAAAACTATTTTTGAACCGAATAATTTAATTGACAATGCGTCATAGAGATTAAAAAGATGAAAATAAGAAATAAAATATAAATATCTGAATACTTTCAGATTTTACATTACTCCCAAAGGGGCGTTTTATTAAATTTATTTATTAAATATCATGTTCTTCGCACTTAAACCATAAAATTCAGTTCAACAGCAATATCGCAAAATAATTTAATGAACATATCTTTAGAATTTCCGATACACAGTCTCGCGCTCTAGAGATAAATTTTTTTTTTCTTACAGTGCTGCCATTGCTCGCTTTGAAATCGTTGAGTTTGTTAATCAAAAATTCGTTAACGCCTTGCAAAATATGAAATAGATAATGAAACAAATTCTAAATTTGGGCTTCCAGATGCCCATATTCGGATGGAAATGTACGTTATTCAAAATTAGATGACTCTAGGTACCGTTGTTTTATCATAATGCGAGAAACACATGTACATTTATGCAGATTCTTCATTATTTAATTTCTTTAAATATAATACAGGGCTCTAATATGTGGTGGCAACAATTTGAAAGTAAAGCGACATTTATAGTGAACCAACGCAAAATGCCAAAATGAAGTTAGTAGTCCTTTAGGGCAAATTGCCCTTTTGGATTAAAAATGTTTTTATAAGTTTTTTTATTATAAAATAAGATGTTTGATTAAAACTCATAAAATAATTAATGAAATAAAAGAAGAAACATAACTTTTCATACAGTTTTATAAGAAAAAGAAATTAAATAATTTTCTTTCAAAATTCATTTATAATTTTGTATCATGAATAATAAAAGCTTGGGCATTCAGGTAACAAATTGTATTAATTAAATACCATTCTCAGAAGTGTTGTTGTGGCTAATTTCCCTTCTTTGACCATAAAGTCCAAGAGCTTTATCGTGGCAAGGAGTACAAGATTACGCCTTTCGCTAAGAGACTTGGGCGGCATTTAGGTGACAGTACAATGCTTGTTTAAGTTGCACCCCAATTTTGAGGAAGAGTACTCGACGGGCTGTGCAAGGATCTCCGACCCTTCTTCCCCAACTATCAAACCATACTAGAGGACTTTCGGCTCATTATGTATTTAGAATACCTTGATGCCTGAAAGACTGATTTACAGCATCCATATCATCTACAGGATTGGAACCCGGGCTTTTTGTTACGGCATTCAGAGTCAGCAACCATTATCCCGTTGAGTGATTGCATTGTCAGAAGTTAAGTCATTATCCTTAAAAATTTATCAAGCTTTTATTATACGTGACAAAAAGTGTAGATGAATTTTGCAAAGAAATTTATCTAATCACGTGTTTCCATCAAAATGTATGATTATTTCGTTAATTATTTTATGACGCTATTACGCTGATTTTTGTTGTTTTGACTTCTGAATTAGTTTCGTTCGGCGTGTTATTGTGTCTTAATAATTTTATGAGTGTTAGGTAAAAGGGCTTTATTTTACAAAAATATTTAATTTTATTTTTTGATTGTTGGGGATGTTTTAGTAATTTACGCAAGTATTCGAGTTTATTTTACTTATTTCGATTTCATACGTTTTGTATTGCTGTTTACTTAGTTTATTTATTTATTTAGTTAGTGAATTTTGTATGATAATTGTGCGTTTGCTTATTCCACATTTTGCAAAATATTTTATTTGCATTATTTGGAAAAGCTTTCAGTCCTGTTGTAATTAAGACGGAATTGTGAACATAGCATGATGAGAGAGCACGAGAAAAACTGTTTTAAACAGGTCTTGCTGAGAAATTTTGGTGCTCTTTTGCAAACATGGTGACATTTTAGATATTTTCTGAAAAAAAAATAAGAGCCATTTTTCTAGATGATTTTAGTAATGCCTTCTAACCCTCTTCGGAGATGATGCAAATAGGGTCTGCCAAGAGTCGCTAGTTAGTTGTGAGTTAATACCTTAAAATATTTCAGACCGATATGCTATTGAGCCCTCAATGTTTTCTCTGTGTCTGATTTTATAATCTTCAGTATTCTTATGTCTTTAAGAAAATTTTAACTCAGTTTTCTGTCCTTTTTGAGTTATTTTTACATCTGTTGTATTATAACTCCATCACATCATTGAAGGGCATAATAGAATCAGTGATCAATTCAACATAAAAGACAAAAACGTAATTTTCAAAACTCTGTTGGCAAAGTTTTTTGAGCGATATCCTTGTGTCCGTGGTAACGGAATTCAGATGCTTCAGCTTAAGCGCTATTTCCTCTCCCAGTTATCGATTTAACAATGTATTTACTCATCTACTCATTTTTTAATTTCAGATAAATCCTTTTATTCCATGTGTCACAGTGTTTTAGAATAAATTTTTTTCTTAAGTGTATGTTCAAACAGAGAGCTATTCAATTCCAGTTGTTAAACTTCATTATCCTTCTTCATTTTATGAAATTCTTCTGTGTCAATGTTTTTTCTTCTAGGAAGGGAACAGTGGCTGTAGCATAGATTTTAAGATAAACATGACAAACTATAAGTAAATTCTTTCCTTTTCGAATAAAGTCGAATAAAAACTCATTATATTTTACTTAAATAAAAAGCTGTTATCATCTGAAGCTGAAATAAAATTTTAGGTTTCCTTTTCCATTCAGTCTAGTGATTTCAAGAGATCTCGATAAATTCGTAGAGCACAACAATATTAACTAAGTCAAACTACTGTCCTTTGCACTCAATAATGGTAACGTTGCCATCAAAAAGGAAAATTCATACACATATGAGGGGAATGTACACTGAGGGGGAAAAAAGAAGGGGCACAGTTCTACATCTCCCGTTCTACTGGCCCGATTGACGAAATTCAAATTGCGTTTTTCATGTCTCAAAAGCGCGACTTAGGATATGTATTAGATTTATATATAGCATTCTTCAAATATAGGTATTTTGACACAAAAGCAGACTTTTTCTGAAATGACATGCCAATTTTTTTACATATTTCGATTCTACGACTCAAATTATGCCAAACTGCCAAGTTTTGTAAAAATCGCACGAGTAGTTTTTCAAAAACAAGCTCTCAAAATTTTAGCTCCTCAATGTTACTTGAATTTGATATATACGATCGTATTTATTAATATCTCTTTTTTATGAAACTTATTTGATTCCTTCTTATACAGTTCGAAATTCAGGTTCATTCCAAACAAATTTTGCCCATTTTTATGATTTATTTTTAAAATTTGTATTTTTAAATAATTTAAAAAAATGTTCGAAAAAATAACCTATAAAAGTTTTACAATCATCTTAAAGTACATTTATTTGTAAGCATACCTGCAAAAAATTAGAGCTTTTTATTCAAAATTTCCGAAGATATACATGAATTTATATGTTGCCGCGTTTTGAAATTTGGCATATTTGTTGAAAGCTATAATAACGAAAATGTGGTTTACGCACTTTGTTAAGATTATTTGAAAGTAGAACGATGGGACGTTTTTTCCTCTTATGCACGATGTAAACGGCAGGAAAGATGTGACTTTTTTTCCTCCCCTGCACAATGGAAGGGAAGGAAAATAGGTTGCTACATATTAAGAAGTTCGTCAAGTGAATTATTCTTGACTCAAAAAAATTCGCCAAGTTAAATTTACAAATTTCTCCGTAAATGTCGCACCAACTTTTACAAAATTTAATATTTAGGCATAATATGAGTCGTAGAATCGAAATATGGAAAAACAATTCTACGTTATTTCAGAAAAAAGTCCGATTTTGTGTCAAAATATTTATGTTAGAATGATGTTATATATAAATCTAATATAAATCCTAAGTTGCGCTTTCGAGACATGAAAAACGCAATTTGAATTTCGTCAATCGGCCCAGTAGGACGGGAGATATAGAACTATCTTTTTTTTTAGTCCAAAGAGGCTTTGTCCCTGAAGGACTATTGTTTTCGTTTTGCGATTTTGCGTCGGAAACATTAAAAGTCTGTATCACTTTTCAAACTGTTGTCACAAAATATTGCAGCCCTGTATTATATTTAAAGAAATTAAATAACGAAGAATGTGCGTAAATGTATGTATGTTTCTCGCATTGTGATAAAACGACTTTACCTAAAGCCATCGAATTTTGAATGCCGTAATCCTGCTGCTAATATAGGCATCTGGAAGCCCAAATTTGAAATTTGGAATTTGTTTTATTAACGATTTCATATTTTGTAAAACTTTAACGAATTTTTGATTAACAAACTCAAGGATTTCAAAGCGGGCAATGGCAACGTTGTACAGAAAAAAAACATTTTTATCTGCAGCGCGGGAGACTGTGTGTAGGAAATTCTAAAGATATGCTCAGTTTAAAATTATTTTGCGATATTGTTCTTTAACTGAATTTTATGGTTTAAATGCGAAGAACATGATATTCAATAAATAAAAGTAACATACAAAATGTTTAAAAAACACCCCTTTGGACGTAATTTAAAATCTGAAACCTTTCAGATTTTTATTTTTTATTATTGTTATTTATTTATTTATTTATTTATTTTTTGCAGTGTACATCAGAAGGAAGTAACGGACTGCAGTTATACCGCACATCTATATATATAACGAAAAAAGTCTGTTGGTTTGTCCTCTAATAACTCAGTCACTATTATAGCTATCGTCGCAAAACTTTCTACAATTCTTTTCTGGGTCCTGGAAAAGGTCGACGTCCACTTTTTCGCCCCAAAAAAGAAAAAGCTAAAATCAGAGATATTAATTAAAAACTTGGAAAAACGATACTTTTCGTCCTCATTTTTCCGAGTGGCAACAGTCTCGCAAACTGCAGATGAAAATCTGCTTTATTTCGAAAGTTGTTGCCCCTGCTTGCTTTCAAGCCCTAGAATTTGTTAATAAAACTTTTCTACGATGAGTTCTACGATGAAATAAAAATACCATTACCAAACATTAAATACGTTATTCCCTATTCCAAATATTCGTGGGAAACAATTTCAACTATTCCTATCATCGTACTACTTTAATCAGCCGAGATATTAATTAAAAACTCTGAATTTTCACACTCATTTTTCCAATTGACAACAGTCTCGCGCGTTGGCGATGAAAATGCTTTATTTCTAAAAATGTTCCTACTACTCGCTTTCAAATCGTTGAGTTTGTTAATTGAAAATTTGTAAGTTTCACAAAATGTATATGTATAAAGAAGAATGTATGTTTGTATCTTTGTTCGCGTTATTGATTTCTGATCAATTATGATCAATGTTTTTGCCACATTTAATCGACTAAAATTGAAAAATTGAATATAGGTGAAACATTGGATGAAACTTGACCTTTTACGACCATTTGATTAAAAAGACGAAAATCATTAAAAACGGCGTGCCATTGTTGCTGATATAATGAAAAAGAATTAGTTTATTTTTCTATCGAAATATTTTATATGGGTTCCATATCGCATCAGACTGAAAAATGTATGACTATAAATCGTAATTTTTGCATCGTTATTAGAGAAGGATTGCAGCGGTATCAGTTTCTCTGTTGTTAGATGCATTACTCTCAATCTAACTTAACTGGCATGCGGTACTTCCGCTAGTTTAAGATAAAATCCATTGTCTTTAGAAAGGAGAATAAACGTAATGTCAACGTTTTAATATATTTTCAGGAAAGAAACCCTTGGGATGACTAAGCATTATTTGGCAGTCGAAACGAAAAAGGGTACCTATTTTTATGAATAAATGCAAACTAGATTTGCCGAATGATCTGCAGAGACGTCTTATTGTAGTATAGAAATGCCACTGCTCCCTCTATATCTTTGAAGCTGGCCCGGGACGCATATAAGCAAAATGTACATTGCTAGGACAACGGCTTGAATTTGGCCAATGACAGTCCAGATGAAGGTCACCATTAACTCCGCCCACACGAGTGATGTCATATTTCTGACGTTTCTTTACATTCTATTGTTCGGCGTTACGAAGGTCATTCTTTGAATGTACATTTAGTTTTTAGGAATGAAACTGCTTGTATATATGCGTATATATCTGCATATAACGATTTAATGTTTGTTTCGGAATATTAAGGATTACTCAGAGCTTAAATTTCTCCGGAACTCAGCTCCTGTAGTTCATAGTTTTGGGGATTTGTTCTAATTCTAGCAGGAGCGCATCGGAACTTTAAATAAGAAGGTTCCGGCACTTCTTTTATGTAACTCAATAACAATTTCAGTAGAAATTTGATATCGAATTTAATTACGAATTAATTAAAAAATAATTATCAATTAAACAATAATTCATAAACATTAATATCAATTAAATAATTATTGATTAATTTGATAATCATTAACTGTTTAATTTTTAAATTACTAATAATTTTAATAGTCATTTTGTTCAAGTCATTTTGTTTGTTTGTTAGTTATTTACACTTCTTCCTCTTCCCTAACGGTCTTCCATAGGGCTCCGGCGCTTTTAGAAATTTAGTTCTGGGATTACTCTACTGTTCCAATACAAAATTAGATCTAATCAGATGGAAGGTACTCACGGCTGATTCCAGCCGTGAGTACCTTCCATCTGATTGTGTAAGTGTGGTTTACAAATGTGTGGTAAGTGTGGTTTACAAATTATTCTGCATACTGATAATCAGAAACTTTTAAGTAATGAAGAGTTAAATCATTTAATACATCAAATGTACCTGCGGGAATTAACCGAGTAAAATTATCTTTTCTTGGTTAAAAATGCTAATTTGCGTCGTAAAATTAAGAGAAAAAAGGCTTTATAGATTATTCGTTGGAAATCTGTCATCCTGAAAAATGGCCAATGGAGAAATATGACCAAAAGGGGAAATATATATATATATATATATATACACGCATAAATACACACTCACACACACATATATATGCACACACACATATATACATATAATTCACATATGTATTGAAAATATATGTATGTGGGCCCATACTCACGCATATATATGTGGAGTAATACCTTTTTTAAAAAGACATCTAAGAAACTTTTTGAAAGGACAGCACATTTAATTACATTTAAAGTATTTACATTTCTTACAAATAAGTTTATGTAAATTTAGTTCGCTTCTATGATACACTTTTGTTTACGTCTTTAAATCTAGCGTCGTTATTCATTCAATACGTCTCGAGGCCAACTGCCACATTATATGGAATTCCGTTCCCTCGTCCAAGTCAGCGCCATCTGTCGTTCACCATAGGCACCACATACTTTCGGCCATCCTGGATTCGTCTGGTCCTCCAGGCGACACTGCAAATATAAAAAAATACAAAAGCAAAACGGAATAGACAATAGCACGTCTAAAATTATAGGTTAGACTATTTAGAGTCCTTGATCGTCTTTCAGCTTCAAGAATGACAAAATGAGTAGAGTCGTCTTCAAACTTAATTTGCCATAGAAACAGTAGTTAACGTCTTTAACCGCAGTTTCTTCGTCTTTATGCACCTTTTCATGCGTCTTTAGGCGTCTTTCAATTCGTCTTTAAGCCTCTTTCCTTTCGTCATTAAGAGTCTCTATTTTCGTCTTAAACGTCATGATATATTTTTTAAGTTTTCGTCTTCTTACAGAAAATATGTGCAATATATTTCTTTTTCTTCTTTAATTTACTTCAGTCTTCTTTTCTCGTATTCTTCTTAACAGTTACTCCATGGTTTTAGAAATTCAGAGCAAGTTGTCGTATAATTAGGACCTTCATGACTTCCTTCTTTAACTACATCGTATGTATTGCCACCTTTAACTTTAGTTATTTTGTATGGTCCAAGATACTTTGGTTTTAATTTCAAATGCGGTCCAAACTGAGTTCTTTTTATAGCGACCAAATCTTCGACTTTGTAATCTCTTGGTTCTCTTCTTCTTAAATTATATGTTTTCCTGTTCTCTTCTTGAATTTTAAATATCTGTTGCTTCGCATGCTTCCTAAGTTCATTTCTTTTAGCTTCAAAATTCGCTTGAAATTCAGCTTCGATCATTTCAATCAACTTATCAGTACCTTTAGCATTCATCTTTGTACCAAAGAGCAGTTCAAAGGGTGTGGTATCTATACTTCGCTGGTATGTCGAGTTAATAGCCTGCTGCAGCTCATTTGTATGTTTGTACCACTGAGTCGGATTTTCTAAAGACAATTTTGAAAGAATTGATATGATAGTCTGATTGATACGTTCAACTTGACCGTTAGCTCTAGGCAGGCCGGTAGTAATCAAATGATGTTTAATGTTCTCTTTAGAACAATAATCGGCGAATTCGCTGGAGGTGAAAGCTGTACCTCTATCCGAGATTATTTGAGAAGGACTGCCAAATACAGCCTTTTGTATCTCCAACTTCGCTATAACTTCAGCAGATGTTGTGGACTTCGTAGGATAAATCCATACAAATTTAGTAAATGCATCAATAACTACTAAGATGTACTTATAATTCTTATGTGTACCCTCCAAAGGACCAAGGTGATCTAAATGATACGTTTTTAACGGCACATCTTCTTTATGTATTGGGTGTAAGAAACCTTCTTTCTTTCCTTTCTTATGATTCACAAGAATACAATGAACGCAGTTTGCTATGATATTTTCTACTTTCTGTCTGAGTTTAGGGATAAAATAATACTCTTGGATGCTTTTCTCAGTATATTTGACTCCTGAATGTGCTTTCTCATGGAAACTTCGTATAATTTCTGTTTCCATAATTTCAGGCACAACCATTAATTCTTTACCATCAACAAATTTAAACAAAATTCCATTTCTGTCACAATAGTCTTCATAACTAGAACTTTTAAGTAATTCTTTTATCATTTTTATTTCATTATCCTTATCTTGGGCTAATTTCAACTTTGGTAAAATATCAACTGAAACACAAAAAATACTAATGGGAGATCTACTTAGGGCGTCGACATGAGCCATCCTGGTACCGGAACGATGCTCAATCACATAATTAAATTCTTGTAGGAATAAAGCCCAACGAGCAACACGAGTTGATAAGTCCCGTTTTGACATGGTCTTTTCAAATGCGGCACAGTCAGTCACAATTTTAAAAGGAATTCCCAGTAAGTACACGCGGAATTTCTTTAGTGCTTCTATGATTGCTAGAGTTTCGAGTTCATAACTAGAATACTTCTTCTCAGCGTCAGTGGTCTTCTTACTCATGAAGTAGGTAGGGTGGAAACTATTATCATATGGAGACCTCTGCAATAAAATTGCTCCATATCCCTCTAAGCTAGCGTCAGTATGCAATTCAGTCTCATAACTGGGATTATAGATTCCTAAGACAGGCTTTTCAGCTAATAATGTCTTTAATCGATTGAAAGAATTTCTTTCTTCTTCTTCAAATTTAAACTTACGATCTTTTTTCAAGAGATCACTCAAAGGTTTAGCAATAATGGAATATTTTGGAATAAACTTCCTGAAATATCCGGTGAGGCCAAGAAAACTATGAATTTGTTTCAAAGTAGTCGGTTCTGGAAAATTTAGGACTGCTTTCGTTTTTAAAGTAGATGGAAAAATTTTACCTTCTTTGATAACATGACCCAGGAATTCTATCCTCTTCTTCAAAAAATGAGATTTCTTAAAATTAATCTCGAGTCCGTACTCACTAGCAAGCTTTAAGACCCGTTCAAGTCGTTCGATTCCTTCTTCAAGGGAGGAAGACAAGATTATTACGTCATCCATGTAGGGCAAAACAATACCATCATTAATTAAAGGTCGAAAAATAGTGTTAATGTACCTCTGAAAAACAGCCGGAGAATTGCATAATCCAAAAGGAACCTTAAGAAATTGATATTGCCCTTCGTGTGTTACAAATGAAGTATATTTCCTACTATCCCTATTTACGTCAACATGGAAAAACCCATTTTTAAGATCAATTGTACTAAAGACATGTGATCCCTGTAACTGATCTAGAATGTCTTCAATTAATGGAAGTGGAAATCTGTCCTTTACAACTATTTTATTCAATCTCCTATAATCTATGCATACACGAGGTGTTCCATTTTTCTTCTTAACGATTACAACGGGGCTACAATATTCTGAAGAACTAGGTTCTACTATTCCTTGTGCTAACCATTCAGCTACTTGAGCTTCGACAATTCTTTTTTCTGAAAATGGCAACCTGCGAGGCTGATGAAATATGGGTTCATTATTTTTTACCAGAATATTCATCTCTATATTCGTTGTTTTAGTTTTACGCGGTACATAACTCGAAACCAATTGTTGCACCTTATCTCTGAAAATATTTGGAACATCAGGTTCAATATTTACTTCAGTTTCATCGTAAGATAAATCAATTGGAAGAACAGACAAAGTGTTTATTTCTTTTGTGCACAGTGATTTATTTTTAATCGTAACTCCATTTTCATTTATTAGGGTTTCGCCCTGCATTAACACATTGAGTCCTATAATAACGTCACAAGACATAGCATCATTGTTTACTACACAAATGTCAGCACTACACTTAAAATCATCAATCTGAATACTTTCTTTAAAACAGCCTAATGGTTCTACTCGGCATTTCCCAAATCCCATCAAAGTAGAATTCGAAGGACTTAATTCTTTAACATTTAATTTATCAAAAACAGATTTTCTAAGCAATGTTGCCTGACTTCCAGTATCTATTAAAGATTTTACCTTTAAATTACCGATCATTACCAATTTGTTCAATTTTGATTCAACATTAACATTCACACTAGCTACTTCTTGTTTAGAATTTGTTTTAGAGCATTCTGAAGCTTTATGACCGAAAGCTTTGCATTTAAAACATTTAATTCCCTTATCTTTATGAATACAATTTTTAGAGATATGATTTTTTAAACCACAATTAAAACAAAATTTATTGTTACGACTTTCGAAACTATTATATTTAATATCAGATTTACCATCATTCTTTACTTTACTTTTACTCACATTTTCGTTTTTTAAATTAGCTCTATCATTAAAATCATGTTTCGTTTTCGTTCTATCGAAAGCACCTTCACTTTTTGCAAAATCGTCTTTCATTACTTCGTACACTTTCAGTTTTTCTTTAAATTCGAGTAAGTTTTTACATCCATATAGTACCATTTTGTTTTCGTGTCTGTCATTTATTCCTTTTATAACATAATGCATTAAGGCAGCGTCATCTATTTTCCCAAAATTACATAATTCTTTCATCTTTAAGAAATATTCTTGAGCCGATTCGCCATTTTTCATTTTCGTTTGATTTAACAATTCATGTAAATTAGCAGAATTTATTTCAAAAGAGAATTCGTCAATCAAAGCTTTTCTCAATTTTGACCATGAATTAATTTCCGGTTCTGTTCGAATAAATAATGCAGCTTTCCCGCCAAGCGATCGTTTGGCAAAAATAAATTTGTGCAAATCAGACAAATTAAATAGTTTAGAAGTATTTTCAAAATGCTCGATCCAACGAAAAACATTTTCATGCGATTCTGCACTAAACTTCGTAATTGTGCTTTCGATATCAGAATAATTAATATTAACATTCTGAATTATAGAATTTCCATTAATAACATTTTTACAAGCATAATCACACTGTATAGAAGAATTTTTCTTATCGAAAATATTGCGCTGCATTGAAAAATCGTTTGGTATTCTTTCTACTTCTGTTTCCGATTCATCCGAGCTAGACGTAACGGCGCCATTTATATTTTCAGCTAATGTTTCAATATTGCATAATAAAGATAGAATTCTTTTTGCTAGCTCTGATTTATCGCCTTCGAATGAAATGCTTAGGATATTAGAAATTGTAACTAGCTCATTAAATGAAAAACTTTCTTCTACATGTTTTAATTTCTTTTGAAATTCGTCACTATCTAAAGCAAAATCAAATCCAGAAAAGTTCCTAATTCTCTTTCGGTTTGACCGATCTCCATCAGAATCAAAAATAAATCTATGTAAAGTTCTAATCTTATCTGCTTTACAATTCTTCAATGCAACGTAGATTTTTTTAATGTCACTTAAAATCATTTTAAAATATGAAAACAAAATTACATACCTTCAAGCTTCGAATAGTCATTCAATTGATAATCCAGCTAGTTAATTATGGCGTTCTATATCAGCATCAATATAGATTTTCAATAATTGCTTGAAGCATTCCTTAATCCCACTTCTGATAAATTGTGGAGTAATACCTTTTTTAAAAAGACATCTAAGAAACTTCTTGAAAGGACAGCACATTTAATTACATTTAAAGTATTTACATTTCTTACAAATAAGTTTATGTAAATTTAGTTCGCTTCTATGATACACTTTTGTTTACGTCTTTAAATCTAGCGTCGTTATTCATTCAATACGTCTCGAGGCCAACTGCCACATTAGATGGAATTCCGTTCCCTCGTCCAAGTCAGCGCCATCTGTCGTTCACCATAGGCACCACATATATATACACAAACATGCGTATAGAGAGAAATTTTATAAAGTTCGAGACATAAATTTGTATTCCTTCTCGAACAGTAAGGAAATAATACTTTAAAGAAAAATTAAAAAATAGCATCACCAGAACAAATTTAGATTGCAGAGTAAAAATGTTCATTGAAAGAACGCATTTCGTAACGCCCAACAGAATGTCACGTCAGAAATATAACATCACTCATGTGGGCGGAGTTAATGGTGACGCTCATCTGAACTGTCATTGGCCAAACTCAAGCCGTTGTCCTAGTAGTGTACATTTTGCTTATATGCGCCCGGGACTCGAGGATCAAACTGAGGTCTGCGATGGACAAATCGCATATTGTGCTAGAAGGCATAAGTGCGCCTTGGCCTCCGCAACCAATATATGACTCCGTTATTCAGTGCGAGTGCTGATTAATTGCCAATCTGTAACACCTTTATGGTATTTATATTTTAATGACTTCGAAACAGCATTTACCATTTGCTATCACAATTTGTTTAATTTCTTCCTAAGTAAAGTAGTTCCAGCTAAAGATGTAATTCTGATTTATTAATCTTTTTACTTCCATGTACGAAGTAAAAAGGAAGCATTTTAATCGCGAAAAATTTCGGGTATCATATTTCAACGAAAATATTCTTTTGACCGCTATCGAACGCTAGCAACGATGTTTTTGCGTGACATCAATACGTAAGGACAGAATAAAGGACTTTTTTATCCCCAAAAAATTATAAAACTGATTTATATGGATTCTGAAGAGATTTTTTTCTTGGCGTCTGTGCGTATGTATGTATGTATCTCCGTATAACTCAAAAACGAGTAGCCTTAAAACGTTGAAATTTTGTATATAGGACTGCTATAGCATGAAGATGTGCACCTACTATTTTGGTTGAAAATCGGCCGCCCCAAAAGTATATAAATATATGTAAGTAGATATACATTCTGTTACTCGCCTCAATGATCGTAGTTGCTTTATTCTTATAGGTTTGTAAATTGCGCTTTTTATGCTTTAAAATTGATTGAACTATGTTGTTCTTATGTTCCAGTTAAGGTTTTTATGTCTTTAGTAAATACGCATGCAATATTTGTAGAACTATCAACAATTTAAAAGTTGTTTAAATGCGGCTAGGCATAATTATTATTAACAGCTATCTTTGTTCACATTTGAAACTTAGAAGAATAGTGGATTTGTTGCCAGTCTAGAGAAACTAAATTTCGCAACAACAAGGGTGACGCCATCTTTTATTATTGAGCATTAAATCATGCTTAATCAATTCTAGAATTTATTCTAGGAAATAAGTGTTTAAGATTTACCTCGTAATTTTTAACATAGATATTTTGAGTTTTTATGTATTTTTGCCTTGTCGCGAAGTGAGAACTGAATTAATTGAATGAGAAATACTGAATCGTACGTGAAAAACTGTTTCCTTTTTTTTGTTTGTTTAATTTCTTTTACACATCGTTTTAGATTTATTATAGTGTTTGAATAGAACTTGTGGCAACGATTAGGTAATTCTTCAGATGATATACACAATTTTTGCGCATTTTGAGTTATAAAGTGAATGAGATGTAATGCTGTTAAGAGAACCTAGGGCCAGAGTGTCGCTATTATAAACAAATACAGTGAATTTTAAAGAGTGCATCTCTTTTACTGTGGTTTACACGCTATCGACGAAGTGGATTTAATTCAATCCAATAAGTTTAAATGAAATGAAAAATGCATATAATTTAATATTCTGTACAAGGAAGTCATGTGGTGTACACATCAAATTTTTTTTATTTGTGATTGAGGGTTTATATTTTCAGCTATTGTTAATTGAGTTACATATTTTATTATTAACTTTCACCTTGTGATGCTAAATTAGGGTAATATACTTATATTTATTCTTACATGTCGGTGCAAAATAAGTTATGTTATTAAGTTAGGAATTTTGGTTCAGGAAAATATCATTCAACACTTGCAATATATGCATGCTTCTCAGTTAAGCTTTTAAATACAGCTCTCTTTTAATATTCGTATAAAAGTGTCAGACATTGGAATAAAACAAATCTGATGTATACACCACATGACTTCCTTGTACGGAATATGAAATCATACGAAATTTTCCTGCATTTTATTTAAACATATTGAATTATCAGTTAACGAATTTTGAATTAAATCTACTTCGTCAATAGCGCATAAACCACAATAGAATAAATGCACTCTTTAAAGTTGAGTATATTTATTTACCATAACCAGCCACACTTCGGCGCTAGGGTCACTTAACAGCGTTACATTTCATTCATTTTATAATTCAATGTGAGCAAAAATTATAGCATCTGAAGAATTATCACAAGTTCTATTCAAATACTATACCACAAATTCAAGAATGTGCAAATCTAAAACGACGTATAAAAGAAATCAAACAAATAAAAAAGAAACAGTTTTTTCACACACGATTCAGCGCCACTTACCTAATGCGCATGGGCTACTAATTAATTAAGTTCTCACTTCGCGATAAGGCAAAAATATATAAATATTCAAAATATTTTCATGAAAAATTGAAAAATGTAGAAAAACATAAAACATCAAGTACAGTTAAAAACAGTTAAAAAATATTTTTGCAATTAAAATTACAATTTGTACGCAAAAACCAACTAATAACTTAAATGATGCTTCCAGAATGAATCAAACATAATTTAATTCGCAATAATAAAAGAAGACGTTATTTTATTATTGCGAAGCTTAGTTTCTATAGATTGGCAACAAATCGACTATTCTGCTAAGCTTCAAATGTATATGGCCGCTATCCTAACCAAAAATTAGGCTTAGCCGCACTTAAAAAAACTTTTAAATTGTTGATAATTCCACAATTATTGCATGCAGGTTAACTAGGGGCATAAAAATCTTAACCGAAAGATAAGAACAACATAATTCAATCATTTTTAAAGCAAAAAAAAATAATAATGCACAGTTTACAAAC
The DNA here is from genome assembly GCA_000611955.2 of Stegodyphus mimosarum. Lineage (NCBI taxonomy): Eukaryota > Metazoa > Arthropoda > Arachnida > Araneae > Eresidae > Stegodyphus > Stegodyphus mimosarum. The sequence continues at coordinate 549,396 of KK116877.1, read as the reverse complement.
TTATAAGAATTAAGAAACTGAGCTCACTGAGCCGAGTAACAGAGTGGATATATATATATATATATATACACACAGATATATTTATATACTTTTGGTGCGGCGGATTGAAACCAAAATGCGACATGTTATAAAAGCCTTATATGCAAAATTTCAACGTTCTGAGGTTCCTCGTTTTTGAGTTATACGAAATACATACGTACGTACGTACGCACAGACGCCACGAAAAAATCTGTTCAGAATCCCTTTTAAATCAGTTTTATAATTATTTTGAGGAAAAAGAGTCTTTTATTCTGTCATTACATACGAATGTCACTCAAAAATATCGTTAAATTTCATTCGATAGCATTCAAAATAGATATTTTCTTAAATATGGTACCCGAAATTTTTCGCCATTACAATACTCCTTTTTACTTCGTACAAGGAAGTAAAAAGGGGTAATTGATAACTTTCTCTATTCACTAACAACTATGCGCTTTTTGTTAATTTATATTATATTTTTTTATTAATTATGCGTTTTTGTAGAAGTAGTGAAGAATATTTTTTCCTGAGATTTTTGGTCGTACTGGTATAGTAAGAGAGCAGTGCAAGATTATTTTTTATACTTAATTAGCTATGGCTTTTACATCGCATTATTATAAGAGGTAAAAATATCTAACACCACTTATAAAAATTACTCAACGTTTTCCAAAGTTAAACCAAGATTTTGTATGGATCATAAAAGTGTAACTTTAATAAAACTGAATTTTGAATCATCAAAGAAGAATCCGTGTAGTTTAAAAAATAGAAAATTTCGTATTCGCTATAAATAAAGGTAAGTGAAAAATAACGAATTTCGTAACTGCTATTAAGAGCGAGAATTTCACAAGACAGATTCTGTTTAATAGACTGATGATACAGAAGTAATGTGATTATTTTATTCCGATTTCTTTTATTTCAGTGCTTCAAGAAATATAGAGGTAAAAGAGCAAAATATTTTGGGAGAAAGAGGAAATTGGAAAGTTAATTATCTTTCAAAAAATGGCATATAACGTTTTTAGATATTCAGTGTCTTTTTACCTTTAAATACATATCTAGTTATTCCCAAATATTTGATGCGAAAGACTTCTTCATGAATTATAATGATTTTTGTTGCAAAGTTGGAAATGAAAATAAAGGTGAAAATATGCGTTATGATAGTTATTTTCATTTAACATCAGAAATCTCAAGAAACTGCAAGTACAAAAAAAAAAAAACTTCATTACAAGCCTGTGAAAGTTAAGTTAAAATTGATTAAAATTCTTTTTGTAATTCAGTTGCTTTTTGAACATGATAGATTATAGCAAATAAACGATCATAGACATTCTTGCAAAAGTTTACGAGATGGCGATTTTTGAACGTGTGTAATATGAAATAAGAAATGAAAAAAAAATATAAGATTTTTTAAATTTTAAATGTCTTTTTATTATCATCTTGAAATCAAATGGATCTTAAACAGCAGTTGTTGTCACTGTTATCTTCTCCATGAATTTCATGAAAGAATGGTTGCGAAAGTGCCAAGGAGATTGGACTTCAACTTCCACTCCCACTCCAGTTTTGAGAGAGAAAAGTCCAAAAAGTGATCCGAGGGTTTTCCACCCCTCTTCCCTTTCACCAAGCCGCACAAGAGGACATTCGATTCGCCATATATTTAGAGTTTCCCCATGTCGCAAAGACACTATACATTTATAAATATCTATGCCTTCTCTGGGATTCGAACCCGGGCCCTTTGGTACCTCAGTAGTCTCCCCTAACCACTATACCGTTTCGGTTGCTTAAAAAGCAGTAAACCTACATTATACAGTTCATTACATATGAAGACAAAACAGAAATCTTACATAGAATACTGGTCGAGCATTGCAGGATGTAATTGCCACATTCGGTTTTGTAAACTACATATATTTGTCGTATAAAAATATAAATATTTAGCCCTAAATAACAAATAGCAGAAAGAAAATAACTTCAGACAAAACCATTTTAAAGAATACTTCGTGCTAGCGCATCCAAGAGTTTGTGGTTCAGTCTAGTAATATCAGTTACTTTCGATTTTCTTATATTTATAGCAGAGGCGTTTTTACAGAAACTGAGAAATATGACTCTAAGCCTGCAAGAAAACTGTGATGATTTCGAAACTAAATAAAGAGTTAAATCTGAACAAAACTGAGATGAAGGTCCTTGAAATATCGATTATGCGGAGCAGCAATAATAACAACTAGGAGAATCTGAAAAGTATTTTCTCCCGCGTTGAGGAAATTCTTAGGGTTTAAAAAAAGGTCTTTATTGTCGTAGTCTAAACTTCAATGCGGGATTCTTTGTAGTCCTTGAAGATTATGTTATTGCGACAAGTTTTATAATTGTGATGTAAATTGTACATATTTACGAGTATTAGTAAGCTTTGCACAGTTCGCTATGATCATAAATCTTAATTCTGTTTACACTGAAATTCGGTTTTAAAATATATTGCTTTCACATATCATAAAGGGCAAATATATCCCTGCTGTAATCTAAACCAGCGATGTATTTTAGAAGAGGAATGCTAAGACATCTTTTTAGTTAAGTCTGCCATCAAAGGTTTCTTTTTTGCCTAATAGTCTTTGTTTTAAATTTCTTTTCGGCGAATATTACCTTTCTCCCAATTTTAAAGCGACGTTTATGGAATAACTTAGCACGATAAATCGACGTTCTAATTTCATTTTGCAACAAAGTTGACGATAAAGTAATTTTCCTTTAAAATAACGAAATACTTTTTTTGGGAACGTTTCGAAGCAGGAAAGGTGAAAAATGTACACTTGTTATACATGCACGCTAATCCTTGCATTTCAGATAAATCTCACGAGCTCGACTGCTTTCTGGCGTGTAGTTATACTTTAATATCTAAAATTAAACAAGAATTAACTCATTATATAACCTCAAATATTAAATATTATTAATGAATCAAAATAATTATAAAAATAATTATTTATCAATTAAGGTTATCTTCTTGTAGTATTCGAAAAGTTTAATTTATTGTACATGGGGCAGTGCTTGAGCGCAGGCACCCGGGTCTACCAAACCACCGTTCTACTGGAGGTGTCGTTTTGGGAACGTTGGATAGTTCTTTTTTTTTTTTTTTTTTTTTTTTTTACAAATGTAACTTTTTTCTCTCAGAATATATTACCTTCTCTGTACTATCATAAAGATAGAACTACCTGTTTCTGATACATGAAAGTATGCCCATTGTAAGTGGTTAACGCTGTAATCTTTCGTTTCAGTGTTTGTCGAGGCCGACCTTGTTGGTTAACAGCGATCGATTTACAATTTATTTGATAGTCACCCAACTGATTGACAGCCGATCATTATCAAATTAAAATTTTCTAGTAAATATATTTTGGCAGAGCATTCAATACATCTTTTAGAGATTTTACTCAGTTTAATACTTTTCTGATAGCATAATAAATAATGACTATCCGTTTCACATTTAAACATTAGCCTCACTATCATCAGATCGCAATCTTGACTTGCTTACTCTGCATATTATTGCTTCATTTTTTAAAACAGTTAAAACAAGTAATTGCTCTAAATTCACAAACACCTGAAATTTTCATACTGCGAGGTAATCCAAAAGGTAGCAGTATGCAAAGTATATTGATATACCGATTATTAACATTGATGATGCTTTTTCCATGTCTTGAAACTCTTTCAAAAATAGTAGACCACTACTCAAGTATATGTGTTGAATAATAAAGATTTTTCATTCATAATTTCGTATTAAATTTAGTCATCAATTGAACATGTTGCTAAATAAAATTTTAAAAAAGAGAGACAGAAATTTATTTTCTTTTTCATTTTTTAGTTCACCCAAAGTGTAAACTCAAAGTGAATATTTCTTCGTTATATAAAAATAAAACGATAATGTGTGGATGGAAAAACATGTATTTTATTTAAAAGATTTCGGTGGGAAAATAAAATAAATGTAGCAAATATTCTATCAAGGGTATCGAAAGACGTATGCAATTTTAAAGGTACCGCAAAATCGCTGTTGCAAATATATTTGTATGGAACTGCCCTGTGTGGAAATACTATCAAAGCGCTATCAAGGAAGCTTTGGATAAAAACAAAAACAAAAACAAAACAAAACAAAAAACTCATTTGGAGACCAAAGCCTGGGAGAAGTGCTTCAATCGTAGGGCGGGTCGGCCCCTTCTTTAGTTCTTACCTCCATGCTAAATTTGCCAATCAGCTGTCGGCTAAATGTGTTGTCGGGCAGTCAGTTGTCAACCAATCGATCTACACTCATGCATGTCACATTAAGAAGAAATAAAGATAATACATTGCATTCAGAAAGATCCATTTTAATTATATTTTTATACCCATGTAAAAGCCTTTAACTGATGAAGCAAGAGAAATACGCGATATAGATTCAGGCACTTCTTTCTTTAAAGAATTTCAAAATGGCGTTAATGATCGTAAAATGCAAACTTGACATGCAAGTTTTGAATCTAAAATAGCAGCACATAAATTAAATACATTGATAAACTAAATTAAATAAATTTAAAATATTCATAAATTTCTATACTACGCTTTCAGTATCAACACATCTTATTAAAATGAAAATTTCACTGAACTTAGTTTTTAAGCCTAGTTGAAGAACAAAGCATGTTTTATAAAATTTTCGTTCTATTTAACTGAAAGTAATCTTTTAGTAAAATACTTGAGCTTGAGTTTTTCCCTCTGGAGCAATTATAAAATGTTTTAAAGGTTTCAACTTTCTAAAGTACGGGAAAAGTGCAATCCTCATATAGCATTAGGAAAATTGTCTTGCAATGTGATATTTCTTTCTGTCAAAAACAGAAGTATATTTTTCAAAAGCTGATTTCTTTAGCGAAAGTAATGCTTCAATTTCATTTAAAATGAAGATCAATAATTTTAAACAATTATAAACATAGATTTTATGCGCTGAAATGTACACTTATTAAAAAAATTAAATATGAAATTTGCTTTATCTATACGTAGAATAAGCTCAGTAAAATAGTAACACATCGACTCTAGTGGATAACAGTGAGGAAAAATCACCACATGCAGAATACAGAAAATGCATTTATCATTTGTAAAATCACTGAAGCAAATAAGAATACATTCTACCTTTTAGACGCAAATACAAATAATCTGTGCTAAAATTCTTTATTTTAACTTGAAAAAGTAAATATTTATTGTATACGGTCCTAACTGTGTAATATTAACTCAAAGGCCTTCAGACTCTATTAGACTGCCAAACGAGATACGTCTGAAAAAATTGTGACAAAATCTTATGAAGATTTTAAATAAACAGTTTTTATTTAAGCTGAATTCAATGCAAGGCACAACCTATCTGTACAATCAAAACTTCGCCATTTGCGGTTATTAAAATAGCATAAAGTTCCATTCAAAATTAAAAAAAGATCGCAGTCAGAGACTACATAAATTTGTCCTGATAAAGCAGACTCAATCAATGGCGCGTTTTAACTTCGGCTAGCAAATGATTAACGCCGGAATATAAACTGTCAGAGCTCCCGAGTCAGAGCGACAGAAAGTAAAGCTGCGAGATTCGCTGCCGCGAGCTCTTTATCTAAAAAATTCAAATTCCAAGCTTTAAATACTATTAACCCTTTTACATCCTGAGAAAGACTAACAAAATGGGGAAGTTATAGTACAGATCCAAATAATAAGAATTGGGTAATTAACATAAAATCTTATAAATGAATATATGAATTCTATAAGTTAAAATTTATATGCCGCCAACTCCCGACTTACAGTTAGTGGATAACTCGATTGCAGATTTTCCCGGCCCTGGCTAAAAAAGAATGTTGAATTTACTTATTGCGAGACAACAGAAATGTTATCCAAAATCATTAAGATAAAACAAAGATTTTCTGCGAAAAATACAAAAAGGAAAGAAAAGGTACATAGGATCGTAACCATAGCAGAAGGTATCCTAGCATTGTAGAATTATTTTATGCACAATAATAAGTTATTTTATTGTGTGCAATTCAGAATAATATAAACATCATCAAATAACATTGCTGAATAATAAAAATAAATCAAGGGTGCAGATTAATCAAATTATTAATTTTACATTGACTTTTATCAAAAAATAAAAGTCATGTGGAAAAACATGGTTCTCTTTGCTTTCAAAATGTGGTCTTTTACTTTTAGTATTGACTTAAAATACCCAATACCCATTATGCAGTGAGCTTATATTCCAGATTAAACTATTTAAAAATACAGAAACTTGTTAAGAGTATTTTTATAACATTTATAATATGCAATATTTCTATTTCCAGTATATGTTTTTAAATACCTTCGGATTATCTGTCATTTTGTGTTAATTGAGGACTTCGTTCCCTGTATTATTCCAATTACTCTGGAGTTGGTTATATACGCAGTTTATACTGCATGTCAAAGGACAAAGGGAAAATTTAACATTTCATATGTTATATCTGTGAGATACAAACATAAAAATAACTCATAACCTGTGGTGGTGAAGCACCATTAAGCAATGGTGTGTAAGTAATACTCAACGGGTCACTTTGGAGCGTCAAAAAGAGAGTCACATAAGCCCAATACTTGCTGGCCTACATTAAAATTTAGTATATTGCGTTAATAACTCTAGAAAGAGAAAGACATACAACATTCCCTAACCCACTACTTTGGTGCAATGTTGTTTAATAAATATACATCTTTATTTTACCAAATTCGTTTATTAAATTACTCATGAATACATTTAATCATCTTCTTGGTTAATACTATGCATGTAAGAACATTATTACTACATCAACTGTTTGTGCAACCACCACGTGTGTTATATTAATGCTTTTTCACGGCACCAATATTATAGTGCCTTAGAAGAACGCCAAATATAAACTAGAGCTTTTAGTGGTTTGTACATTAAAATTAAACTCTTATGGGCGTTGTAATTAATGATTAAATACCCGTACAACCCAATGAATACTGGTGTTGCTATCATGTATAGTTTACCAGTAAATAAAATAAAACATCATACCAAATTTATAAATGAAACAGACATTTATTTTACTATTTAAATTAATTAGAACTCTCGGCATTTAGAATTTAAGGCTCTCGGAAGTTAAAAAAATGTTGTTCAATTAACATATTAAGGCACAGATTATTTTCACTCAAAATTCTAATTCACAACATATTGCTTTTAGAATAACTTGCTTTCATTCTAAATCATAATTCATAACATATTGCTTTTAGAATAACTTTTTTCATTCTAAATCATAATTCATAACATATTGCTGTTAGATTAACCGGACATGATATTATTGAAATACAAGAAGGCAATTAACGAATTTGAACGAAGTATTTTAACACATTAATTAAAAAATATCAATTAGGATTGTACCAAGGCATTTTTTTAAACTAGTAATTTAACAATTTTCCAACAATCATTTACTTAAACTCCTCTCAAGCTTTCATCTAAAATTCGTTACCTTTAACTTGCTGCTTCCTCCTGGACTTCGATGAAGCTTCCACCAAAAGCCCGTAGAACTTGTAACGCACAGATGTTTAGAAAAATTACCCTCTTTACTTCAGAGTTCACACCAGAAATTTCAACAGTAGGATATACTACTCAGAAGAACTGGACCGCAGGTTCATTAGTAAAGTGGAAAATAAACACAATGGTTCGGTGTAGAAGCGTTTAGATTGGAAGGTCTTCAGATTGGAAGATGACAGTCTCCATTCCAAAATTTATGAAGAATAGGAAAATTCAGTCTTCTGGCCAGCAGTTTCACTTCTTGAAGATAATTGAACGGCATATTCTTGCGATGTAGCTACTGCAAACGGAACACTAAGGTAAGATGTAGAACGATATAAGGCATGTCAACTGGGCAGAGATTTTAGCCAGATGGAGCAAGAAATGGCCCCTCGTCTTACGTAGATTCAGCACATCCAAAACCGGAGGAAAAGAGCGTTCGAGAAGGCGAAAAATCGCGTGCACCGGCTTTTTGTTACAAACTTCTGCCAACGGCACCAAAACTCACTCAAAAGGGCAAAATTTCAATAAAAACGCCCCGAAGAAAACAGTATAAAAGTTCTTACTTTTCAAAGCGCTAATTCAACACCTTTCCTTAATCTCGCCAGAAACTCGCCAAACAAAAACAGACGTTAACAGTAAACCTAGAACTCTATCGGAAACACAAGGTGACTTGTGAGTTGACATCTGTAATATATCCTCATAAATCTTCATAAATCACCCGAAAGCAGCTTAATAGTGACAAGATGGCAATCACACTAAATCCTACGAAAGCTACAAAATTTTGTTAATTAAATTAGCATATTTCACAAACTAATACAGTTAGCAATTTGAAAATAATTTTAAATTAAAGTGCAAATCGTTCTGTTTCTTCTAGTATAGTTATAATTATATAAACTGTAATTAAGAATTTTAAAATCCAGATTATAAAATGAAAAACACACCCCATTCCCATTGTCTGCTGCCAATCGCGTTCAAAACTCTAATTAAGGTAAATCAAATTAAAACAGAAATAAAATAAATACACATTATGTAGCATAATTTAGAATATAAATGAACGAAAACTATAATAAATTATTTTGCTTAATTTCGCTACACAACACATGCATGAAAATAGATCCAAGGTTAATCTATCGACATCGTTCGAAATTCCTTTCCGGAAATAATTATTATCTCACACTTGCACTTTTGATGTTACATTACTCACGATATGCCGATTAGTTTTGGTAAAGGAGATTTATTGAGATTTTAATCACATCGGCGGTCAGCTCGATCATTACGGCTTCTTGCTGACATATCACATTTGTTGTAGCATCACATGTTTCAATTACGACGAGCGAAACATGCACAATTTCAGAAAGATAAAACCTCCATACACATACAAATGATGAAGATGACTATCACTCCGAAAAGCACTTTAGTTTACATTTTTATATCACGCCCTCTGAAAATTTGGGGTTACACAAAAATTGAAAAGCCACTTATTTAAATTTGTTTTGAATTAAAAAATAAAATATCAGTTAGGAAAACGTTTCTGATGTTGAGAGACTTAGTGATAAGCATTAATTTCCAAATTCACTTGAAAAGCTTTGATTAATACAATTTTGTTTTCAAAGCGTAGACCTCATTCACGGACATTTATAGAATTCATGTTCTAAAAAATAATGTCAGATTTTAAATATTTGCATATAGTCAATTATGAAAATTATTTGCATAATTAAGGTTTAAAAATATTTCTAGTCCAACCAATTTTTATGCATGATTATTAGATTACGATCTTAAAATAACAAAACTGATTTCAAAATTATTGGCATACCTTTAGCGTTTGGAAACTTCTAAATTACTTGTGTGAAAATGCTTTTCATTTACCATATGTAAAAAATTAGAAATCAAACAAAATAGTAAATTACAAAAGGAATATCATTAAATAATATTAAATGGTTAAAAAAATCTTGGTGGATAATCACCGGTATCTATTCTATGTTGCGTCAAATTGGTTCGACCCACGTCAGAAGACGAGCTGGAGAAAAGATGTTGAAGAGCTTGAATGACACGTTCAGCAGCATTCCTCTCTTCATCGTTTAATTGCGTATTCTGCAATAACTCCGATGTAATGCTCTATGAAGGCACGGATTCTGGAGTGTTAATGTTTCGTTTAACGCTGGTCACTGGAGTACATTCTGTAATCATCACCTTTCTTAATAACTCTCGCCTTTTCAGTAACGCTTGCAACTCTCACCGGGATAACGGTTTGCGATAGGTCAACGAGTGCAGAGACAACTAGTACTCCTTTCGAGCTGTTACATTTCTTGGGATATTCTACACTGGTGTGCAAAACTTAAGCAACAACGTAAAAATTTAGCAGATAGCCATGAAATTGCAGAAAAGGAAGCCTGGAGATCAGTACAATGAACACGTAAGTCAGTAGAAACGTCATGCGTATGCAAATATCTGTCGGCGCGCGCAGCTCAACAGTAGAATAAAAGGAAGGACGGAGACGCAATTCAACATATTCGCTGCAAGTGCCAGTGAGTCAGTTCGTGAAATATGGCTAGAAAAAATCACCTGGACGACTTCACACGTAGAAGAATGATCGGAAAGCTGGAGGAGGCGCGTACTGTCATCAGTGTAGCTGCAGAGTTCGAAATCAACAGAAGTGTCGTTTCGCGCGCTTGGAAACGTTCCAAACCACAGGTACAGCTGTTAGAAAGGTTGGTGGTGGCAGCCCGAGGACGACATCTGCAGGGCATGACCGATATATCGTCCTGCAGGCAAAAAGAGGCCGACAGCAGTCAGCAAGTGCCATTGCTCAGCAACCCGCCGTCCTGAGTCCTGCCTCACGTTGAAAGTTGACCACCGCTTACAGTGGTGCAGAGAGCATAAAAATTAGACAACCGATCAATGCAGTCACATCCTCTTTACGGATGAGAGTCGGTTCAGTACCAGAAGCGATTCTCAACCCGTTTTGAATTGGAGAGAGGTCGGGACCCGGTTTTATCCCAGTAACATCAAGGAAAGACACCGTAATGGTGGTCCTGGAGTTCTTGTCTGGGGAGGCATTATGCTGAGTAGGCGAAGTGAGCTCCACGTTTTCGACAGAGGATCTGTAACCAGGGATCGCTATTGTGAGGAGGTACTCCTTCTCTTGTGCGTCTGTTCCGAGGTGCCATTGGCCCAGACTTAATTTTTATGGATGACAATGCACGGCCACATCGGACTCTTGCTGTTGAGGAGCTACTGGAAAGTGAAGATATCATTCGAATGGATTGGCCAGCGTACTCCCCAGATTTAAATCCCATCGAACATGTGTGGGATGCTTTGCGGAGACGCATTGCAGCCCACGTACATCCTCCGGAGAACACCCAACAACTCAAACAGATATTGATTGAAGAATGGGCACTCCTACCGCAAGAAATGTTGCACCAGGTGGTTCTGAATATACGGAGACGGTGCGAAGTAACCATTGCAGTGAGAGGAGGGAATATCCCATATTAAGGAACATCTTCTTGTTGTTCTTCCTCCTGGATAGACAATCATGAGTCACGATACTATGCGTTCAATAAAGCTTGTTTTTGTTTGATTCCGTACCGTAAGCATTGTATTCCTTTTTCAGCTCCGATGCTTTCGTCATCCTTTACGTACATAATACTCTCCTTCATTTCTGCATTTCATGTCTCTCAGTTGATTTCTCGTGGAGTTATGGCAAAAAACCCTGCTGTTGCTTAAGTTTTGCCCACCAGTGTATGATGTCATAGCGGAAGTTTGGCTATGGATGAAGGAAGTAAAAATTATGTTCTTGCTGGTATTGTGATAGTGTGCTATGATTTTGTGGACAGATTTAACTCCTTCATCATTAATTCCGAATCAGGCTATGTCCTCAGAGGGAGAATGCAGTTTGTTATTTTTAAAGTCTAAGGAAAAATTGTGTTTCCTTAGAAAGTCCAATCTGAGTATGGAAGTGTCTGTAATCTCTGCTACATAGGTCGTGTAATAGTAGGCGGCATTTCCCCAAACCTGTTGTTAACGTTTACTTTTCCGCCGATGTCGATCTTCTCGCCGGATACAGTCTGGAGGGTAAAGCAGGACGCCGTCCAGATAAGTTTACCTTCCATTTGTTGAGCCAAATCTTTTCTGATAATGGTAACATTGGCTAATATATCGGTGGTCGTGTAGCAAGAAACTTCTTTGATATGTCCCATGATGAAGAGTCTATTACTGTAGCCACTCTCTGCAGAAATCTCAAGCACTTTAAACTGGGGCTTTTCATTATATGACAACATCCCCCCCGCGAGATGGACACTAATTAGTTTCCCGCCCTCTTGATAGTTCCGTACCCTGAGACGTTCTGTATTTTCTTCGTATGTGCCCTGCAGCACCGCATTTCTAGCACTTTAGTGTTTGTTTCATGTCACTCCTATTCCGCCTCAAGGCATTGACGTGTCTAGTTAAATCGTTTAGACGAGCAGTCAGTTGATCCATTGGCTCTTGTATTTGAGCTGCTCTGACTGGGTGGCGATCTCTGCGAGTCACTTGCTGGGCAGTCTCTAATTTCATGGCATACAAGAAAGCGCTTTTTAAGTCATTTACATCAGTCATTTGTAGAGCTTTCTGTATTTCAGGATCTCAGATGCCGTCAATAAAGTATTGCAGGGACAGTATTTTCCTTGTTTCTCTTGGGCACTCCGTAAAGGCAAGGTGAGACCGCCTTTGAACATCCGGGGCGAGCTCTTGGAGTGTTTCGATAGGCTTCTGTTGACGGGATTTTAATTGAAGACTGCTGTAATCTTTTAAACATTTCACAGAGCTTCCAAATCTAGACTTTGGTTTTTGGGAAGAATCTGAAGGATATCCGCTGCGTCTGCTCTCAAAGAAGCGGCAAGATGACGGGCCTTAGCTTGGGAGTCCATCCATTCGCTTCTGCCACTATAGAAAATTGTGTCTTATACACTTGTCAAGAGGTCTTCCCATCATATGTGGATAACCTCAGGGAGGAACGAGAAGGCACGAATAAAAATTTGAATCCACCAGAATTGCTTCCTGCTGTCGCTACGAAGTTCTTTAAATTATTAACTTCTTTGGCAACTGCAGAAACCCTGGCATCAATTTGTTGTTCGATTTGGTGTTATACGACAGAGACCCTTTCTTCGATTCGTTGCTCCACAGCAAAAGTCTTCCTTCTATTTCTTCTAGAAAAAAGAGAATAAACTCTTTCTTCTGTTTGTTTTTTTTACAGAAGGAAACGGAAACTTGACCAGCTTCAATCTTTTCTTTAACGGATTTCATCTCTTCTTTAACAGAATATTTTATGTCTTCTTTAAATGCAACAAAGGCTGCCATAAACTACCTTAATTGGTCTTCCATCGCTCTCGTAACTGGCATTCAAATCTCACTTCTGAAGTCAAAACATCGTTGCGTGCGTTCAGGTTCGTAAAGGATTGAATGTACAAGTCATTAAAAAGTTAATAAAATTTATTGCTTTCACAAGAAATGAAACAAAATGCTGAAATATTTCCTCAGAGATAGTCGTGCTATATCACAATATCTCACAGCAGTTATACTTTGAACTACTAAAACGTTAAACAATATTTTTGTGAAATTATGCTATACAGAAATTAAGAATAGTCTTGCACTAAATGTATATACGGACACACTATACGCAAATGCACTATACGGACACAAGTCCATATAAAAAGTTAGATTTAATAATTTATATTAATTTTTCAAATATTACAATATCATAACATGAATATCTTCGTCATTTTACTCATCTTTGTAATTGGAATAAAACGTCTACAACCAACGGTTGCAGAACAAAAAAGCTATGGTCTTTTATACACATGCTGTACATTCGCACAAATACAGTACTTGAAACCTAAACTGATATGAAATTTTAAAAATATGACAAAACTTTAAAATGTTCAAAACAGCTGAGATGAGATTTCTTAGCTGATTTTCATTTAACTAATGGAACATGCTACTAATTATGTTATTGAAGTTAATGTAAAGAGCAGAATCTATAGAACGTTTATATTCTGAATATAAGCTCTCCAAATTTTGTTTTTTTTTATTTTGTCTGGAGATACGAAGTTTTTCAACAGGCTAACCAAGGTATTCAGAGTACTCATCAAATAATGAAATATGAAAAACATTTCCGGAAAGAAATTCAACTTATTTTTAGAGCATTTATTAACAGACCAAAATGCAAATAAAAGTTATAAACTATGTCCGCAAGTAAGCAACATGTAGGAAAAAAACAAGCATTATCGATTATGGGATTATACGAACTAAATTTAACGGAGTTCAAGCGATCGAAATAAACATTTACTTGAAATATTCTTAGCAAATTCCTCAGGAAAGACATGCATTTAATTTCAAACATCCAGTAACCAGTAATTAATTTTGCTTCAAATGAAATGCGTGGGAGCTGGAATTTCGAGAAATATTTGTGCAAACTTAAAATAGCTTTTATACATACTGATAGCCAATTGTAAATTTTATTTTAATTAACCATAATTCTTGCAAGATGTGGAAAAAATATGTCAATAAATTTAGTTCTGTATATCAAGTTGATATCAACAATAAATTTTTACTTGTTTTATTTTAAATTGTATTCATTTAGTATTCTGGAATTGTTAGTTAAAGTCGGAAAGAAAATTTATCTTTCAAGCTAGAAGATTAAACTAGTATGTGTTCTGCTTTTCAGTTAACCAAAAACAATGGAAAATTTACCGATTTAGCATAGGTATCCTCATATGGTTTTCACAATAGATCCCCTTTAAAATTTTTACTTCCCCTTTTTATTTTATTTTAATATAACTATAATAGCACCCCCTTCCTCCTTAAAAATCTAATGTGATTTATAGATTGCATATTTTGCAATTTGAAAGTACTTATTACTTTTTAGATTACAGGGAATCTAATACATTTATATTTGAAAGCAATCTGATGCAAGTAATAAATTTGGCTACAAACCGATTATGTCGAACGAATGAATTAGTAAATAATATATTTCAACCTTTAGTAGGAAGTAAAGATTTACTTCAGAACGAAATCCATAATATTACTTCATATGTGTCAAGAATTGTCAAGAATTGCCTATCCAGCAATAAATTATATATATCTATATATATATAAAAAAGAAAGTCTGTGTGTTTGACTGTTTTCAATAACTCAGTCAGTACTATAGCTATCATCACCAAACACTTTCTACAATTCTTTTTTGGGTGCTGGAAAAGGTAGAAGTTCACTTTTGCCCCCAAAAATATAGCTAAAATCACAGATATTAATTAAACACTAGGAAAAACGATACTTTTCGTCCTCATTTTTCCGAGTGGCAACAGTCTCACAAGCTGGAGATGAAAGTCTGCTTTATTTTGAAGGTTGTGCCATTTCTCGCTTTCAAATTGTCGAGTTTGTTGATAAAAAATTTCTAAGTTTTACAATGAAATAAAAATAGCATTAAAACATTAAATACATTATTCTTGATTCGAAAAAATCGTGGAAGCCATTTCGACTTTAATCAGCCGAGATATTAATTAAGAACTCCGAAAACATTAATTTTCACACTCATTTTTTTGAGTAGCAACAGTCTCGCGCGTTGGAGATATAAATGCTTTATTTCGAAAAGTGTTGTTACTGCTCACATTCAAATCGTCGAGTTTGTTAATAAGCAAGTTGTAAGTCTTACAAAATCTCTCTATATAAGGAAGAATGATTGTTTGTGTGTTTGTTTGTTCGCGTTATTGATTTCTGATTAATTATGATAAATTTTTTGCCACATTTAATGGACTACAATTAAATATAAGTCAAATATTGGATGGTACTTGAGCTTTTACGACCATTTCATTAGCAAGACGAAAACAATTAAAAACTGAGTGCCGTTGGTGCTAATATAACGAAAGAGAATTGATTTATTTTTCTATCGAAATATTTTATATGGGTTACATATCGCATCAGACTGAAAAATGTATGACTGTGAATCGTATTTTTTGCATCGTTATGAGAGAAGGATTACAGCAGTATCGTTTTCTGTTGTCAGATGAATTACTCTCAATCTAACTTAATTGCCATCGCGCACCTTCGCTAG
>KK116877.1:490551-533758 GCA_000611955.2 Stegodyphus mimosarum | reverse complement strand
TAGATTGGAGGGGATAAAAACTGTGTAAATAAGAAATTTAACTTAAATTTCAAATAGCCCTTTAACTTTTCATTTTAATCTGGGCATTTCCCCTTTCTATTCTAAAAGTAACAATTGCTCATACTAAACATTTCTGACTGCGTCATTTCGAGACTGATCATTCGAGATATGAATTTTGTATAACGCTGGAATCAAAATATCTTACATAAGCCTTTAGTCAATAATAATTTTAAAACATATTAATTATTCAAAGGAAATCAAAATAAAATCGAAATCGAAACTAACCCATTCTGGATTAAGATTTCATCTTGAACATATCGAATTTCGCTTCTTCTTCTCGGACTGAGTAGGCTGCTGCTGTTCTCTCTTTTCACCGCAATGACATCCAAAGTAAATGTTTTGGAATAGGCATGATTGGTGTGCTAAATTATTTATAGCAGAAACCGTTATCTAAAATAAAATGAGTATAAAATCTGCCATGACTGATTCTTACTAAATAAATATGCCTCAAATGATAAGTTTCCTTTTTATTATGGGTAAACATCTACGCAATTAAATTTTATACAGTGTCATTACTTATATATGTATGTAATGATTTAGAGGTTATTGACATAGAGATGAGTAAATATGTATTTGGAGTCAAGATCTTTCCGTCGTAGTCTTGAGAAGCACGTTGTAAAAAGTGTAATCTTGATTAATTTTGAAACGATTTTAAATGAAAATCTCTCTAAAGTGCGAAATGAAATTCTTGCACTTTAGAGAGATTTATTATTTGCAGTTACTGTTTTTAGAACAGGAAGAGGAAATACCAGCTGTATATATAATAGATTGTAAAAGGACTATTAAAAATTAAAATTAGAATTTTACTTTGCATATTTTTTAGCACTAGACTAATTTTAAAATTAAAAGTCTTTAAAACTTAGTTATTCATTTTAGTAGATATTTTTAATTACCTTTTCTATCTAACCCTCTCAATACCGTATCGGACCTTAGAGAAGCCCCTTAAAGACCTCTGCTCTAGAGAAATATCAGAAAAAAATCAAGTAGACTTTTTTTATTTAAATAATTCTCCACATAAGGATAAAAATTTAACAAAGAAACATCTACATTTTTAATATTCTGACCTTCCCCCACTATAAAGGTTATTTAAGATTTGACCAAGTGTAGTAGCAGCAGAAATGGCATTTCTAACTGCAGAATAGAAATGAATTGTTAAGCTTAATTAATTTAAGTTCTCAAGCATTTCATTAAAAGTGACGATGAATTAATTATCTTCTCATTTCGAAATTCTTTTATTCGGTTTCTTTTGAATACTTTTAAAAGAAAACTAGATATTCTTCATATATATCGAATAAAAGCGTAGTTTCTGTACATTGATATAGTTAATGAAAGTGGTTATAAGTAATATTTATAACGTGAGCATTCATTGCTGTTATGGCGTAAAGGAAATGCTTTTAAAATGCTATTGAATAAGATAATGATGAATCTTTTTTTAATATGTGCCAAATAAATGTCAGTCAAGTTAAATAAATAAATAAATGTTAGAAAGGTATACAATGATAATATAACGTTTTTGTTTTGTGTTATGCTCCTTTCATAATCTGAGGTTGCTAATTTTCTTTTCATTGATGATTATTAAATTGAACTTAGTTAATCTTTCCACTTGAAATCTGCATAGATTTTAACCTGAGTTTTAATGGATAATATGAGAGACAAGAAATTTAGAATTAGTTTTATGTTATTTAATTGTATTAGAGTTTGTTATTAAAATCATAAAATATATAAAAATTTAAAATTACTGCTTGAGTTCTCAAAATTAATATAAATCTGGCAATTATTGCCTAAAAACAATTAGCTGAACTGCATTTGTCAGATTAAATATTATTTATTTCACTCAATTTTACATGAACGCATACGTTTAAACTTTTACAGTATGCGTATACGGGACGTTTATTATAACAAATTTTCACACACTAAGTCTAACACACGAAAACGTATCACAGAAGAGAAGGACAATTTTGATTTATTTTCTAAAGAATACTTTTAAATTAAACACACATTTATAAGTATTAATGAAGAGCTAATTTGTTTTATGCCATATTTTTCAAATTAAGCAAGAAAACAACCTCGAGTTTAGATATCAGCGTAAATGGACGAGATAAGATAAGAATGACTGAAGAGGAGTTGAACTACTGGCACCATCTATTGATGAAACGAGAACTAAACTATAATTTCCTTAAAAGCTGAAGGCAAAGATGGATTAGAATTAGGATCATTAACTAAAACAGAAAGATTTTTTTGAATGTGTTACGCTTCTAAAAATTAATTAGCTATAAAATTGCACGTATTTTACAGAAATTTAACTTTCGGGTCGTTTATTCTCCTATCAATAAAATTCCGAGTTCCATAGTCAAGGTCTCCCTTCAGAATATGAATTCCTGGGGTATTTACAGGATTCCTTGCCAGTGTTGTTTAATTTACATTGGTCAACTAAGAGAACCTTAAAATTTCGCGTTAAGAAACATGAGGCATATGTTAGAAAAGAGGAAACACAGAAGTCCTCTGTTGGCCAGCATTGTTGGTCCGAAAATCACACTCTCTATTTTTCTAAAGCCAAAATTATTCGAAAAACATCTTCCATTGGTGAATTAGATTTTCTAGAGGCGTTCCACATTAAAAAAATCTTTCTGTTTTAGTTAACGACCGGTGAAATTAGTCCTGTGTAAATTTGCAAATATAACGCTAATTTTTGTTGTTTGACTTTGAAATTAATACTTGTTCGGCGAGTTATTCTACCTTAATTAAAGGCTAAAGTTGTTAGAATTTTGAAGACATCGAAAAGAAGTTAATTGAAAATAACGTCATTAACCAAAAGAAATCAATTTTTGTGAACATGAAAGGTTTCGAAGAAATCAAGTTCATCTGAAGAAAATTTATGGATAATTTTTATAGAACCAAAGTCAAAATTTTGATTAAATGCCCAATTAATATTAGTCATCGCAAATTTTTTTCATTTCTCCTTTCTGAACGTAATATTTGTGTTCCTTAATTTTAACTCAACTTTAACTTTTTCTTTTGGCTTTGTTAATTGTTTTCCATACAAAATGATGGTCAATTCTCCTTTCCTCCTGTGGACAAATTTCCTACTCCCAAAGAAGAGGTGTAAGGTTTTAGTTAAACTAACCAAGTTTATTTTAATTTAAATCTTTTCTATCTCCTCTCTGCTTCAACTTCCTGTCAGAAGAAGCGCGCGTTTTTAGCTTATGCTAATTTTGAAGTTCAGCCAAGCACTATTTAAGCCAGAGGTAGAAACCTCTCGGTGTGTGAGAGCTTTGCCTCAGATCACGGTCACGCCGCTCAACGTTCGTCTGACCAGCTAGCAGTTTAAATTTATAAGCCATAGTGCTTACTACGTGATTGCATTGTAAAACAAATTAAAGTGCGGTAGTATTTAGTATACCTTGCTACGCACCCTTTTCGGTAGAGGCCAACTTCCGCGAATTGCTCTGCGAAGCAAAGTTTAATTTAAGTTCTATTTTAGGTTTAGTTTTAAAATTATTTGATTGTTAAGTTCGACCCAAGTGTGGTCTTTTACTTTCTGTATCTCTCCCGAATTGGGAGGGTTGTATTTAATAGTGATTGAATAAAAGAGGATTTCAAATCCCTTCACGTGCAGTTATTATCCAGCCCAGCAGATACATCAGAACATAGCGTACCTTCCGCTCCCTGTTCCAGTTCAGGACTTAGAACGTAAGGATAAGAACCCTTTACAGAATTTACCATGTTTCCAAAAAGAATGCACAGAACACTAAGTCCTGACAGAGGGACTTACGCCCAAAAGCCCTTCAAATCGATAGCTACGCCAAATAAACGTGTGAGATTGTATGTCTGAAATTCTATGATGCCTTTTCTGTATATCTATTAAACGAAACTTTGAAACTGAATATTTATGATGCAGTGACTAGTACTTGCGACACGGCCATCTCAAAATGAAAATTCTTCTGAATTTTTAAAACACGGTAACAGCATAATTAAAATAACGAATTAATACGAAATCTCAACTATATCATAGCACAGCAGGCAAAAATACTTAACTCGAAGCGAAACAGACAAGCTAAAGACAAAGATTTCCAATTACAAAGTTTGTGGGATTTAGTATCCTCCGTTATCCTTCTCATTAAAGTTAAGCCCAAAGCAGTTATTTTAAGTTTATGCATCTTTCCTATCCATTCTAGCTTCAGCTTACAGTTTCCTACCAGAATGTATTTTCAGGAACGCGGTTAATGCAAATGAGGAAGAATAGTATTTAAGTCGATGTTTTCACTGACTTAGTTAGAGAGCCCGAGTTCCTGACTAGCCCGCATTTGCCTTTAGCTACATCTCTCTAAGCTATTGCTACGATCGACTGTACTTTAGGCCCGTGACTGGCTTCACCGAGTTAATTAAGATTTAGGAGCCAACTGCTTAGAGTCTTGATAGCTTCGGCTTTTACAGACAGTCTATCAGCGATGCATGCCATCGCAAACCCTCACCACCGATCAAAATTAATCCAAGAGATTACAGAAAGAACTTCAGCATCACAAAATCAACACTTCCTTGTCATTTGGTTGCAGGAAAAGGCAACGAAGAGGCTGACATCCTAGCCAAAGAAGCAGCTAGGGGTCAAAACGCACAAAACTTATCAGTACCGTGGCCTGGCTCGTACTTTAAAATAATCATAAGCAACAAATCTAAAACTGAAATGCAGAACTGGTGGGACAACGCCGAATAAGGAAGAAGGACTTATCAATTGTTCCCAAAAGTAGACACTGCACCCAGTTTAATAACAAGAGAAATAACGTGGTTCTTATCAGGGCATGGCCCTTTTCCCACTTACGTTAATAGAAGGAACTTAGCTAGATCAGACCAGTGTGATGTGGAGAAAGAGGCAGTCCCGAACATTATTTATTTAAATGCTCCTTCACAGCTGAACATCATTTAAAAGTCCCGAATTCAGAAAGTGAAATGACTCTTTTCATAAGATATGCTACCAAAAACAACCATCTCAGATAAAAAAAATAAATATAATGAACTTCCTGTCCACAAGAATCACTGAGTTATACAACACAGCATAGAATAACATAACATAGCTATTACTTAAAACATTGTATGTAAGCAGACCTGGAGCTGTCCTCCATAGCATGTAAGGGCGAAAGACACAAACTGTAAAAACATCAATGTATATTTAATGGAAAAAGAAAGGCACTATCTGTGGTATGGTACTAATACAAAGCATTGGAAGCAACGCTTAGCAAGGTCTCCTGTGAGTCCAGTGGGTTCAATTATCTGGATAATTAGTATGCCTTGACAACACCCACAGTGCCAATGGTTAAACAATGGGTGTCTTCCACACTTCACCATATCCATAACCTTATATCTTTCAATTAGCTTTAGTTAAGCTTAGTTAAGTTTAATTTCATATTAATTTGAGTTCAAGCCCAAGTGGAGGCTTTGATATACACTCCGAGTTAAGAGCTGATTGTATCATATTTATTTTGAGAAATAAAGGATAGTTAATCCTTCTTGAGTCTTAGTCTCTGTTCACACACTCTAGCAATTATTCGCTTACCAGTGTTTGGGGTTTTCAAGGACTGAGCTGTGAAATAAGAAGGTGAAACTCTTAAAGTAGTTAAAAATATTATTAATAACACATTAATCTTATTTTCTGAAGTAGATAATGTTTAGGTTTAGGTTTAACATTATAATCCTGTTTTGAAACAGAGAATAAAAGCGAAGCATTTCTTTATGCAGAATTGTTTAATATTATCTCAAATAAATTCGTAGGACATTATGCTTTTCTTTATATCTTTGTGTACGTTTATAATGATATAAATATACTTATGATATAAGTATGTTTATAACGAAATAAAATTTATAAGGTAACTCTGTAATTTATATTTTTCAAATGTGATTTATACCCGAGTTTCATGTATTTGAGCAGATTTACAAGTGTCTTCAACTTGTAAATGTATTCAGCTTGAATGAATATATTTAAAGTAACAGAATACGTAAGAAATTACTTTAAATATAATTTTGTTGCTCTTAAAAATTCAATAAAAGCGATTTGTTCTAGTTCCACAGAAATACAAGATCTGTTTTATCGCCCAAAAAATTTCACTGAAGAATTTTTTTACTAGTTCTTGATGCGAAAGTTTATTTTTTTGTAGTTGAAAGACTGCTCAAAGGAATACTTTTAGTACCATCTAAACATTCCAAAACCTTTATATACTTCTTTTCTTATTTCAATGACTGTTAGAAGTTGCAGACTCGAGTAGAGGAACTGTGCAAACTCTTTTGAAGTCACTTTTGTCGTTATAACTCAGTTTCCTCCTTTTCGATTTCTGCTGTTAGAAAAAGCCTTGCTCAAGTAATATGAGTGTAATAAATACTACTGGTAGCGAATGTAAAATTACTAGTTGTTACGTTTGCCTTGCCTTCAGGAAATAAGATAAACTGAAATATTCTGATCATCTCTCTTAACGTAACCTACAGGCTTTAAGGAAAGTACACTGCATTTTCTGAAAACTTTTACCCATATTTTGAAAGTCACGCTTCTTAAACAGGAATAAATGATTTAGTGGTTTTGGCATTTTCAATAAAGAATGCCGTGTTTCAATTAGACACAGAATTAGAAATAGTGCTATCATTTGCACGCTGTGTTGAGTAATATACTCCTAATCCACCGCAGTGGACAGGGTTTTATACTTATTAACCAATCATTTTACCATTATGCCATTACTGTAACTTCCTATTTCGTCGACTCTTACCA
Organism: Stegodyphus mimosarum; assembly: GCA_000611955.2. Taxonomy (NCBI): domain Eukaryota; kingdom Metazoa; phylum Arthropoda; class Arachnida; order Araneae; family Eresidae; genus Stegodyphus; species Stegodyphus mimosarum. The sequence goes on along the minus strand of KK116877.1, from coordinate 526,950 downwards.
GGATGCAAAGTAATTTATGTATTTGAGCGCAGAATTCTTGAGTTCAGAATAGATCTTACAACAGCTATTGCTGGCCATTTCTGTATTAGCATTTCTCCCAATGGCTGGATTACGTTGATCAGCTTTGTACTTGATAGCCTCAACTACTCGCAAGAATTTGATATTATTCTATCAACGTGGTTGGCCAAATGATTTATGTTATAAAGTTATGATCAATAACTTCTACAGGGTCTAGAAAACACTCACTTCTCTATTACCACTGGATATGACCTAAAAGTATTTCATTAATTTTTCAAATTGTATTTGCAATTGTTTAATAAACTGAACCATTTGGTAACAAATAAATACTTTTCTCAGTAACATAAAAATCATGTAATTTATAACATAACCTACTGATAATTTTTATTAGCAGTTGGGACATTCTTATAATTTATAAAAGACATTACCAACTGTATATTGTTCATGTTAGTACAGAATAAATATTCGCTTTTGTTTTAACATACATCCTACTTGCCACTGTTTATGATGAACCCTCCAAGTATATTGGCATGTTTTAACCCTCGTATTAAACATTGGATTTTATTTACGAATTTTACGATTCTGAGAGGTCTGCTTTATATAGCACTCCTTTCTTTTGTTGTTATTGACAGCAATAGGTGTTCAAAAATTTATTCAAAGCATCCATAGGTATCTTTAGACGTGTAAAACGTTTCAGATAAAATATTTGGCACGTTTAAATTTTCAGTCAGTATCCCTCAAATGGTACTGTAGACGCTTTAGTTTTCAGTCATTTATCAAACTAATATTATTTTTTTATTATTACTATAATAAAAACGTAAATGTGCAATGACATCTGTCAGGGACCCTGTCAGCGATCTGTCAGGGAGCCTTCGCCACGCCTGTTTTGTATTGAACTCCGTCGCAGTGAAATTAATAAAATAAAATAATTGCACATTGTTTCTTTTAAGTTTCGGTGACTATTTCCTAGAATATTCCGACTCAGTATGCTATAAATAAAGACTTTTGTTTGTTTATTTTAGGCATTGTTTAGGAAAATGCATAATTATTCTCTGTGAATATTTTCTAAAATATTCCGATTTAATGTGTTACAAAAGATTTTTGTTTATTATAATCATTATTTAGGAAAATGTATTATTATTCTTAATCAAGGTATCCAAATACTTTCGATACCTAATTTGTTGAAAATGGTACAAATAAATCCATTATTTGTGCTATTTAGCAGAATACTATTTGAAATAACAGGAATAGGTGACAAACATATTAAAGTGTAAGTTTTGCTTTTTTCCCCATTTTAGGTTAAATGCGTTAAAATTTAAGAATACTAGTTTGGTTTCCACAAAAGTACGCATCAATATTTCACTTTTATATTTCTTCCAATTATTACGGAATAAAGAGTTAAATGAACTACAGTCTAGTTGGCAACGTAAAATGTGAACTAAATAAACCTGTTTCAGTACAAGCATTTGCTTTTTTTCGAAAATATTTCTGTTTTCATTTACAAAATTTTCTGCAAAAATTTTATATATGTACATAAACCTAAGATTTTATACCTTTTGATTCATAACATATCATGGAATATGTGTGGAGATTTCATAAAATTATGATAGAAATATTTTAACTTAAAGTTTTTTTTGTTAGAAAACGTTGGAAAAAATAATTTTTTTCAAAAACTATGTTTAATGTAAAGTAAACATAAATAGAATGTAAAGAAAATTTTGCCAAATATGAAAATTAAATTGCAAGTTTATCTTGTTCACAAAGAACTTAATAAGAAATATCAAGTTTCAAAATTATCTTCTTAACATAACCAAAGCTATGCAAATGAAAAATTAATCAGGTTGAAGTTATTTATAGACGTTTGTGTCTCATCAACTGTTTGTGTCTCTTTGTGTTGTGTTTGTCTTACGGGTTTTTAAGCAGACACTTCTGGTTCACGACGCAAAACAAGAATTCTTCTTCTTATGGCGAGAAAGGCAAATTAAAAGTAAATTTGGGAAGCTATATGTATAAGCTTTTTATTACTTTATTTTAAAGTAATAAAATTTTTTTGAAGACTTTCATTAGAATTGACGCTTTGAACGTAGGCGTATACCTTGATCTCTTCAAAGGTTATTTGAATTCTGTTACTTTGATGAGTCATTAGGTTATTTGGAAAGCAGGAGACATGAAAAATGAGCAATGCCCTTGCCGGGATTCGAACCGCAGACCTCTCGTCTACGTGCCGAGTTTGCTGACCATTGCACCACTAATTACACCATTACACCATTTTTCGTGTCTCCTGCTTCGAAATAACCTAATGTCTCTGCAAAGTTATAAAACTATCGCAAAAAAGAGAAAAAAATGCTGTTTCATACATACACGAAATTTGACAAATTTCCTTACTTTGAGTAAATTTTGATGAGATTACTTTCTCAAGTTTTTTTTCAAGAATACTTTTGTCACCAAATAAAATCTCGCATGAATTATGTGCTTATAACTCCATCTAGTAATAAACGAATTTGTTAAGATGTTATTGTTAATGTTTGTGCATATATTTTTTGAGTTTCAAATAAAAAAATGAGAAACTTCTGCCGAATAAAAATTGCCATGATTTATAATTCAGTTTCTATTAAAGAGTTTTCAGTATCCGAAATGGTTACGATCTCAGTTGCCTCTGATAATTTAACTATTACTGTATTATTCTGTTGCGTTATATTTGCTGCTAAACAGATATAAGTGCTAACTAAGACATCTTTTACAGTATTGGAATCGTATTCAAATCCTAGCTGGGATAAAATAATGCATCTGCAAGCTTTCTTCTGAATCCTGCGTAAAGCTTTCTTTTGTCCTGATGGCGGGGTTCGATGAATGCAGCCGTATACTAGGAGAAGCTTAATTGATAGATATTTAGTCGTTGGATTAAAAAGAATTAAGTCACTTAAATTTATCTTGCTGTTGTGTTGTTTTTAAATGTTGATTTCACCATGAAGCTGAAGATGTTTCTTAAAGGCAGCATCTCCATCAGTTTAAAATTTATAATTTACCCTACTTTATCCCGGCATGTTTTTTATCTAGATATATAGAGATATATATAGTTCATAATAATTACCGTCCGGTGGCGAAGTGGCTAGCGCGTTGAGCAGCTCCACAACAGGTCCGGCGTTCGATCTCCTGGCTGGGCAAGGTGATTCAGCCTTTCATCGCTTAACTGCGTCGATAAAATGAGTACCAAGTTCGCCTAGGGACCAAACAGCGGGGATCCTGCGACAAGCTGGCTACTTGTCCAGGGCATATGCTAATGCACTCCGGGGACCAAAAAGTTCAAGAAAGCAGAAAAAGGCCCTGTAGGCGGTGGTCCACTAGGGCTGTTGCGCCACTGAGTTTAGTTTAGTTCGTTCATAATAATTATCAAGAAAAATAATAAGCTTCGCCCTATTTGAGAAAGGAAGAAGTGTTATACACTATTCTTAATCCCATATTTTAACTATTACAAGCATACGCTGAGGTTTCCGTTTTGCTTCTGTAACCTTGTCAATTTAAAGTTCGCATTACTGTGAATTTTTGTTTACGCTTGCTACTTCGAGATAATATATAAGACCTTATTTTTATGACAGTAAATTAAACATAGCTAGTGGAAGATATTATTGTTATCTTAATCAACACTTTATTAAGACGAATTTTATTTCCAAACCTAAGCATAGGTAATTTTACCCTTATCATCGAAGAATAATGCGTGGGTTTTCGATTCGAAAGTATAAAATATCAAATTTGCAGGTAAGATTATTTTGAGATGCTCATTAATTTTAATTTACTGAATGTGAAAGGGCGTGAGACCCATCCATCATGTTCGAAAGAGGAATCGTGTCTTTCGCCTGACAAGACATGGGTCGGAGAACTTAGAATTCTAAATTCGTTGCCACTGAATCTCCAGGGAAGCAACTTGCTTCATTCATTACACTTATTTTCAGTTAAGGAACTGATCTGTTTCAATCATTAAGTAAAGCCGGTTGCAAATAAAATAATGAATGAAAAATATTAAATCATTTGTTCCCTATAAATAGACGAAACTCAGAAGTTCTTCTCAGGAAAAAGATTTTCCAGAATGTTTTCACTCATTCATGAAAACGTATAATTCCAAGTCTTATTAACGTCATTAAATTCACTTTGATGGTAGTATAAGAATTTTATAAAAAAATGTATAGCCTTGTCTTCTTAACCATTTAAATTACAAAAATATTCACAAAAGCTTTTGAGAATTTTGTATGATCATACGAAGTTTATTTTCTTATTCAAGTTTCAATAATAAAATCTCAATTGTTAATTGCTATATTTGGAGATGATTTTCAGTCGGTTAATTAATTTTTAATCACTCAGACTATGTGTGTTCATAAGCCGAAAAGGGCGTTAATCAGAATGGGCAATAAGTCTCTAAACGGGATTTGGCGGCGTATCACTTTAAATGTCAGAATCACTTTTCAAATTATTGCCACGAAATATCATAATCCTGTATTATTTTTCAAGAAATTAAAATCTACGTATATATAGAGAATATATGGATGAATATGTATGTTATATTATATGTAACATTTCTATGTGTGTATAGAGAATATATGGATGAATATATATAATTTCCATATACGTGTATTTGGAGAATTTACAAGTATATATGCATATTCTTTGCACTGTGAAAAGACGACGGAACCTATAGCCATCAAAATTTGAATAACTTTGTCCTCCAACCGAACAGCCCAAATAGCGTTAGCCTATAAGGGCTATTAATTTTGTTTTGGCATTTTACGTTGATTCGCTATAAATGTCGGTTCACTTTTCAAATTGTTGCACCAAATATTAGAGCCCTGCATTATATTTAAAGAAATTAAATAATGAAGAATCTGTATGAATGTGTGTATGATTTTCGCATTGTGAAAAAAACAATGGAACCTAGAGACATAAGTAGTCCTCCACTAGAATATGGATATCTGGATGACTAAATTTGGAATTTATTTTATTATCTATTTCATATTCTGTAAAACACTTCGGAATTTTTGAAAAAGAAGCTCAACGATTTGAAAGCGAACAATGCAACACTGTACGAAAAAAAAACATTTTTATCTCCAGCGCGCGAGACTGTTCGTCGGAAATTCTAAAGTTATGTTCATTTTAAAATTACTTTGCGATATTGTTGTTGAATTGAATTTTATGGTTTAAGTGTGAAGAACATGATATTTAATAAATAAAGGTAACACTTAAATCGCTAAAAAAACGCTCCTTTGGGCGTACTATAAAATTCGAAAGCTTTCAGATTGTTTTTATATTTATTTCATATTCTGTAAAGCTCAAATGGATTTTTGATTAACACACTCGAAAATTTCAAAGCGAGCAGTGGCAACACTGTACGGATTAAAACATTTTTATCTCCAGAGCGCGAGAGTGTATATTAGGAATTCTAAACGTGTTTGCTATACTATTTAAAATTTTTTGTAATCTTGTTGTTCAATTGCGCATAGCATGAGAGCCAAGAAAATGATGTTTAATAATAAAGCTAAAAAGACAAAAAGATATGGGTTAGCAGGAGTGAGTGCAACGGCAGATTAGTGAGCTCAGCGAGAGCGTAGAAAAACCTTAACAAACTCTTTTTAAGCGACTGCTAAAATCTGAGCACTTTCAGAATTTAAAAAAAATTTATTTAATAAAAGTCATTTGTTTACTCTATGGCAACATATATACCTAATAAATATTCCACTGCTTTGGCCTACTAATTCTAAAGTAACTTCATACATCGCAACAAAATAAGGCTAGCAAAGTTTTTGGAATTTATTTTTTAGAACTGAATCTAAACTAGCATTAACTCCCGATTAACTGGCATAATACCAGTGACGATACCCACGATTAACATGAGTGACGTTTAATCGGGAGCAGTTTAAAAACATAAGGAAGAAGAATAATTCATATAACAGTTTACAGAAAAAATCTGATCTGTACACCACATGACTTCCTTGCACGCAATATTAAATTATACCCATTTTTTCTTTGCATTTCTTTTAAACGTATTGGATTGAATTAAATCTACTTCTTCGATAGCGCATAAACCACATTAGAATAAATGCACTCTTTAAAATTCACTATATTTGTTTCTGTAACGATACTCTGGCGCTAGGTTCACTTCACAGCGTTACATCTCATTCATTTTATGACCCAGAATGCACAAAAATTGCATCATCTGAAGAATTATCTAATTGTTGCCACATGTTCTATTCAAATACTATGATAAATCTAAAACGATGTATAAATGAAATTAAACAAACAAAAAAGAAGCAGTTTTTCACAGACGATTCAGTACTTCCCATTCAACTAATTCAGTTCTCAATTCGTGACACAGCAAAAACACATAAAACTCAAAATATCTATATTAAAAATTACGAAGTAAATCTTAAACAATTATTTCCTCGAATAAATTCCAGAATGGATTAAGCATGACTTAATTCGCAATAATAAAAGAAGGCGCTATTTTTGTTGTTGCGAAGCTTAGTTTCTCTAGATTGGCAACAAATCCACTATTCTGCTAAGTTTCAAACGTAAACAAATGCGGCTGCTTTGGTAAAAGTAATTAGGCTTAGCCGCGCTTGAACAATTTTTAAATTGTTGATAGTGCTACAAATATTGCGTGTAGATTTTCCAAAGTCATAAGAACCTTAAACGGAAGATAAGAACAACATAATTCAAACATTTTTAAAGCAAAAAGTGAACAATTTACCAACATATAAGAATAAATGAGCCGAGTAACAGATTGGGTATATATATACATATATACTTTTGGGGCGGCCGATTGCAATTAAAAAATGAGGTGCGCATCTACATATTATACAAAATTTCGAAGTTCTGAGGCTCCTCGTTTTTCAGTTATGCGAGTTATTACTCTATTTATTCAGTTTTACAGCTACGTGCGCACGTACGTACGTATGTATGTATGTATCTCGCATAACAGAAGCCATGAAAAAACTCTCTTCTGAATTCCATTTTAAATCCGTTTTATAATTTGTTCGGGAAAACTAAGTCCTTAAACTAAGCCCTACAGATCTCCATCAAAAACTTCGTTAAACTGCATTCGAGAACGGTCAAAATGGATATTTTCGTTGAAATATGGTATCCGGAATTTTTCGTGATTCCAATACTTCCTTACTTCGCACAAGGAAGTAAATACTCTTTTAAGGGAAGAATTAAAATCATTAGATTGGAAGAAACTAAGCTATGACTAGCATTAAAAACTTTATTTACAAGACAAATTAAATTATGGATTACTTGAACGTGAAAATGTTGATTAGAAATTTTCGTTTTTGTGCCTTTCAGAATTTACAGGTAGGCTTTGTCTGCCATCACTGCTGTTGTCCCGCAAAGTTTTCTTTTTCTTTTCTTATTGTTCTGTACCTTAAACCAGTTATTCCGTCTCTGGCTCTTTTGATTGCATATTCCACTTCAAAATAGCAAGAATCATTTATAAAAAGGGCGAGTTCTGATTTTAGTATTTTAACAAATTTTCCCATATGTATTTAGTCTCAAACTAATGACAAACTTAAATAAAACCGACGTATTTTTATGGGCAATTTAATAAACGTTTTCTTTTACATAATAAACATTAAACAAAGAAGACTAGTGTTCACAGGACTTTCTGGGTTGAGTAGTTTTATTTCCTCACCTACTGGCGCATTTTATCAGATCAATGTAAACAGACTTGAAATTGCAGTCACAGGTGTCTGTGAATTCATACTATCAACCAATGAGATTTTATTGTTTTATCTAAGGGGAATACAATGTGCTGGCAAATAATATATGGAATCTATAAAATTATTCAAATCAGGTGTATAATTTAATTAATAGTAACCTCTTAATTCTTCTTTTTTAATTTGTTTATTTCCGCTTTATTCTAAAAATAATAATAACATTTCTACTGCGCCACTTCTAGATTAACCTAAGCCACGAAGCTTGCGTAATCTTATGATGTAGTTATTTCGGAACTAAACTCTAAGAACTGAAACCTTTCTAACGTAATCTCAAAACTTTCTCTTTGGTGAACTGCCATATTGGATAAATGCGCACTTCGCTTGTATCTGTGTTTCTGCTTGGAGGCGATTTTATTTCGCTATGCTCTTTAGTATTCAAAAACCGCAATAGTATTCAAAACTGTAAATGTTCTAAAAATGAGTACGATTAGAGTGTCAAATGAATTGTGACCTAAAATGTGAATTTAAATAAAAATGGAATTTAATCTGCGTCGACTGCCAAGGTTCCTATTCATTATAGATTAGCATTCTACGCAATCAGAATTCTTCCTCTTCAGTATTCATCTACTACTTTCTCGGCTACCAAGTATCTACGCCATCGGTATATCTACGTTTCGACGTCTCAGTATTCCTTCATCGGTAAATGTTTCATACATTATACGTACATATCTATAATGTTTCATTAATGCATATAAAAAATTCAGGATTAGCTGAAACTGTTGTAAACGTAGTTAAACTGCAAGGTGTTAATACATCTTTTACGAAGGTTTAACTAACAACCAATCATGAATAAATGCAACAAAATTGTTCTACCAATGAGGATCATGCTTTAGAGCATAGGTTCCCAACGTGGGCGATAACGCCCCCTTGTGGGCGTTTCAGGCTTTCAGGGGGGCGGTAAAAAACCCAGAGAAAATTAGGGGGCGTTGATATGGCACAGAGGGGCGTTGGAAGATTAGTCAGATGTAATCTAAAAAAGACTTTAAAATCACGCTGATAATTCATTTCTATCACGTGTGCGAAAATTCACATATTTCGATATGAGACTTCACTGTTCAGAGAAAGACATACCTCTCTAGTATGTACGATTCTGGGGCTGCATGTGCTAAAACTAGCATCCTGTCTTGCCAATTTGGCGAGATGCACTCCAAAAAGTCGCAGAAAACTGTTGACTTTTGTTGAAAGGGTCACCATTTTAGTGAAAGGAGCAGTAGAACCGGAGTTCATAATATCAGAAGGAAAAGCCTTCAGTGCAAAAATATATCTTTATTGTCTTTATGTACATATTTATGTTACGTCCAAAGCCCGAAGTTCGGCCAGTTCGCGTTTTGGCCAGGAGGTTTGGCCAAAGTCCAAAATACTTGCAATTAATATTGTATTTTATACTTTGGCCGGCCATTTCGCGAAGTGGCTGGGAATTCTTGGCCAAAGCCTGATGTGATAATGGTAGATTGAGTCTATGGAGCAGAAAAAGACTAAGGATCACCCTTAAAGGTAGTTGACAAATTGAGTACTCAATTTGCCTCTGTATTCATACTCGATACGCAACGCATTTGCTTAAGATATAATTCGTCATTTTGAAGGGCGCAAATCTAATCTTCACACTATCACATTGTTACAGCATATGCGTTCACTGAATAGTTTCTACTCGTTGAACTCACAGAAGTACTCATTTTTAAATACTTCATTTTTAACAGTGTGTAAAACCATCTGCCCTTGATTTCTTTTTTCCCAAATTGGCCGGTCAAAGCCAGAAATCAACAAAAAGATTGGACATTCGCCGGTAAGTTTACAGCAACGTTGGCCAAAATGCGAATTGGCCGATTTCGGGCTTTGGCCGTAACATTTACAAAAAATGTCACTGGGACTAAAAAATGCCACTTACAAGCGGCAACGATAGCGAGATCTCCAACTAAACTGTATTCTAAGAGAGTCTGTAAAAGTGCGTAGGCGACGTTGGACGCGGGAAAAAATTAGAGCGCCGAAATAAGCGGCGGCGGAGTAGACAAATCGTCGCCAGTGGTTTACCCGATCAAAATTGTAGGTAGCTAAAAATAGAACAGCCCCGCAGAATGCTACAGACTCAGGCTCACACTATCTATCGTTCATCGCAGCATGTACTGCGTACGATGAAAACGGCGTTGCCTTAATATTTTGCTACTTCAACTTATATTATTTAAACCGGCAGTATCCCTTGCAGCTCCCTTAACTTGGATCAAGTATAAGTAAAGAAAAACCCATGTCGGAAGCAAAAAAGAAGAGGCGGCAGTACAGTGCGGATTATATAAAATACGGATTTATCGAAAATCCCTCAAATCCATCATCTCCATTGTGCCTTATTTGTCAAAAAACATTTTCGAATGAAGCGATGAAACCTTCTAGGCTTCAAGATCATCTTAATAAAATGCATCCGGATAAGAAAGACAGAGATATGACCTATTTTCTAGAGATAAAAAAGAAGATTGAAAATCAGCCAACTATATCAAAATTATTTTCATCAGCTTCTAAACAAGACGATGACGGACTTCGAGCTTCGTACAATATCTCATTGTTGATTGCTAAAACAGGCAAGCCACATACTATTGGGGAAGATTTAATTTTACCAGCAGTTAAAGAAGTAATAACCACCGTGCTCCATAAACCAGCTACAGATATTATCCGAAAAATTCCTTTGAGCAATAATTCTGTGCAAAGACGAATTGATGAGATGGCTGAAAACATTGAAGAATCGTTGTGCAATTATCTGCAGACTTGTCAATTTTCAATTCAGCTGGATGAGTCCACTTTACCAACCAATGAAGCATTGTTATTGTCGTACGTGAGGTTTATCAAAGATGAAAAAATATGTCAAGAAATGTTGTTTGCTACCAATTTGGAAACAGATACAAAAGGAGAAACCATATTTGATACACTGCAAAAGTTTTTTGACGAAAAGGAAATTCCTTTTAATAATATTTTGTCGGTTGCTACGGATGGCGCACCGGCTATGACAGGGCGTCACAAAGGCTTCATAGCATGCTTAAAAAATAAAGTTCCGGACGTGCTTGCTGTGCATTGCGTAATTCATCGACAGCATTTGGTTGCGAAAAATTTGAGCGAACGTCTCCATACATCACTGCAATATGTTATAAGAGCAGTTAATAAAATCAGAAGTAACTCGTTGAATGACAGATTATTTAGTCAGCTTTGCATTGCAAATGATGAAGATTTCAACCGATTGCTGCTTCACACAGAGGTGCGCTGGCTTTCAAAAGGTACTTGTTTGACTCGATTTTACAATCTGTTTGAATCTGTGATAGAGTTCCTAGGAAACAAAGACACGGAATTGCGCGACAACCTCATCGCATCAAAAAACGATATTGCGTACTTAGCAGACCTCTATAAATTGTTTAATGATGTCAATCTCCAACTTCAAGGAGAAGACTTAAACTTGATTAAGACTAAAAATAGCATTGCTGCTTTCGTGTCTAAACTGCTATTATATAAAAGAAATATAGGCAGACGTGAATTCCATACCTTCCCATGTTTATCAGCAGTATCATTCAAGCACGACGACTTGCTTGTTTACTGTCAGCACTTGGAAAACCTCTACAATGACTTCAAGGAACGATTCGAGGACATTTTAAACATGGACATACCAGACTGGGTTTTGGATCCTTTTTCCAATGTCAACACAGCAGGACCATCTCAGTTAGAAGAAGAACTGATAGAACTGACGACAAATGAGGAATTAAAAATTAAATTCAAGAATGGCTACCAAGAATTTTGGCTGCAGAAGTCGATTTCGCAATTGTATCCAAGATTATGGTCGATTGTGCAACGATTTCTGCTAGCATTCCCATCTTCATATTTAGCAGAACGTGGATTTAGTGCTGTAGCAACATTGGTAACGAAAAAGAGAAATCGGCTCCATGTTACTGAACGCGGCGATTTACGATTGTTTTTAAGTAAAATCGAGCCTGATATTAACAAGCTTCTTAAAATGCATCAAATTCAGCCTTCTCATTAGTTAAGTTAGAAATTCGATGCCTTTAAATTTTAATAAAAATACTTTTTAATAATAATTAAGTATGCCTTTTGAGTGTTCTCTGAAACTGTCAATTTATTTATTTAGAAAGCAATAGTTTATTATGGATTATTTCGTATCATCAAAACCCCTGCCTGTCCTTATAACAGGTAAGCTAAAACTTTTATTTTTCTTTTTAAATAACGAAGAAATTCAGTAGCGTTTCAATTTCAACAACATTCTATCTATTAGAAATTTTTTTTATTTAATTCTTGTTTTCACCATGCATTATGTACGCTCTTATTTCTCTAGGGGGGCGGTATTGAAATATTCACTAGAAAAGGGGGCACCAGTTCGAAAAAGGTTGGGAACCTATGCTTTAGAGCGTTTACTACCTTACTAACAAACTTGAAGAATTTCATCCGTTCTTGCTGGATTACGACATTGGCATCGCTCTCGTCATTGAAACTTTTGCTAACCCCACGCAAAAATTAGACTTGCTGAATTGTACAACCTTTAGCTATGACAGCATCCGGCGCAGGGGCGGTGAAACTGCTACCTTTTTGAAAAGACTGCAGATCCGATCCCTGCAGTCTAGTCTGGTGTGTAAAGACAACTTCCAAGGGTATAAAATAGTTATTTTTTCAGTAATTTTGCTATTCTACGGAAATAATTTCTTCAATTCTCTCTACAATCACCCTGGCAATGTATTAATAGAAGACAAACTCTCAGACCTCATTGCTGACACTCCTGGACAATATACTCTCAAATGCTGCTATTCTTACTGCTCTGGATACCAAAATAGAGCTGTCCTCTGACCACATTCCTGTCCTAGCCACTTTGGGAGTTTCTCAAGTTGCTGGTAATCCTACCAAATCAATTACAGATTGGAACTTATTTCATAACTTCTCTTCAAGAACTCTAAAAATTTTCAAACTCTTCACAACCCTGCTCAGATCGAAACTGGCGTTAGAAGTATCACCAAAAGCATCATGCATGCGAACCAAAATGCCATTACAGGTATCAGAGATAGAAATAAAATTGCAAAATTACTAACTGACATCAGTGAGACCATCAAATTGCTTAACCATCAGCGCAAGCGCTGGCAGGTCACGTGGGATCCGGTCGCTAAAAGAGAACTCATCAAGTTTAAAAAACAACCAGGAAACTCATCACACGAAAAGTTCATGGGAAAATAAAATAACTAACCTAGAAACCATGGACGGCTCCTTTCGGAAATTCCTTCGCCGACTTAAACAGAAACCTAGACGTAATCGTCCACTGCAAACACAGAATTTTATAGCTTATTCTGACTCTGAAAAAACAAAAGATTTTGCTGAACATCTCGAAGAGCAGCTCTCGCCCAACGAGACTTCCTGTGATCCCAAATTCATTGATGAAATCAAATACAATGTGGAACCTGGCTCAATTCCCTGAATATAGTCACTACCATCGTACTTAAAACTCCCAAGGAAGTTACAGAAATTGTAAAATCACTCAAAATCAGCAACAGCCTGGCCTGGATAAAATTACAAACTTGATGATATGTAACTTGCCGAGGAATTGCATTTCAAATCTAACATGTGTGCTCAAAGCCTCTTTAACATACTCTTACTTCCCTATTCCTTAGAAAACTGCACTAATTACTCTACTTCAAAAATGTTTCGTGTCAAATTTTATGGCAATTTTTTAGACCATTTTCAGCTTGACTTGAGAATCGGTTAATTCAGTTAAAGTAATTCGAGATAATATGTTTAAATGGAATATAGCAAAAACATGTGTAATTTATAGGCCGCAAGAAAGTCCTGTCGAGAGCACATCAGTGTTTTTAATTTTTATTGACAAACGAGAATTCACCAACTGGGAGAATTATGTGTCATTTCAGATACAGACAAAAGCATCTCTTTAAGGCTGACTAGCGTTGCCAAATCTGATTCTCTTAAAATTAGATTTTTATACGTAATTAAAATTCCCCTGATTTACATATTCTGGTGAGAAATTGAAAACAGAAGCAAAATAATTTATTCGCATTAAAATTCAATACACGAAAAGCATTATACACGTCTTCATTTTAACTAGTCAAATTTTAAAAGAACACAAATAGATGTAAAATTTTTCATCATCGTTGATGCCGCTCAGTAATACATTAGAGGTTGAAGGCACCGCAAACATTTGTATCTCCGTAAATAGTAGAAATGTAAGAAAGACTTTTAGTTCCGTGGTAACGGTATGCTGATCTGATAGGACGACTTGATGTAAGGATTGGTTATTGGCTAGTTTGCGGTTTGTTTATTTGCATATTGTTTAATGTATTTTATATAACTAAAACACATTTAATATGTATCTATGAGAAGCTCTATTAACAATACGTAACAAAATTGAAGGCATTAAAACGATTATTGTAACTCTCCAGCCGAAAGCATTCTGACCTGTTGGTCTATCTGAAACAATATACAGACTAAATTATTTAAACCATCTTAAGTTTGCGGTTTTGTTTTATGTCCTCTGATTCATTAAAGTGGAAAAGATGTCAAAGGAGCAACAGGATTGTTGATCTGTCAGCCTCCCTGAATCGAGAAGCTTTGATTATAGTAGCAGTGTAGATTGGTATCTCTTCACATTGGTCGTGAAGTTGTGACTTTTGTAATTTCAAAAGGAGGTGTCACTGAGCGAATTATTGCTTCTGCAACATCTTAGCATATAGTCACATATCCTTTAACAGTTCGAACACTACTTGTGGGGTACTACGCACATGCATTTCTTATCTGTCTGTGACATTAGCATAAGTAATAATGTGTAAATCAAAATAAGCTTTACAAATTTATACGGAAAGTTTGTATTCATTTATGCTATTCTCTTAGACTTAAATTAATTCTTTTTCTTAAATTATTACCATAAATGTAGAACGATAACGTTGTTTAAATTGTACTAACATTTACATAATTTATAGCATATATTACTATTATTAATGTTACGTAAGTATAATAAATGTTGCCTGTAGATAATATATTAGTTATGGAAACATTTATTTTAAAGCAGCTTTTGATTCAAATGAAAAAGTGAATGATAATCTCATTATGATTAATGAGATTATTATTCAGTTTCTGCAAGCAGGAAAAAAGTGTATTTGACGACTTGAGTAAACTCTTAACTCGCTTTACCTAAGAAAAAAAAATTGCGAATTTAAATTTACTTTATTTAAGGCCATGGATTCTCTTTTTTTCGTAGAAAGGTAAACACGCCTTTTCATTAGTTACATGAATTATCATATAACTTAATTTAAACTGTCTGCTGATTGAGATCCCATTTTTCCTTTTTTAACGAAATTAATACTGTAACACATACCTACCATGTATAGACTTACTGCTCTTTTAGCTTAATGGACTCTATAACAATTAATTTGAGAAATAGAAACCATCATTTGCTGAAAGGGATTTATTTCGTAATTGGCTCAGAAAATTACTTATCTTCAGAACACCCACTTAATTTCTTCCTATGCAGCAGCGATAAAAATATCTAAAGGAATTGTGCTTGTTCCAAATATACTGTTTAAATTGAACTGCTTTAATTCAAAACCGAAAAATACTTCCTTTTAGAGTTTTTATTATCGGGTAAAGGAAATTGGTCGAAAAGGCAAAATTTCATTTGTTTTCAATCAGGAATTTTACGCAGTCTAGACTTGTCTGAAGTAGCATTGAAATAAACACATTAAAATAAGGTACTTTAATTAATAATTTAAGCTGTTATCTGTTTTGGCAGGTTTTTTGTTTAGTATAAGTAAAATTAGAGCGAATAATTTAGAAATAATAGCGCAATTTAAAGAAAAAAGGTCAAATGAGTTGTCAAAAAATGAATACAACTCTCTTTATTTAAGCTAAAAAATAATATTTCATAAAAATTTTAGTTTAATATGTTTAACGTATCAGCGGAATATAATTGTCTGTTTTTGAGTTTACATATGAGCCGATTTATGTATAAGGCAGAGAGAACATTTTACTGCCAAAGTTCAAGCAAATTCGAAAACGCGTGAATAACTCGAATTTAAAATTGTCCGATAAACCAAAACTTTGTATCACCAATACTTTTACTGATTGGTCATCCAACTTTACTAGATCTATAACAAAGATGAAGATGAATAGAAAAGACTTATACATTCGAATATACTATTATAAGGTATTTTCTGCCTCCTCCTAATACCTAGTCGCTGTTTAAAAGGAGGGGTATGTAAGGTATTTCTTTGTCCTTTTCTGCCTTCGTGGTGTAACGGTAGCACACTCGGCGTGTATTCGAGTGGTCCAGGTTCGAGTCCCGGCGAAGGCACTGCTCATTTTTTCACATTCTCTGCATCAAACATCCTAAAGTCCCTACAATACATTAAAAAAGGAAGACAACTTAGTGGTACACAAATCATGGGTTTCCTACTTATATACTAGTATATCTCTTTTATATAGTATATGGCTCACGGCGTATCTGGATAGTTGTAGGCTTGTAATTACAGTTGGAAATTTGATATGACGTTTTTGGCTTCTTTTAGAGCTTTACAGACCTCTGTCAAGTGTGTGTCTATGTTGCTTCTCTTCTCCCAACTGCACGCTATTTCTCATAATTTGTATGCTTCCTCAGCGGCATGTTTCACCTTCTACAAGAAAAACTTTTATCCAACTATGCGTGCAGTCTTTGAAATTAGACCTTCAAACATGTTCTTGCAGTCCGTTTCATACATGAGACGAAAAAGTGAATCCGATTGAAATCTGTGACAAAGCTGATGATGAACTGACAGTCACTTAAAACAATTATTATAAAATATCTTTTTTATTATTTGAGACTTAAATTTTCCCTTAAGTGTATTTTGAACGCTTGTATAAGACGACATCCAAACTTTAGCTAGAAAAACAATTTGTTAAAACATTTAGCCTGTACAAGGAAATATACGGCAATTATTTTCAAATATATTAGAATCCCGCAATTTTACTTGCTTGTGAATAAATGTTCTAACACTAATGGTTACATAAAACTTGCATCGAGTTATCTTGTTTTTCATTAGCTGTCTAAGAGTACCTGCTGTAATAATACGCTTTATACTCAACAAGATTTTGAAGTTTTTTAGAATATAACATGGGCCTGCAATAATATAAATCGATATCCTTAACGAGTCTCACATATTTTTCAGTCAGATTTAAATTCTCTGTAACGCGGGTCCCGTCATTCTTTCACTTTAAAAATAATATGACACACAGAGAGCTCAGAAAAGGCAAAAATTATCATCCATTAGCATTATGTTTTTTACAAGTAAACGTTTACGAAACTTCACGCAAAGTTTCAGTGCTTTACTTTAGCAGTCACAATTGTTCCAGAAACAATGTGCAAATCATTACGGCAGTCAAAATAAGGCTAATCTAAACCACGTTATACCACGGTAATTTTTAGTTTTACAATGATTGCTTGAAATTTGTTGCCTGTCTTTGCGGCTACAGATTGAAACATATGCAGAATAATTTTTAAAAGAAAGCCCAGACTGATAACTAAAGAAAATTCTGTTCAAGTACTCCATTCTTGAGGCTCGTTTTTCATATATTCAATTGGCGAATTTTATAGCCTAAAATAATGGGAGACGAACCGTTAGTCTTCTTTGTCGAAACCTCTTCTAACTTCTATATAGTCTTTTATATAGCTCTATACTTCTCTATAGCCTTTTAATAGGGTATATATAAGTATTTTCGAGATCTTACAGCTGTAAGAAATTCCTCTGCATTTTATTAAGTGGTTATTCACTTGCTCGTTTCAGGAATTATAGTCAAAAAAGAGTCCTGCACAAAAAATGTGAAATGCTTTTAGCCAAACCTTGCACGAAAACACACCATTTGCATACCATTTCCTGGACTAGCAAAACATTTGCAAATCTTGCAAAAAGCATTTTTGCATATTGTGTCGTCTCCGAATACAGATCTTGTTTTTGTTCAGCCTGTCTCTTCCAGATCGCATGCCGTTCATATTCACATGAAATGTGCCATTTGATATGTTTCCTTAAAGACGTATTTTACGAGCCACACGTGAACTTTATGTCCTTGTGTGTAGCAATATGAAATCCTATTAACTTAATCTAGGAAAATAATATTTTGCTGCTTTACCAGCCAAATACAGTTCCATTTCATTTTATATCAGAAATAATATATTTACACGTTTATTCTTCAAAATTTTTTATACGAGTGTAGTTAGGGTTTTGATGATGCGAAGAGCCCTACATATTTCACCTATAATTCTTAGAAATTATCACGGAGTTTGTATACACACACACACGAAGAAAACTGTATTTCAGTGATTCATTTTCGTTTTGACTATTTCAATATTTCTTCGGAGAAAAGACATTTCTAGTATAATTCACAGCTATGTTTAATATATATCCCAATTGTAAACTCAGAAATGTTGCCGTAACATGCAATTGACTGTTATATTCTGCAGCATTAATTGACTTCAGTCATTAAAATTCATTTCACACTTTTCGTGAACAGTCATAAATTAGAGAGTTAATCTTAAGTGAACTTTACAGAATCACATAAATTTATGCTCTGGTATCATCTACAAACAGTGATGGTATATTCATCAGCACCTTGTATAGAATCCAGAAGAGAAATATTCTTTGCATATGTTAAATTAAATTTTAGATGCAAAATAAAGTTAGAATATGCTAGAAAGAAATACTTAAAATTTAAGTAAGTAGGGATACAACAGCAAAGTATGAAAATAAAATACCATTTTTACCTATTCAATCTACTGCTTTTCAAAGTAATGCTAAGCATCGAAATTAGGTATGATTTTATATAATAGTCTTCTGAAAAACAGATGAAAACTGCACTATCAGATCCCAAGCCGTAATGGTAACAATCCTAAGCTCGAGCACTTAACCAATCCCTAGAATGGATAGCTTATTTGAGAAACTACAGAAATTATCACACATAAAGATATATGCATTAAGGGAAATTTAATGAAAACACGAAAAGCTCTCAATCCAGGTAAGAACAAAAAGGAAAAATGTATTCCTTCTGTGCTTTGTTTAAAGGGGTCATGTTAATAAAATCGAGCACAAGAATAATACATCTTTAGATTACTTCCTTTTTTGAGAAATTTTGAAAATTTTTTAAACTTCAAATAGTAAAGCTTATTATAAAAATTTCGAAGCATTAAAGGAAATTTTTAAAAGATTACGATAAAAGTTTTAAGATTTAAAAGAAATGATCAAAGGGAAATAATACGTTTCAGTTTAACATCTGAAACAATTTCAAGCTAAACAATCATGCTACATAAGCCTTTTTTCAAGAAGAATTATACCAAAAATTTAAGATATAGAATAAAAGAATCTTAAACTTCAAATGAGTTTCTTAAAATGGCAAAACCAAAATGCAAGGAAAATATTTTCTAATAGTTAAAAATTGATAACTTTAATTTAATTAATTATTTTGGCTTAATTTTGAATAACACTCAGATATTTCAAGGACGATCAGACACAGGTGTCTTTTTCAGAAGCAAAAAAATTCTTCTGCTAAGTGGAATGCTCGATGACCATTTTTTGTACCGAAAACAACGTGGGCGAGAAATCTGTAAACTGAAAATAATAAACATTTCTTAGAACTTTCTGTCGAGATGATAAATTATAAACTTCTCACTTGGAAACATTCTTCTTTTTAAGACGATTTTCTTATAAGAATTTATACTTAAGCTCATATATAACTAAGTGCTGTAATATGTTTAAGAAACTTGATTATATATTATTTCCTCATGAACTGCTGATAGCATACGTACTATTAGATGGAAAATCATAAATATGTAATTAAAATAATTATATTTTATTATTAGATTTTGACTTATTCACTTTCATTTTATAGTTATAAATGGCAGTTCATTAACTCATTATTAAAAATTACAATTAAAGTTGTGACATTTATGATTTATGTTTTACTAACAGCTAATGATAGATTTTCTTATGCTGATATTTTACTGTATGACTTCTCTCTCGAGATATGAGGGTTATACAAATTATACAGAAAGCAACATAGGAAAGACTAAGGTGTAATCTTAACCTGAAGCTCATTGGAAGTCACTTTGTTGCAATGCTGCTTGCATAGCAGAAGGTGAGATGACCAAAGTATAGTGAGTTTGTTGTCCAAACCATGTTGCTGCATTAAACTCTGAACGGGGTTTGAAGTCGTAGTCACTGCATAAACTGTAGCTTAGCAACAAGAAATCATAATGTTTATTTTGCTGTTACTTTTTGTTGTAGAACTTTAAGTAGTCGATAACAGAATTTTGAATTAGATTTTACTTTGAGTTTTGTCTTATATGTTTAGAGAAAGCAAGCAGCTCTTAGCTCGTCTGAAGTTACAAAGTTGGTAGAAAATTTCATGAGTCTACAAAAGGTTTTAAAAAACCTTCTTAAAAATCGATTACAAAATAATAAAGATCTTCCATATTCTATTTGAATATCAGAAATTACAGGAATATCATGTTCTAATTGCTCACTAATAAAACCTTTCCTTTTACCTAGTCCATTCTTCCTTTTCGTCTCAATAGCTGCGATCTAATGTCTCGAAAAATTTCTGTTACTTATAGATTACTACTCCTATTCAGTTCTCAGATAGATCACTAAAATCTTTTTCCGAAAGAGAAAATGCTGTCCGTACAGGGAATGTTTTTATTTGGGAGAGAATTTGAGATGGATTCACAGGCAAGTTTTGTAACGGGCGAGATAAGACTTCTGACTCGTACTTGATCAGCAGATTGAAATCGTCAAATAAAGGTCAAAGGGAATTTTCCACCCCTCAGTAAATTTTAATAAGTCTTTTCTTATGCATTTTTCAGCATAGTGTACCAAGTTTCATGTTGCAGTCGCACATTTTTTACAAATGGCAATTTCATTGTTATTTATTGGTAATCCCAAGCAGAGATAACCATTTATTTCAATTATCATCGAAATTTTGGGGGTCCCGAGTAGGATGGATTTCTCTACTGTAGTGGCAACGATTTCAAATTTGGTTAAAATTTTTGTCAATAGCGAATTTTCGAGACTGACATCTTTCAACTTAACCATCAAGTCTTGTTTTAAAAATATTGCATTAAGCAGTGAAGGTTTTATGGTATAAAAATTTCTCTTTCTTATGAAGCTTTTTCGAAAATACGATATAAATACTGATGCTGGTGAAATTTTTGCAGCTTCTGATGTTTCTTTGCATGTTGTTCGACGAGTTTCTTCCTTTCTAGCCAATGACAAGTGTCAGACCTTTTTCTCCTGTTGACTTTTTTGTTCCTTAGAGTCTTCTTGAAAGTCTGAGGTAAATTACTTCACAAAAAAGAATAGCTTAAGAAAAGTTCTTCATATTGAAAGCATCAAATCACAGGCAATGCATTGTGAAATTCCTTTGAAGTTATGCAGATTTTCGTTTTAATGCACAATCTTTCATTTCTTACAGCTACTATGCCCCAGACACTTGCACACTCCCATTCAACTACTCGTTGACTCTAAATGCCATACTTGAGGGAACTGAAATTGGCACTTACTTTCGCCTTAAATTTTCAGCTACAAATAATACAATTGTATACAACCTGCTACTATTATAGGGAATGTGAATTGCGTCTATCAAACTGATAGAAAGATTTGTAGTTGGTCCGATGTCAAACAAGTTTATCCCGAAATATCGCATAAAAGAAAAGAAAACTGGAAAAATTCATAATTATGTACAAAAAGCGGAAATTTTCATTCTTCTACTTCTATGTTGGTGAATTGCTACAAGTTAAATGACTCTTATCATCCTTCTTCTAGTATAGTTTATTCTTAAAACTTTTACAGGTCCATTAATTTAGATTAACACTGGAAGATGTTTTTTCAATACATTTTTGAACTAAGTAGATAACTAAGTTTAAACTAAGATAATATTAATAACATGAGTAACCGACCAACAATACGAACCTGGACAATACTTCATGTTAAATCTTTCACAAAACATTTCAGGATTCCCATCATTAGTAAAAGCTTGATTCGGATATTCATCTGAATACTTCCTTGGCAAGAAATTTTGTCTGACGTAAGAGGTTGAATCTTATTTCAAATACCTGATTATACTGTTTATTTTGAATTTTTTAAATATATTTAGCTCAAAAAGCTTCGTTTTTCTTATTCAAATAGAAGGTTTCATAATAAAATCGAAACTAGGGGCATAAGTTTTATTCCGATTGCATCATTCACTTTGTAGTGCCGTTACCTTGTGCATTATCTTTGAAATGACTTATGCTTTTGATTTCCATATATCCATATGCATTATGATGTACTGATTACGTGCATCAAATATTCCTTTCGAATATGTGTAGCTTTTAACTTCAAATATATATCTAAAAGTAATTTCTCAATTTTATCGAATCCAAATCCTGAATGATTATCAAATCCGTTGAATAAGAACAATTAGATAATGAAGAAAAAAATCCGAGAGCTTTCAGGATTTATATTACGCCCAAAGGGGCGTTTTTTAATACTTTGTGTGATATCTTTATTTATTAAATATCATGTTCTTCACAATTAAACGATAAAATTCATTTCTAAGGTAACATCACAAAAGCTTGATAGGCTTTTGCCCCGCAAATCTCTAGATATAAATGACTTTAAATTTTATTTTACATTTTTTGTTAGCTTAAAATCCCGCAAGTAACTGAGACTGAATAGTAAGCACAAGCTATAAAAAGTTGTTAAGTGTAACGTTTTAATTAAAAATTTGTTAAAACTTTCTTTTGAATTAGAATTGTTTTAATAAAGTCGCCTGGAAATGATACAAAAAACAGAAATTAATTTATCAAGTATTGGTTTCCCTATCAGTATAAAACAAAATTATTTTCTTACTATTTATTCTAAACTGCTTTCAACAATGATTTCGCCTTTAATTTATGCGTTTTTAACAAAACAGTCCTTTACTTTCCTGACGTTATTAATTAGTATAAGAATTTAAAACTTACCATTATATATCGAAGCATGCAATATATAGCAACAGAAATACCTCTTACTAATTGTATTAATACTACATAACTTTACAATTATCAATTGGATACATTATAAATTTAATGAATTTTAAATTGCATCAATTAATTAGACATAGTCAGCAAAGTTTAGAGGCTAACATTTTTAACAAATTTCAGCTAACCTAGCTAACGATAACTGACAACATTTATTACTATGACATCTCAAACTTCTTTTTTTTTAAATATCATCGCTTTAGGGACAGAATTTTCTACGTGCCAAGCATTATATAAACTTACAAAACTTATGTATTACAACCCAATGAGTAACAATGTTTTTTTGTTAACATGATGTATGTACGCACGCATATACGCATTTTTGTATGTTATCTATGTTCCTTGCATTGTGAAAAAACAGCGACAATTAAAACTACCTCAATTTTAAACACACATAGTCCTTCTGAGCTCAAACATGTGCACCTCCAAACTGGGATATTGAATTTCAAATTTAATTCTTATTTATTTCACATTTTGGCCTATTTAATGAAATTTGATTAGCAAATTCAGTGATTTCTGAGCAATATATTTTTACGCGTTAAAGAGTATAATATTTATGCATCAAATTTAAATAGGAAACTCAATGATTTAATAGAAATTTACATCCACATGGGTAAAACGTAAGTTAATTATCTCTCAGATCTAATGCACAAACTGAGTGGTTCAAAACAAATGTGTTCCCACTGTTGAAAATAAATTTTTTTAAAATTCAAAGCACCAGTTTGTTGCAAAAAATAAAATATTTAACTTACAATTTTAATCTGTTTGTTACTGTTAACAAAATACGATAGCTGCTTTAAAAAAATAAAAAATAATTGGCGACCTCAAAAATATGTAAGACATAACAAAATTCGATAGCTGCTTTAAAAAAATAATTGGCAACCTAAAAATTAGCATTCTAAATTTAGTGCTCTCACCCTAAATTCATCTGTTCTCCCAAATTCGAGATCTTGCTACGTTATATAACGCTACTCGAAAAGGGTAACTAAAACGAAAATTAACCAATCACAGATTAGCTGTACGTGTACATCAGATTTAGTATAAATACTCTTGGCATAATAACTAAGTCATTATTTCTTTGCATTCCTTTCCCTAGCTTCCGCCATTGTTAACATGTCTTCTAAGCTCTCCTTGTCCGTCTAAAACGATGTCGCTTCCATTAACCTGTGCAAATTTTATATAAGAAATTATCGTAATTGTTATGATTAAAGAGTATATTGTCTACGAGGAATTATTCTAGTGTGCCTGGAAATCTTGAAACAAAGATGATAATTGGCTGAACTTAGTTTTCTATCAACTTCTTTCTCACGCCCTGCCACTTTGCCTTTGCCATCGACATTGTCAGCTTTTAAAGTACCCGGATTGCGACTACGCATTATTACTAACCCCCCATATATATATATATACAGTTACAACGGAATGAATAACGTAGCTATAAAAAACAACTATGTTAAAGCGGATGAAATTTATGATATTAGCAGGATTAAAATTTATAAAGTTAACAGGATTACTATAGTTAACGATGTTACTGGATTAATTTAATTCGCACTGATTACAGTTTGTTTAGTGATAAATCGGTTTAAATTCTAAATTCATATTTAGTAATAAATCAGATAGGCAAGCTAGTTAAGGAATGAAATGAAGATTTTAATTAATAAGAATATTTATTATTTTTCCAAATATCTCAATTACAATCTGAAATATAAATTATAGATATTACATCCTGCCGAGTAACAGCACTGTAGAAACTGGTTATTCGCTGGTTAAGATAAATTAAAGTTCTTATTATTTTAGTTATGATAATAATTAGCTGAATTGTAAGTGCTATGCTTCAGTAACGTAATATAACGGTTCGAAACATTTGAAAGGTCTTATTTAAATTAATATTTTATAACGTCAAATAAATCTGAAAGTTATAATGGTTCTTTTAAGTAGTTATAAATTCGGGAGATCTGAAAATTGGGGAAGTAGAGACTTTATTTTGTGTGGAATTTTATTCACTTCTCTGCCATTTTTAAACCTGCATTTTTTGCAGCAAAATCGTATTTGTTTTAGTCATTACCTCTAAGGGAAATACAGCGAAAACATTATTAGAACATTAATGAAGCTGGATTGTCAAATATGCCAGATTATATGGACTAAAATTGCATACTGCCGCAGAACGTTTTTTACTCTCGTTAATGAATGCATTAAGAAAGAAAAAAATTGCATTGAGTTTGCATCTATTGAATGAGTAAAATTGCTTACAGACATATTTAATGAGTGACAATTTCTAAAATTAAATGTGCTAGGGCATCCTCCATGAGAAATAGAAAGCAATTCCAACCATTCGGCGAAGCTCAAACAAAACAGAGGATGGCGTCTTAGTAAAAAATTTTATAACTATATAAAGATGGACTATAATGATGTACTTAAAAAATTTTTGTGACGTAATTGTTATCATCCTAGATATACATACATTCATGTTCCTGATTCCATCTATGTATATTCCATTTAAAACTATCATTAAATATACAAGTTCAAACATTCATCTGGATTATCATCTGTTTGTATTTACCCCTGGACACTGACCAGGCTGCAACCCGTGTTCTATGAAGTGAGTTCTACAAAGTGGGATTCCACAGCATGATGCCCAGGTGCGGATTGGGACATGGACACAAGGACAGTAATCGATGAGGAACTTTGGATTGCGAGTTTGAAAGAATAAGTTTCAGTTTTAATTCATTTGTTCTTGTAGAATTATTTGTAACACTGGTGAGCTTTAATATTAAGCAATATGAGTATTCTTAATTCTATTCCGAGAATTTCTGAATCTTTGAGAACTAGTCCCACAAGGCCTGTTAAACCTTTGCATTAAATTGTGTTTGTAACTGTAGGTGGTAGGAAAATTAGATCTAGATTAATTATTTTTTCCGCTTTTACATCAAATTTTAACATAAGTAAAACGAAAAATAAATCTGAAATTCTGAAACAAATCTGAAAACAATCTGAAATCGAAAAAGTTTTTATCTGAAAGCGATTTAAGTCCTTGTGTTAAATAGCTTCAATTATTGGCTTGTGATTAAATTGAGAAAACGATTTAATTGATTGCGTAATTTGTTACATCTTAACTACCAGTCAAATGCTGAAAAACTGTGAATTAAGATTTGAAGATTTTGCCATGTTGCCACTTTTGCAATCGGAATCTGACGATGAGGAGTTACCAGAAACGAAAGTTTCATAATTTTGATAATGGTGATGTTGATTTTGTTAAATCAGAATCACCTTCCAAAAATAATCCAGTAGTACAAATATTCTAACGCATAGTATTATTTCATTACATTTTCGAGACATTTTAGAAACTATTTCAGAATTTATCTATCCCATCCGAGACTATTCTGCCTAATTATTGAGTAAACTCCAAATTTCAGTAATGATATTAACGATAAAATAGGGTTTTAAAAAATATAACCCGTATTTTCATTAAAAAGTTAAAAATATATTATTTTTTATTGATGGATGCATCTGCCCGAACAATTTCCGTAGCTTGAGATAGAAATAAACAAGTATAATATTATTAAAATGAAGATTCAGAAGATGACAGTTGCAGGCAGAAAAATGGAATGATTTTCTATCCGAGAACATCTTGCGTATATACTGAGTGAATTCCAAATTGCAATAATGATATTGATGATGAAGTAGGCTTTTTTTAAATACCATTCATTTTTCAAAAATAGTTAAGAGGTATTATTTTTTACATTTGGATGCTGTGAAGAGTTTCCATTCTTTATTTGTTGCCATCAAGGCAGTAATTCGAGAAGGCACTTCTTGTTCATAAATTATTTATTTATTTAGGAATAAGAAGTATAGTATATGATATTTGCGTAGGCAATATACATAATAATGAAAATTAAAATGCCAGTCATAAATGACAAAGGTACACGTCTGCGGGATACAGTGCAGCTCTGGCATATATTTCCGATCAGTGCATGCCTACGTTAATCTTGCAGTCATCCAGTCGCTGTCCATACCCTCACTGAATCATTTCCTACGGCAATCATTCGCCAGAGGAAGCTGTGTCGTTTATCCCACGAGCACAAGAAGGAGGGGAATATCAGACATTGCAGATGCCCTACCCAAACTATTTTCCATAGCTTCAGGTAAGAATAAACAAGCATAGTATTATTAAAAGAAGTGTCTGAAAATGACAGATCCAGACAGAAAAATGGAATCGTTTTCTATCTGAGACCATCTTACATAATTATTAAGTTCAACTTATAGTAATGACATTAACTATGAAATAGACTTTTATTAAATATAACCTATAATTTCAATAAAAAGATAAAACGTATAATTTTTTACAATTGGGTATATTTGCACAAACTATTTTCCGGAACTTCAGGTAAAAATAAACAAGCCTAAAATTATTAAGAAAAAATCTCTGAAGATTATAGTTGCTGGCAGAAAAATGGCACTTTTCTATCATCATATTTAAATAACGCCAGAATTGCAACTTCGAGTAATGGTTTTAACTAGTAACTAACTGAACTAAGTTTTTATTAAATATAAATATTTGCAATAAATAGTTAAAAAAAGGTTTGTTGCAAGTTAATTCAATTGCATCATTGCAATTGAATTAACTTTAATTGCAGTTATATTGCAGTTACCTCACTCAGAATTACAATTGCATTGCAATTGAAGAATTTCAAATTACAATTACAATGTATTGTAATTACAATTAAATAACAATTAAATAACAATTAATGTAATAACAATTACATAATCACAATGTTGTTGCTTTGATTTAAATTTCTGTTACGTTGTAATTGCAATTGCAATTACATTGCATTTAGAAGTATAAGTAATTGTGATTTCATAATTACAGTGTAATCAATTACATTGCAATTGAATTACTTACATTTGCAGTTGCATTGTAATTCAATTTTTTCGACAATTACATTGCAACTGAATTACGCCCGGGAATGCACAAATGCCAGCCTTGCTTCAACTTGCGCTCTTTTTTTTTCCAATGGCAGGCATTTGCCTATAACGGCATTGACCACTACTAAGGCCAGAAGTGGTGGCCAATGCCGGCTGCACCTAAGAGGCGGCCACCGTTAACCTCTATGATAGGACAGACAATTTTACATGTATGTCGAACCCGGGCCCTTCTGTATAGCAGTCAGGCTCCCTTAACGACTATACCCTCTGGGCGATCTTGGTGGTGAACAGTGGGTCTGTCATTACGAGGTATAAGGTATCACTGTTGCAAGATTTTAGAGCCTTACGTACACCTTTCCAAAGGTGCAATTGGCTGTCAATCAATTTTTATTGTTGATAACGCTCATCCGCATAGAGATAATCTGGTGGTGCATGATTTTCTCAAAACTGAGGCTATTAATCGTATGCATTGGCCGACCAGATCTTTACACCTAAGCCGCATGGGGTGCTGTTGTTTTGGACATTGCTGAGAAAGAAATTTCAGCCTACCTTCTCAGTGCTATACCTTCTCTCAGAATCCTATAATAGCAGTGCCGCAAGATTCGGATCGAAGTGCTACAGAGGTTCATAAAGTGGCTCATTTCGTATGAAGACACATTTTGAGAACTGTATGACCACTAAAGCGGATGACAACCATTAACGACCTGCTGTTTTGTTCTATATTTCAAGTCTTCATTCTGGACCTTCCTGCAACGAAGAGCCTTACTAGCAGTTATAGGTGTGTAGCACGACTGTTTTATGGTGCATTTTTGTGTTATACTAGCGTATATTCATTCCAAATATTTTTAAAATATGTGCATCAGTTTTGGAGAAGATCGATGAAATGTGAAAATTCCCTTAGTTTTCAAAACAAGTGTACATTAGCTTTATTTAAATGAGTTTTACAATGTTAGCACAGGAATTAAAAAAAAACAGAAGAATACATCGCTTTATGCAGAAAATATTGCCATTAAGAAATCGGTTTAGAATAATTATCTAATTCATGCACAAAGCCATGAATATTTCTTATATATCATCATAAATAATTCCTCAGTCTTAAAGTTGAGGGCTATACTCGAAAATGCATATTGCGTCATCGATTCTATTCGATTCAAACATGGAGGACTATTCACATCGAATGTTCTTAGAATAAGAAATACTTTTGCTCGAATGCTATGATAGCATAAATTGTATTTCGCTGTCGTACATGCAAGATATTATTTACAAATAGTGGGTTTCCTTTCCAGAATCCTTATAAAGTATAAAATAGTGTTTTGTTTCGAATAAATAGTTTGAGAAGTTTGACCTCTAGCTAAATTTAAATCTTACTTTAAAATAACTGAAAATACAACAATGTAATATTTATTGATCCAAACAGAAGCTAGTGAAATTACATATTACACCATTTAAGTAATAATTTCTCTGGGAATGTTAACAGTTAAAACTTAAATAAATGAGATAAAAAACGCATTGTTTTCAATGATTTAAAAAATTTGAAAGATTTCACATTTTAACTTCAGCCTTAAAGGGCGTATTAAGGTTTTTTACGCTATCGTTGAGCTCGCAGTCTGTTCTTGCACTCAATCCTACTAACAAATTTCTGCCCTCTTTTTAGCTTTATTATCAAATATCGCTTTCTTCGCATTTACGTCACATATTGTTCAAAAGCAGAAAGCTTTCAAAAGCTGCATAGCGGCATATGTTTAGAATTTCCAGATGCAGGGCAAGTATTGGCATGCATTTTAAAAATTTTTTCAGTGTTTTCTCAATTCATCATATCAATATTCAGGCTTCTTAGTAAGATGGTTAACAATTTTTTTTGTCTTTTTATTATTAACTTCTTTGTGATACCTTTATTTATTAAACATCACGTTCTTCGCACTCATGACCC
Organism: Stegodyphus mimosarum; assembly: GCA_000611955.2. Taxonomy (NCBI): domain Eukaryota; kingdom Metazoa; phylum Arthropoda; class Arachnida; order Araneae; family Eresidae; genus Stegodyphus; species Stegodyphus mimosarum. The sequence goes on along the minus strand of KK116877.1, from coordinate 497,267 downwards.
ATAAAATTCAATTCAACAGAAAAACCACAAAATATTTAACAACAGTATATCTTCAGAATTCCCGATAAATTGTTAGATTGTTAGATATTACAATACATACTTTTCTATACCTTAAATTAATTCTTAAACAAGTAGCCACTTGCACGGCCAGCAACCTAAAATAGTTATTATGAAAAACAAAAAGTATGTAATGATTTTAATGAGCCTGGCTTCTGTAATTTCTTAAAAATATTGAATGTTTCTAATTAGACATCTCTATACAAGTCTATTTAAACGAATGACTTTAAAAAGTAGAAAAAATATTCTTCAGACCTATGTTTATTGCTTTTAAGTTACTTAGTTCTCAAGAGCTTTACTGAATGGCAAAGTGCTGCCGCGTGGAAGGTAAAACTACGTTATTTCCGGTCGCGGCAATTTCTTTCACAAAGCTGAGTTTCCTAATTTAAACGGAAAGATAAACATCTTATATTTTTCCTAATGACAATAGTCTCGCTCGTTGGAGACTAAAATGTTTTATTTTGAAAGTGTTGCCATTGCTCGCTTTCAAATCGTTGAGTTTCCTAATAAAAAATTCGTTACAGTTTCACAAAATATGAAATGAATAATAAAACTATTTTTGGGCTAAAAAACTGAAAGAATGAAAAGTTTTATTGTTATACTAGATAATGCATGGATTTATAATTTTTCACTGATTTTTCGTGCTTTAAAGCTTTGAAGATGCTTGAACAAAAATGTCATTTAAAAAGTTTCATTAAACATCATTTCATTTATATTAAAAAATTGTCTAATTTTGCAAAAGCCACTCTGAAAACTCTCATACAGAATAGATCGTTACTAAGCTTAAATGAAAGATTACTACCTCTTCATAATACCAATTGTTTACCGACACTTGACATAAAAGTGTTATGCAACACTGTTTCTTAAGTTTGATTTTCAGTAATTTCATTTTATTATTAATTTCCTTATTTGCCAAGTTTTAAAGTAGCTGTTGCCAATTGATTTTTTAAAGCTGAAATTGTTTACTTTAAATCAAGTTGAGTAATGTTAATCTTTTTATTTTTTAAAGGTGCAGTTTGGTTTTAACTTTTAGATTTTGCTTGAAAAAAAGTTAAATTTAGTTTTAATTGGTTTTATTATTGTGTTTTGTTTGAGTTTGTTTTGTTTTGACCTTGAATCAGGTGGTATAATTTCGACTGGTATAATGAATTAATTAATAGAAATGAATACTTTTCTGAATAACGGTGTAGCTATATTTTTCGACAGCTGTAATGAAACCTTATGTATAAGAATGAACTCTGAAACTTCATGTACTAGAATTAAAATTCGGTACACAGAATTTGATTAATTGTAATGAAAGAAGTTTATTTAATAAAATTAAATTTCAGTACTATTTGTTAACACGATTTTTTTCAACAAGTTGATGCAACGAAAAACATTCCTATTCCTAAAACTGTTAAAAGTTATTTTCTTATCTCTGGCAAACAGCGTCCCTTCCTTTTGAAGGTGACTTTTTAGTCAAACGGTCTACCATCTGTTCTTATTTGAATATTTTGCACCCTTCTCTAGCAGGGTTCTTCTATATGTAAATGTATTACTGAGTGCGCTTGTGAGGGGTGGAAATTTTGGATGTTTAGCGTTCTTCTGCATTGATTGGGAACCTGCTGACATAGCTAGCAGGAAAAATGTTGCTTACGTCTCTGTTTGGCGAATGGGTGTTGACCTTTCGGAATAGCCGTGAAGTGCTGCATCGAAAATGAGAGATTTGTGCTAGTTCTAGAAACCGGAACGTCCTCGGAGAAACATACGTTCGTCGCTCGGAAGATTGCTGAAACTGGGTGACCTTTCCTCCTCGTTTCCTCGCCAAGTTCAAGGGTTTCCGTCAAGTGAAGAAAAACGTCTCCGCGAAACGGAGAGACAACTATATTTTGACAAGTATATTTTTGAACAGCTGATGATGGCATACAGAATCTTGAAAGCGTTGGATTCTTCAGACGGGCCGGGAAGAAGGACGGTCCAAGGTCGCCAAATGAGGGAGAACCTAGCCTCTAACAATAATTAACTCTTCGATTAAATTTTACTTATACTTTATTTTACTTGCTTATTCGTTTCTTTTTTTATTTTCGTAGATATGAAGTTGTCCACTAGGAACTATGAAAGATTTGGTTCCCTTCTGGGGTAGTGTCACCTGAAACCATTTAGCCTCCTGGTAACTTTATTTGATTGATAATAGCTTGATATATTTAAATATGCTGATTGACGAAAGTTTTGTGGAGTTAATTGTTATTCATGTAGTTACCGGTGAATGTAGGACGAAAAAGTGCTTATAGTGTTGCTAATTCTGTTACCTCGTAAGTTCTTAATTGTGGCTGAAATTATAAATGGTGCTAATTCTTTTATCTTTCCCAGTGTCAACCGGACCTTTATTTATGTTACTAAAAACTGATTGATTTTATTTATGTTTTGCAGAAAAGTATGATTTAAAATTTATATAAGTTCCGGAAAGGGGCCCCCTTTTATCGCATTTGGTTTTTGTCTATACTAGGTAAGGAAAATAAAAGGTATGTTTTGTTCTGTACTAATTTTCACGTCACCAAATGTTGTGGTACCAAATGTTAAATACTAACTGTTACGATAATTAGCCTACAATAATATCAAAAACCAAATTCTAATTTGCGTTGTGTATTACTAACCCGAACAGCCCCTAAGACCAAGCAGGAGTACTGGTGTTAAAAACATTCACACAAGTCATCATAAGAAAAACTCTGAATCAAATATATATATATATAACCAAGGATATTTATTGCAGCATTAAAGGAAGACACTCAATCTTTCAACTTAAATTTCTAGATCTATGGTGTGTTCAGGTGACAACTATTTAAAATAATGCATTTAGAATTATAATATATATATTGCTAATTTCAAATATGCACCGAGATGAATTAATCAAAAATTTACACCGTAAAAATTAATATTAACTTTTCATATGCAGTTATCAAACTCTGCTGGCCAGCATAAAAATACACAGGAATTTAATGAATCACCGAGCATGGTGTCTTTACCAATATTGATAGAGATTACTTAGTTCAAGAAATTTCTTAATTTACTCAGGTAAAAATTACATACATAAATTTAGCAAATCCCTTAGGCAGTTAGAAAATATTACATATTCAAGTAGACCCGTTGGAGAAAAATGATTACATTTATTCCTACATTCAATTACACAATTAAAGGTAAAGTAGAATTTAAATTTTTAATCGTTCCTTAATTAGCAAAAGTTAAAGTTAATTCTCAACCAAAAATAGTAACAACTTAAAGTAAAAAGGTAAAATTTAGATAAGTTAACAAATTTAATATCCTGTCTTAATTCATTATATATAAATTTTAATTACATTCCAAGTTAAGGTTAAAAGTCCTAAATAGATTAATAGTGCAGCAGTTGCTTAAATACACAGCCTGGATTTAAGATCCAGCAGAAAAACCTTGACTAAAAGTTAAATAGAATTTAATTGGAAATTAAACACACATATAATTACTCCTTACATTAATAATTCATCACTGGAAAATTTACTTCAAATAATCAAATCTCTTAAAAAAATTTTAAATTACCATATTACTTAGGAAACATGTTCACGGAATTTAGGTAGCAAGCTGTACTAAATTTCAGGTGAAATTAACAATCAAAAGGTTGAACTCACTTGAAGGGTTGAAAATTTAATTAAGCATTAACTCAACTTATAGATTTTTTTTTCCGGATGTCCCATTCATAACAGGTGTTGAACAAGGCTCTGCCGAACCAGCTCTTCGCAGATGTTGAACGAGGGAGTCCGGCAAGAAATCTGGACACCTGGATCAGACACTATGAAGATGGTAAAGTGCATTCGTGCAGCAAAACAAGAGCTCCTAAGGGTTCCTCCCTTTTCCGGAGTTGATGGTAGTACTCGAGTTGATGGTAGTAATTCGATGAGGAAAAAACAACATTTTCGGCTCCAACACGGGGATGGTAAAGTGCGGAGGAGTAAACTTCAAGTGATTTTTTTTTCTTTTTAGATGTTCATCTTTATCTTCCTAAGGGTTCCTCCCTTTTCCGTCTCCGGCTCTTCCAGAGGAAGAAAAAAATAACGTGCTTCTAACGCTGCGAATCCAAGGCAAAAAGGGCTGAGCATGGCCTTGCATGACGATTTTAATCGTCCAGGATCCAGAATTTTCGAAAATCACCAAATTTGGTGAATTAGTATGCAAATCTCGCCAAACACAAAACAGTGCTGCGAAAACTTAGTTTTTCCTTCTTCACACCAAAAAAAATTCCACCCTCGCCACCCCCTTCGCCAACAAGGAGGGGTGAGGGAAAGAATGCGACAAACCTATCACGCCCCTACCACGCAACCGGACGCAATACATGACCTTGACGACAAAGTGCTCAAAAACGACTCTTCTAGCAGAATAAATCTTTAGACACAAAATTCAACAATTTTAGCAATTAAATGGGCATAATTCTCCAACGGGGCGACGTACAGTCATGAAAGTAGGTTCATAAGAATGGTAAATGTTTTCTCTTTAAGAGGTATAAATTTCAACCATGTGAATAAAAAGGAAGTATTCTTAAATTTCAATTATTACGCAGAAAGCAACCGATTTCCCATTGTCTCCTTTCCCGAAAGCTAATACTGTCGAACGCGTAACGTAAGAATGAGAACTCTGTTTAACTCGCATAAGAATAATTGATTCAATAACATAAGCAATACAATTCGTGAAGAAAAATTTAAAATAAGCATAAATTAATGTATATAATTTACTCACTCAATAATTAATTAACAAATAACTGCAATTAACTACACATTAATCCATAATTCTAAACTAACCAAAAATCACTACATAACATCCCTCCCCCAACCGGGAAAAAAAATTTTTGGCGAGCCAAAAATTTTTAATAAAGGAGACAAGGGCAAAGGGTTTACAAACGAGTTATATATTGCAAGAATACCAGAATGTCAGTGAATCCCAATTGTCAATAGTAGACGAGAAAAAAAAAACACCCCTAACAGCGTTCAATATGCCTGAGCCTCAGGAGGTCTGTCTGACAATCGTCAAAGAACCAAAATTGAAAAGCGTTGACAAACAGCCATGACACCCCCCAAAAAAAATAAAGTGTAATATGTAATAATGTTAGATAACATCCCCCCATACAAATGCTACAATAAGAGTATACAATGCAAATAAGAGTACATATAAAATACAATAAACACCTAAACGTTATATACTGGTGCAAGGTGTCGAATACAAAAACAGGAGCTATACGGGTGCTCCACACAAAAAACATATTTTTTTTTCAATGCAAGTAAAAACAATCCTAAAACTAAAAAACACCATAAGTTGTATACCATTGCATAAAGGCCCTGAGTCTCCATTTGCTAAAGAGACCAAACACTGAACCAATTCCAAGTTCACAACCACCGCTTTCCCCAAAATGAAATACGAGAAAGGTGGAATAAAACAAAACCGCAACTATACAGCGCTGAAGTAACTCACAGAATCCCAGTCAAAACATAATTGGTAGTGCTGCAATCAAAAAAAAATAAATGGAAGAACTAACGAGGAGTGTTGAGAAAAAACAATCTTGTCAAAATTAACCGAAAGAATCCCAAGCGCTTAAGATCTGCGAGAAGACAAAAAACAAATTTAGATTTTAAATGAAGTGAGCTAAAGGGGCCAGTTCTGATAACCCAAAAAAAAACCGAGCTATTGAGACAAGATTGTTGATTACCAAGACCACAAGATAATACCTCACATGCTCAGACATGTAAACAAAATTTCTCTAAGCAACACACGACCAAGGACACTAAGAGAACTCTCAAACGTGTGCATACCACTGTACAAAGAAAACCAATTAAAGAAATCGAAAAAAATTAATATATTTCTTCCAAGAGCAAAAGAAAAATTCTAAATACTTCAAATGTACTCAAAACTCATAAAGAACCCATTTACAGAAAAAAAATCTAAACAAATTGTCACAGGAATACGTCAAGAATGAACCGAAGCAAGTTAAAGAACACATATAGAAAATCTCAAAATAACAGAAGTGTTCAAAAATTACCCACAAAAAAAAATTTAGTCAGTATGAAACAAAAATCGCAAAAGAGCTGTTTAGGAAATGTGCACTGCTTTGAGAAAATGCAGTCTTGAGCAACATCTATACAAAAACGCCCAAAGCAAAAATGAAACATACAAAACCCAATTTAGAAAAAGAAACAGCAATCTGTTCAGAAACAAAAAGTGCATGCACTGCAATTGTGAGATGCAGTCTTTAGCATAAACACAAATAATTACCAAAGAGACTACCAAAAACCTGCAAGGAATAAACGTGAAAATCTCAAACAAGGAGGAAGTGTTTTAAAACTCAAATCCCAAAATAAACTCAAACTCAAATCCAAAAACTCCACAAATCAGTACACTAAGCTCCAAGGAAAAAATCCACACTGAAACCTGGCAGTGTCTCTACCCATGCTTACAAGCAACAAGTCTTGTGAGTTTAAAAAATTGGCAATAAACTGAAAATGTATAATATATACTAAAATAAAAACTCAAAATACCAAATTCACAAAAACTGCTCCAGCAACCTGAAGTCACCCGTATAAGTATTCATTCTCAATACACACCAACGATCTTATTCAGCACAAAACTCAAATACGAATTAGAATTAACCTTAAATCTGCAAAAAA